>QANY01002420.1:419240-828904 GCA_003255025.1 Datisca glomerata
GGGGGGGTGAAGTGCATATTTAATTCTACCTAAATGTGATTTTTATATGCTCGTTACATGATCGCATAGGGTGGATAGTTATTTAATAAAGTAAAAAACCCTGGGTAATTCAACTTTAAACCTCAAGCATGAGTTACAAACATTACTTAATGGAGTTGTGCTATTATGTTTACTTGATGTTACATGATGTAACATGTATTCTACTAGTATTGATGCTTTCACTTATTGATAGACAACTCATAGAACTCCACCATTGAGTAACTCAATTTAAATTGAGAAATTTAGGGATTCTATATGTTTAGATTATTGTATTATGATTTGTTATTTTGAAAAGAGAAAATTCATGTATTTATGGTTGAACCACGAGAATCGGATAATACCCAATTCTATGGTCATTATTGAGGTGCTTCTATTAATGATACTATTTGTGGTTTATTTGAGTTAAGATCACTATTACAATCTTCTAGATTTGATTAAATATCATTTTATGTGTGTAGTAAGAAGCAATTGAAGTTCGCTACCTTTAAGAACATAAGAAAGATAATTATAATGGTTTTGGTTCAGTGAAAGACTAAGAAAACATGCAGATGAAAGATTAGTATGGGTTCAAAAATTGTGAACGATAACAAATGGATTGCCGATTCCTATTTTGTTGGAGTTCTTGAGGATGTTAATAGTTTATTATTTATGATTATAGTTTTTCTATAGGTTCTAATATATTTGGAGCTAAATGTGTTTCCATGAACGAAAATGCCTTTAAATTGAGGCGTGGGAGAATATGGGCATATTTCTAAAAAGATATTAGAATGCTTAATTGTGAGAAAGGGAAAGATAAGAAATAAATTTGAAAGACCAGTCGAGCCTTTGACTCTTTGGATTTTATTCTTAACGATGTTATGGCCATTTTCACATTGATATTCAAGGTGAAAATAGACACTTTATTAGTTTTATCTATATTTGTTAAGGTCTGCTCATATATATCTTGATGTTTATCAAAGTTGAAATTGAGAATCAATTAGATTGGAAGATTATAGTTACGAAGCAATAAAGGTGAAAATATAAGGGAGAGTGACATTAAATGTGTGAATCATGACCAATTTATAGCATGTTTTATAAATTAGAGTGTCATTGTTCCCAAAATACATGTTTTATAAAACAATGTTAAAATGTAGAAAGGAAAGAGGATGTTGTTTGTAGTGCATTGTGTTACTTTTAACTTTCCCAACATACTTAGGAGAAGATTCATATGCCTTTAGTGTCCTGGAACATATTAATATGATCTTTAAAATTTCTATACAGTGATATCTTGATTGATCAAAGATTTATACTTCATATATGATAGAACTTGACGTTTGTACATTGTTAATTTATATGTTGTCTAGATAGATCAAATGGTTTTAAATTCTATTGTCATTTAAGACACATTGAGATTATTGGGGCTTCTCATATATTTTTTTCTTAAGAGGTTTTGATCTAGTGGGAGTTTGGATAATAGAGTGTGAAAAAATCTAGTTTGATCACTTATTAAAACTTAGATGTTAAGAAGAGGGGTACTGAAATCCTATAACCACACATAATGGGAAAATCTAAGCGTTGAGACTACATTCCAACACATAGTATTATTTTTATTCTCATGACAGTGACTTCTAGCACTTTATACTAACAAATTTGATATATTTGAATTATTTTGAAGTATATGCTAGTGAGTTTGGTTTAACATAGTATGCGTATCTTCTATTTCTTGACACTGTAGTAAGTCGAAGAATTTTAAATTAGATGCTAAGAAATGTTGTAAGTACATGGATATTAAATATATATATGATTTTGTTGAATTACTCGAAAGGATAAAGTAATTGAATGCTAATGCGGTCTTAAAACTAAGAGGGTTTCACAAGTGGCTAAATGTTTTAAGCATAAGTCTGAGTGTTGGTTCTTCAAAGATTAGTAGATCATTAAAGATTATTCTTACTATTGTTGAACTGAGTTGCATTAAAAGAATGTGAAGAAAACTTTCTTTCATGAAGTTTTTGATAAAGAAATTTATGTGGTTCGACAAAAAGAGTTTTTATTCCGAGAACAAGAAAAGCGTGTTTATAGGTCCATTAAGTCAAATCTATACTTAAAAAAGCTTCAAACATTGTTATCTGAATTTGATCTAATGGTTACAAGCTACATTTGTTCATTTTTAAAGAAATATAGTTAATGCATATACCTTAAGTCGAGTGGGAGTCAGGTTAAGGTTTTTAGTTTTATACGTGGATTATATTATGTTGGACAGAAATTATATGTTCTCCAATAATTTCTTATCAAATGATCTTAAAAGGAATGATATGAATATATATATATATATTCATGGTATTAAGATTCATTAGGATCATGCAACTAGTATATTTGATTTATCCTTAAGGACATTTATAGAGGTGTTGAAGACCTTCAATATGGTGAATTATTTCCTTAATAAGGTTTCAGTTACAAAATGTGATACATTTTTTGAAAATCAATATCTTAAAATAAGATTAAGAAAAGCCAAATTAAGGAGTATGTATATGTAGTTGGGAATTTGATGTGGTCATGGCATGTTTCATTATTTTCCATGTGTTCGAAACCCTTAAAGAAAGTACGCACATTCAGAGAAATTAATTCATGTGTATTTTTAGATCATCTGCAATTTAGCAATAATTGTATGCGTTGATGCACACTATGCTGGCTTGCAACTAGCATAAGTTCGACTTCTAGTTACATCTTCCTACTTGCTCAAGGTGCTTATGTCATGGGAAAACACTGAATAATTTATTTTGACAGATTCTAAAATTCATGCAGAGTTGCTAATTTACTATGAAGTGGGCAAACATGTTGTTTACATAAAGAAATTTATTGTAGATCTAAATATTACAGATGGATTCATAAGCATTTGGTATTATTTTGTGAAAATGAAAATGTTAAGGTATGTGAAGAATGAGGATTGACTGAGCATGTCATATAAATATCAAGTGCATTTTTCTTGTACATGAAAATATCAATGAAGAGATTATATTTAAGTGTCTTGTATAAGGATAAATCCTTTTTGCACTCTCTCATAAAAAGACATTATTCTAAAGTGTTCTTTAAGAATATATGATCCAGAATAATATTCTTAAAGTATTATACGATGTTTTGACACTTTCTCATTTTGTATCACGCTATAGTTGATTCTTATTTGTTGTATGTGATAATTGAGATGTGTAATTTAAGATCACATGCTCATGATATGCAGTAAAACTACACTTTATTTGCTCAAGTCTTAGATGGACTTGATTTTGTGACCATGGAGGTGTTTAGACTAATATATTATCATTCTAAACATTCATGATCCAATATTAAGGAAGTCTATTGATGAGAGTGTTTCCTAAAGTCTTAATCCATCTATTTTGATAATTATGATTTTTGAAAATAGAAGAGTGACAACTCGATTTTACTACATTATTTGTAATCCTATATATCTTTTTAAAATAACTTGAAGTGCATGGACCAAGTGGGAGATTGTTAGAAAATTTTCTTCTATTGAAATAAAATTTATTATTTTATAGTCCTTGCACTAATTTTTCTTTTAATTATGATTGCAATGTAATTATTATTACTTGATGGGTTAAATTAAACATATCAATTTTATGATATAATTGAATATATATACAATACCGTTGAACTGTGATTTCTAACTTATGAGATTTAATCTCAACCATTCATATCTAATTCTATATTATGGGAGGTGAGTATTAGGCATTCTAATTGAACAGAAGTCGTCCCACTTAGACCATGATATATATATATATATATATATAACTTGAAGTGCATGGACCAAGTGGAACATTATTGAAAAACTTTCTTCTATAAAATTTATTATTTTGTAGTCCTTGCACTAATTTTTTTAATTGTGATTGCAATGTAATTATTATTACTTTGAGAGGTTANTATATATATATCATATCTGAACTGATTCCATGAGAAGTTGAAGATAATTCTAATATTAAGTAATCATCAGGTACGCAAAATCTAATTTAATTTTAATTGATTACGATTTCTATGAGATACCCATCGGTTTATGGGTTTTTTGCTAAAATAGACCCCTACACTAACCATTTTACAGAAATCAACATCTACACTAATTTTTGCTTACCTTGACCCCTGGCCCACTTTTCCTTCACTTTTTCAATTTTCCCCCATTGACCTTCTTACAAACTATCTAATCAAATGTCACGATCTACTCATTTAACACTCAAAACCTCCCTACCCACCCCATTTCTGCTTCTTCGTTTTTCATTTTTCTACTTCTTCATTTTTTTCTTCGTTTTCCTCTTCATTTTCTTCTTCGTTTTTTTCTTCATCTTCTTCCTTCTTCTTGCAACAATAAATTATTGTTAGTTCTTCTCTATGGAAAAATGTATAAGTTTTGTTTTGTTCTTTTTGAAAAGCTTGAACTTTCATGAGTTTTTCATGTCCATGAGTTTTCTAAGAATATTTATTTTTCTTTCTAGAATGTTGTTTAAAGTTCGTTTATTGTACAAGATCACTACAAGATGATAGTGTAGTCTACACGATCCCCATGTAGACCTTGTGTACACTACACGGTCATCGTGTAGTATAGAAGAAACTTCTTCAGCAGTTCGCGTGCATCGTGTAACATCTATTACACTACACGAGGACTACACAATTATCAATGTAGTGTCATCATGTAGTTTACAGGATGACCACATGATGATCGTATACTCCTATTGTACACTACACGATCCCCGTGTAGCTACACGATGGAACTACATGTTCATCGTGTAGTTCTCGTGTAGTCTACACAATGGAACTACATGATCATTGTGTACATGACACGATTACACCACACGATCATCGTGTAGTACACTCGTGTACACTACACGATTACACCATACGATCATCGTGTAGTACACTCGTGTACACTACACGATTACACTACATGATAATCGTATAGTCATTGTGTAGGACCTATTACAATACACGAGGTCTACACGATCATCATGTACTGTACACTACATGTTGATTACATGATGCTTGTGAAGGCCTCGTGTATACTACACGATGACTACACGATGCCCGTGAAAGCCTCGTGTACACTACACGATCATCGTCTAATATTCCATTTCATTATGTATTCTTCTTTGACTGACTTCCTTTATTGATGTATATACAGATATGTTTGAAGTTTGAATTTTTATAATCCATGATGGTGATTAGGTGAAAAATGGTAAAACATGGTCTTTTAGTGGAAAGAAGACCAAATTATTAGAGACATCAACTAACTGCATTTACCACGAGCTATTGGATATATTATATAAAGAACTCCAAATAGACTCCTCAAAGTATGATAAGTCCATCAAATTTTTTTATAGAAGCCATGTCCCCTACCCTCCTGCTGAAATTTTAAAGGATAGAGATTTACAAATCTTTGTTAAGGAGAATGAATCAGAATCACTTAGAAGCCCACTATTTGTAAGTACCAAGCCAAAATATTTTCCATCTCAAAGCGTGGTTCCTCAAACGACAATGCCACAACAACCTCAGGTTTTTGAAACTACAGGGTTTTATCAAATTTGGGTTTCAAAAACACAAATGTCACGATGTCCACTACATGAAAGCATTCTTCTCTTTGAGAGTGTTGATCATTTTGAAAGGAACTACAATTATGATGATGTTTTTGGACATGACGATTATGATGTTTTAGAGGATGACGATGTTGATGGAGATGATGATGATGATTTTGATCAAGGGGCATACGATGTTGCAATCCATGGAGATGACCATGACGAAGCCATCAGTGGAGACGACCATATAACAATTCCAGACTTGAATACTAGACTTGAACCCGAGACCACTTGTCCGTTACCATCACAGCCTGATTTGAATGAACAACGTCCTGGGTCTAGTGAGCAACATTCTGATTTAAATTAGCTTGTATCAAACACAATAAATATGGATGATTTGTATAATGATAATGGCGAGCTGCTTAAGGTTGCTCGTATGATAGCCATTCAAAGAAATTTTGAGTTTCATATTTTCATGTCAAACCAGTAATATATTGGTACTTGTATGTGTTGAGAAAATATGCCAATGGAGTTTACGGGCCATGAAGTTGAAAAATTGTCCATACTTCAAAGTTACAAAGTTCATCAATACACATACATGCACACTTGAAGTATTGAGACATGAACACCCTCATGCTACATATTCATTGATTGATCATTCTATAAGGTCTAAGTACAAGGGTGTCAGACATATATACAGGCCAAAAGACATAATTGAAGATGTTCAGCTTGATTTCAGTGTTAACATAAGTTACCATAAGGCATGGAGTGCTAGGGAATATGCTTTAGAATTAGTTGGAGGGCCTCTTGAAGACAACTATTAGATGTTCCCAACATATTGTCACATGTTAGAATAAAAAATCCAGGTACTTATTTTTTATTTTTCCATAATAATTTCTACATGAGTACTACATGAGTCTCGTGTAGCCATCGTGTATACTACACGATTGGTACACTGACCACATGTAGTTATGGTGTAGTCTACATGAATGGTACATTGACCTCTTATAATCATTATGTACACTATTTTGCCATCATAATATCTACACGAGTACTACACTAACATCGTGTATACTACACGATGGGTACATAGACCTCGTGTAGTCATCGTGTAATCTACACGATGCCTACACTAACTTCGTGTACACATCTTGTACATTATGTCTTATGTAGATTTTAATACAGTAATATTATATATTTTTTAGAGACAACAACACACATAGAGACCGATGAGCAATATCATTTTAATTTTTTTTCATGGCTCTTGGACCCTCTATTCATGGATTTTTCAGATGTATATGGCTTGTCATTGCTGTTGACGCAACCACCTTAAAAGCCAAATACAAAGGAGTATTATTTGTTGCAACAGAAAATGATGGGAACAACCAAGTATATCTTATTGCATTTGAAATTGCAGATTTAGAAAATAATTATTCATGGGAATAGTCTTTTGTAAACTTCATAATGTAATCGGTGATCTGGAAGACTTGGTGTTTATATTCGACAAGCATACAAGTTACTAAATGCTATACAAGTTGTCTTTCCCAATGCTTTTCTTGGAGGTTGCATCTTCCATATGGCCCAAAATATCAAATCAATTTGTAAAAAGGAAGATGCAGTCATATTATTTTTGAAAGCAGTAAAGGAATACCGTCAATCAGAATTTGATTGGTCGATGACTCATTTTACCAATGCATTTTCAGATATCTCATAATACGTGTCGGTAGGGGGAGTTGATAGGTGGGCACGTTCCCATTTTGATGGAAGATAATAAAATATAATGACTACAAACATCACAGAATGTTTGAATGGAATTTTGAAGGATGCTAGAAAGCTTCCCATTACATGCCTTATAGAACATATCTGTGACATGTTACAACGGTGGTTTTATTAATGACGGATGGTTGCCTGGCAAATCACCTCGCAGATGATAGATTGGGTTGAGACTGAGTTTAATAAGAAGCATCTTGCATCACGTACACTATCATTATTTTCTTCTGACATCCACGAGTTTCGTGTCACGAGTGGGGGTAGGGAAGCAGTGGAAACTTGCATCTTAAGACTTGTACGTACAAAGAATTTGGTCTTGATCAAATTCCATGCAAGTATGTGTTGGCTGCATGTTAGCAGCGTAATATTTTCGCATACAGTTGTGTTCGAGATTCTATAAAAATGAGGCTTTAATTGCTACGCATGCAGAAACAATACATCCTCTCGGAGATCAAGTAGATTGGGTTATCAGCCAGAAGGTTCATGAAAATGTGGTATTGCACCTATAATGAGGCGCCAAAGTGGACATAGAGAATTCCATCTAGAGGTGAGAAAGTAGTAAGAAGGAAGTGCAAACGTTGTGGGCAAATTGGTCACAACCGACAAACGTGCAGAAATGCATTTCCTCTATCTCAACAGGATGACCAAGCCATTTAAATATAAATAATTACCTTTGTAGACTTAAATTAAATATTAATAGAGAAACGCACTTGTGTTTGTCATGTAATACTGTCATAAAGTTTAATTAGCCTACATGAATCCTACACGATGCCCGTGAAGTCATCGTGTAGCCTACACGATTCCCGTGAAGTAATCGTGTAGCCTACACGATGCCCGTGAAGTCACCGTGTAGGCTACACGATGCCTACACGATGCCCATGAAGTCATCGTGTAGGCTACACCAAGCCTACACGATGCCCGTGAAGTAATCGTGTAGGCTACATGAAGTATACAATGCCCGTGAACGACTCGTGTAGACTATATGAAGACTATACGATGCCCATGAAGTTATTGTGTAGGCTACACGAAGACTACACGATACTCTTGAAGTCATCGTGTAGTCTATACGAAGACTGCATGATGCCCGTGAAGTCATCATATAGGCTACACGAAAACTACATGATGCCCGTAAAATAATCGTGTAAGCTACATGATGACTACACGATCCCTGTGAAGTCATCATGTAGGCTACACGAAGCATACACTAAACATATAGTAACAAAAAATCTCATAATCCATAATTCACAATTTGAGGGTGTATAAAAATAAAATAAAAATTCATAAAATATATCAAAATTATATCGGTACAACTATGCCACGTGAAAATAACTGAATTGCAATTCATCTTCGATATTCCGGCATTTGTTGTTGAGTTATATCTTGAAGGTTCTTCCCATTTGTGAGGGCTTCGACAAACTTAAAAGTGAATACCCCACAATCGAACCTACAAAATACATGAAATGCAAAAACACAATTAAATAATATGTATGGAATTTTAAGTGGACTTTCAAAAAAACTGTACATTTTACTTACTCATTCTCGTGTTGTGGACACTTTATGATCTCATATTTCCACTCATCTTTGGGTTTAACCTTTTGTCTTCTCTCATAGATGTTCATCATTTGAAGAAGCTGAGAGACAATCTTCATAAAAAGTTTCATTATTTCAATGTACAAGGAATGTTGATATGGCGTGTTCATGAAGTTATAAATATGAATAAACTGACCATCAAATCAAGCTCAACCGCAATCCAATGAATGTGGATCACAGTCATTGAAAAGATAACCTTATCCGACTATTCCCAACCCCTTCCAAAATTCATCAATGTCCATATCCCAGCCCGCGACCAAACAAGTTCCGTTGTAATGTCACAGGAAAAATTTAAATCTTCATTGTCAATAAAAAATGATCATGAAGACTACATGAAGTCTACATAACACCTGCCATGTTGCCTCGTGTAGACTTCATCTAGTCACGGGCCTCCTGTAGGCTTCATGTAGTCTACACAAGGCATCGTGAAGGACTCGTGTAGACAACGGTGTGCACTTCATTAAATTTAAAAATAAATTTTACTTACTTGCAGAATCAAATCACCAACAATGATTCTGATATGAGGGTTGTATTCTTGCAAATCTCTCCTCATGAGCTCCAGGTATGCGTCAATATGCTAGAAAATGCATGAAGATTAGTTAAGATATCTATAATTATTTTAAATACCATATTAAAAAAGATTATAAATAACTTCTTACATCTGACTCAAGCTATTGATAAGATGAAGAGACTAGTTTTTTGAACCAGGTAAGGTCAACAGTGAAAAATCCAACTTCTACTTTCTCATTCCTAAACAACGTAATTATATATCAAAATTAGGTACACGATTGGTTTACCACACGATGTCAGTGTAACCATCGTGTATACTATACGATGGATACATGATGTCAATGTAACCATCATGTATACTACACAAGGTTAGTGTAACCATTGTGTATACTACACGATGGCTACACGAGATCAGTGTAACCATCATGTATTACAGAACTTACTTTACCCTTAGGGAGATGAACCAGGCTTTAAAATAAGCTTCATCCTCTGAAGATACATCACTATATGGTTGAAAATGTTTGAAGTTTGTTTTGACAACGATATTCACATAAGCTTTTTTCCTTCGCTGCTTCTTCTTTTCAACCTTTTTTATTTCCCAATTAGATGACTCTAGGACCCGCGATTTTTTTATCTTTCTCTTACCGAGCTCACCAAGGAAGATGAGCACTTCATCTTCTCCATCATTGGACTGCTCTATTGACCGAACTGAATCCATCAATGTAGAAATTATCGATGCAACTACTTGTTCTTGTTCTTATTGTTCTTGTTCTTCTTCTTGTTCTTGTTCTTGTTCTTCTTGTTCTTCTTATTGTTCTTGTTCTTGTTCTTGTTCCTGTTCTTCTTGTTCCTGTTCTTCTTGTTCTTGTTCTTCTTGTTCTTGTTCTTGTTCTTGTTCTTGTTCTTGTTCTTGTTCTTGTTCTTGTTCTTTTTATTCTTGTTCTTGTTCTTGTTCTTGTTCTTGTTCTTGTTCTTCTTCTTCTTCTTCTTGTTCTTGTTCTTCTTGTTCTTGTTCTTCTTTTTTTTTTTATTTCTTGTTTTTTTCTTCCCTTTTCTTCCTTCTAATTCTTATTTTCTTCACATTCTTCCTTTCGTTTTCTTCTTCTTTGTGTATTTATTTTTCTTCTTCTGTTTTTTTCCTTCGTTTTCTTCTTCTTCTTTTTTGTTTTATAATGTGTTTGTTCTTCTTTTTATTTGTTCTCTTCTATTTCTTTTTTCCCTTCTATTTTTTCTTCATCTTCATTCTTTTCACATTCCTCCTTATTACGTTCTTTCTCTTCATCTTCTTCTATTCCTTCTTTTTCTTGTTCTTCTTTCCCAGATTCTCTTTCTTCTTTCTCTTCTTCTTTTTCTACTTCTTTTTCATCTTTTCCTTCTAACTTCTCTTCTTCTTTTGCTTCTACCTTCTCTTCTTCTTATTCTTCCTTCTCTACCATCTCTTCTTCTTCTTCTTCTTCTTCTTCTACTTCTTCTTCTTCTTCTTCTTCTTCTTCTTCTTCTTCTTCTTCTTCTTCTTCTTCTTCTTCATTCTCTACCATATCTTTTTCTTTTTCATCCATCTTTCCTTCTTCATTTTTTCCCTTCCTTCCCAATCTCTATCTCCTCCCCATCGTTAGCCATAATCATGGCAGATCGAGAACAGAATGAGTAATCATTGGGCCTCGATGTTACGAGATGATCAATCAAAATTATAATTTGAAAAATTATAAAGGAAATGTTTGATTTCATGGACAAAATCTTCTTATCCATTAAAGTGATCTTTTGGTCCATTCCAATCAGACATTTCCTCACCTAATCTTCATGTCCATTTAACTTCTTGGGCACAATCTTCTTCTCCTATGTTTTTTCAATGGTCTCCTCGGACCTTTTCCTCTTCTTCTTCTCCTCTTCCTTTTCAATGGCCTCCTCCTTCTCATTAGTTTCCTCTTCTACTAGAAAAGGGTGACTGAGGAGGCATCGACTAAAAAAACATGTAATATTAAGTAGACAAAATAGAGAAATGGTGACTACACAACCGGTTACATGAACCTCGTGTAATCATCATGTATACTACACGATGGTTACACGGACCTCGTGTAGTCATCGTGTAGACTACATGATGGTTACACGGATCTCGCGTAGTCATCGGGTAGACTACACGATGGTTACACGGACCTCGTGTAGTCATCGTGTAGATTTCAAGATCGGTTACACGGACCTCGTGTAGTCATCGTGTAGCCTACGCGATGGTTACATGGATCTCGTGTAATCTACATGATGGTTGCACTGATCTACACAATGACCACACGAGATTAGTGTAACCATCATGTAGACTACATGATGACTATAAGAGGTCCATGTTCAAGAAGAAGAATGGTAGAAAATGATTTTTATCATACCTTCTCTCCAACTATTGATCTATGGAAGCTTTTTCCTTCTTCCTCCTCAATAGGGACCAAGGAAAGAACTGTCAACTAAAAATGCAAGAAATATAAATTAGTATATGTGAAAGTAATATAAATTAGTATATATGAAAGTAATATAAATTAGTATATGAGAAAGTAATATAAATTAGTATATGTGAAAGTAATATAAATTAACTTGTCAACATTACTCACCAACATACATTCTCCTTCGAAAAAGTTTCTTTTTGTCGATTCTCAACCATTACTATCATGGTTGGACATCACTTGAGAATCTTTAACACTCTTGGTCGAAACTTGATTACCATAGAAACTACCCACCAAGGGGATAGTTTCAAATACCCAAGCATATTCAAACAAAAGAGAGTAACACATAAATAATTTAATACATCACTACATAGAATTAACTAAATTGTACCTGGAAGGAAAATGGACATCCATTGAGTGAATATACATGAACTGCAGTGAGGAATTTCTGTGTTTTTTTTATTTTTATTTTTATCCTTAAGATCATAAAAAACAGCCTTTATATTCTTGATGGCTAATAATGATTTCATTGTTTCGGAGAAAGAGAGCTCTCCCCACAGATATTGGTTGAATGCTTCAAGGTTGTCAACCAAAACCAACCATCACTTCTCAACTAGGGTATGATTCTCCTTCCCCAACAGAAAATGCTCTAGCAAATAAATCAAAGCCATCTTGACCCCACCAGAATCTGACTTATATTGAGAATTTTTAAACTTCTCCTCCAACTCATCCATGGTTATTCATTGGACTTTGGGAAAGTACATATCAGAGTCTGCTAGGGCCACGAGTCTTCTTCTCATCCCGGGCTTCACCGAACTTTAGTTCGGTCATCAACGAGAACTCCTTCTGAAGAAGCATAATGGTTCCTCATTGAAAAAAAACCATATTTCCTCATCAGAGGGAGGGCCGTTGACATATTCAGACTCCCTGGTCAGCACCTGATGGCAGGCAGTTGCTGAAAACTTCAGGGCTGAGAGATCAAGGAGATGATCAAAGCATGTCTGTCTAAATAGGGAGTGTTGAGGAGCTGTATGCTTGGTCTTGATAATCTCTATGTAGTGGGTATTGTACTTTGCATTGACCATTGCTTTTGTAATTTTGTTAACGTCATGGACGTATCTTAGTCGCATCTTTGATGAAGCCATAACCTGTAGAAAATTCAAGGTAAACATAAGATCAGAAAATGTACACGATACTCGTGTAGACTACACGAGGAGTACACGATCCTTGTTTAGACCTCGTGTAGACTACACGAGATTTACACAACCCTCATGTAGACTACACGAGGGGTACACGACACTCGTGTACTCCTTATCTAGCCAACACCGGGCTTACACGACCCTCGTGTCCTCATGTAGCCTACACGAGGCTTACACCACCCTCATGTAACCATCATGTAATGTACACGATCCTCGTCTAAACTACAGGATGGTTACACAACAAGCGTGTACCCAAAAAATAGACACAATGCAAGACCAAAACCTTGGAAACCCAGAAAAAACACTCAGAAACTCAAAAGAAAAAAAAATACTCAGAAACCCAGAAAAAGAATATTAGAAACCCAAAAAATAATCTTGTTGTGATTCAAACATCCACAAAATACAGAAACGCAGAAATCCAGAAAAAAATACCTTAGAAACAAAAAAAAAATACCTCAGAATCCAGAAAATAAAAATTTAGAAACCCAAAAACTTACCTTGTTGTGATTTCTTGCTGTGGGAGACGTAGACTTAAGGATTTGTAGAGAGAGAGATACTGCAACTTTGAGAGAGTGAGAGATAGTAACAATAAGAGAAAAATGTGGGACATTCAAGTGAGGTACATACAAGGGTGGGGTTTCATGTAATCATCACCTTTTTCAAGCCATCGTTTGTAATTCGTGAAGGGGCTTTTTGCTAACTTGACAAGATGATTTTGAGTTGAAAGTGGGGTAGGGTCAGGGCAAGCAAAAATTAGTGTAGGAGTCAAATTATACAAAATGGTTAGTGCATGGGTCTACTTTAGTGTAAAAACACTCGATTTATCCCTAACAGAGGATCTCAAGGACGAGAGTAGAAGAGATTTTAGCGAATATATAAATGAAACTCTAAAAAGAATGAGCGTTGCTCTACAATTAATATGAGATTGCAAGACTGAACAAGCTCAATCTTGAAGCAAAGGTAAAAAGATGAGAAAGATTCTAATGAGCTCAAGAAAATGAGAAAGAAAATGAGGAAATGAAGGAGCTGATCTTCTAAGTCAATCAACACATGAAGGATGTTCTAGAAAGAGAGAAGAAGTTGTCACAATATATGAAAACTTGCTTGAAAAAGTAGAAAATGGGAAATGTGCAATGTAACCTTCACGTAGTTAAACTGTAACCCCAAGCTAATTCGTGAAGGGGTTTTTCATAATTTCACAAGCTGATTTTGAGTTGAAGGTGGGGTAGGGGTGAGAGTAAGAAAAAATTAGTGTAGGGGGGAAATTTTACAAAATAGTTAGTGCAAGGGTCTTCTTTAGTAAAAAACCCTCGATTTATTCCTAACAGAGGATCTTAAGGACGAGAGTAGAGGAGATTTTAGCGAATACATAGATGAAACTCTTAAAGAATGAGCGTTGCTCTACAATAAATATGAGATTGCAAGACTGAACAAGCTCAATCTTGAAGCAAAGGCAAAAAGATGAGAAAGATTCGGATGAGCTTAAGAAAATGAGAAAGAAAAGGAGGAAATGAAGGAGTTGATCTTCTGGGTCGATCAACACATGAAGGATGTTTTAGAAAGAGAGAAGAAGTTGCCACAATGTAAGAAAACTTTCTTGAAAAAGTAGAAAATGGGAAATGACTAATGTAACCTTCACCTAGTTAAATTGTAATCCAAGCTGATTCGTGAAGGGACTTTTTAGTAACTTCACAAGTTGATTTTGAATTGAAGGTGGGGTAGAGGTGAGGGTAAGCAAAAATTAGTATATGGGTCGAATTTAGTAAAAAACCCTCGACTTATCTCTAAGAGAGGATCTCAAGGATGAGAGTAGAGGAGATTTTAGCGAATATATAGATGAAACTCTAAAAAGAATGAGCATTACTCTACAATAAATATGAGATTGCAAGACTGAACAAGCTCAATCTTCAAGCAGAGGCAAAAAGATGAGAAAGATTTTGATGAGCTCAAGAAAATGAGAAAGAAAAGGAGGAACTGAAGGAGCTCATCTTCTGGGTCAAACAGCACATGAATGATGTTCTGGAAAGAGAGAAGAAGTTTTCTCAATGTATGAAAACTTGCTTGAAAAAGTAGAAAATGGAAAATGAGCAATGTAACCTTCACCTAGTTAAACTGTAATCCCTCCATGGAAGACATCAGGGTACGACGGTAAGAATTCCTGAAAACCTTTATTTCCCATTTCAATCATAGGCATAAAACGAGAAAATTGTTGAGACGTGTCTTTTGAGAAACGATTCACGTGCATACGAAGAGAGTGATGCCCGAATGATCAAACTTATTCTCAATAAGAGTACATGTATCCATGTAAACTTAATATGTGATCATTATTGAACTTTAGAATATCACTAAGACTGACTTGAGCGTCAGAGGTCTTTCTACCGCACCAGCTCCATGATGCTCAAGGCATGCTAACCGCATCTTATAATTTTTTTTCCTTCTAGAGGTGTTCCAGAGACGTTAGACCACCAAGTCAAAATCAAATGTAGATTTTGAGCCTTCTCAATGAATATAATGTATAATTTCCATACATGTTTTAAGGCCCACAAATTTAATTTAATGCAACAGAAATTGTCTCAAACACTCAACCACCTGCAAAATCAAACATAAAAGAAAACAAATAAGTAAACTTTTGTACAAAGAAATGAAAGTAATGGCCCTGGCCGGCTTACTTGTTGAGATACACATCGCCCAAACCTCAGGTATGTTAGGTATGTGATGACGACCTTAGTAAATTACCAAAAGATTTCCTCCCTGAATTTGTTCGTCATACCAGGATAAAGTGTCATTGTATATATTACCAAAACTATTGCTGAAATGATGATATTTGTACCTACGTGGTTAACCCAAAACCGCAACAATGACACACAAGTTGTGTGACACCACCTTGTTTATTACTATAAATTGCTGTTAGGTAATAATAACATTATTAACTTCTTTTCCATTAATTTAAGGCATCGGAAAATACTAGACAATTATCCATTTAGAAGCTAGCTAGCTAGCTCCATATAAATCACCTCCACCACTCTACCTTTCAACTCCATTCTACAATTGCATATACTACACTAGTTTCTCTCATCTGTTATTTGAAGAGATTAGATAATATGAAGGTTGAAGTTGAGATAACCTCAAAAGAAATCATCAAACCATCTTTACCAACACCTCATGATCATCACCATTATAAGCTCTCTTTTCTTGATCAAATCACTCCTGATGTGTACAACCCTTTTGTCTATTTCTATGCTCCAAACATTGGTGAACCCAATTTCGACCTCCTTGAATTAACCCACCAGCTCAAAAAATCACTCTCGGAGATTTTAACCCGTTACTATCCACTAGCTGGACGTGCCAATTATGTCGACTTTTATATAGACTGCAACGACGAGGGCATCCCTTTCTTCGAAGCACATGTCAAGTGCCAACTGAACGACGTTATTCAGAACTCGAAGCCTGACGATCTAAACGAGCTTATCCCGTTTGAATTGGATAAGCTTAGTGAAATATCAATGGGTGTCCAACTCAACATCTTTGAATGTGGTGGCGTTGCACTTGCTGTGTGCATGTCACACAAAATTTCAGACGCTTTATCGCTCACCACATTCATCAATTACTGGGCAGCTACTGCCAGCAGCGAATCACCACAGTTGGCCGTGGGTCCACATCTTGCATCAGCCAAGCTATTCCCACCAAGAAGCACACCCCTATTCAACACAAGGAACAGTATTGTAAGAAAAAAAGTAACCAAAAGATTTGAACTTGACTCTTCAAAAGTAGAGTCTCTCAAGGCATTCTACAAACAGTTAATAGGCATGGAAAAACAGAGGAGCCCAACAAGAATCGAGGCTCTATCAGCTTTCCTCTACGGCCGATTTCTGGCCGCCATTAAAGACGACGACAACTTGGGACATGACAAGCTGTACTTGGTCTTTCATGCTGTGAATATACGTTCAAGGCTAGACCCACCAGTGCCTGAGTATGCTTTTGGGAACTATTACAGGACGTCCATGGCTACTCCAAATGAAGAAATAATAAATGATGAGTACTGTTGTGGGCTTGTGAATGTGGTGAGGGATGAAATAAGCAAAATCGACAATGAATTCTTGAAGCAATTTCAAGAGAATAATGAACAATTGGAGAAGTTGAAGGAAAGGTCAAAGAAATTTGCTAGTGGGGAGTTGATTTCTTGTTCTTTCACTAGTTTGTGTAGGATGCCACTTTATGAAGCTGATTTTGGATGGGGAAAACCTATATGGGTTGGGTCAACTGCGTTGACTTTCAAGAATCTTTTTGTTTTCATTGATAAAAGAGATGGTGATGGGATTGAAGTTTATGTTCATTTGAAACATGAACATATGGCTAAGTTAGAAGCTGATAAAAAGTTCCTCAAGTATGTTTCACCAACTGGTTTTCAATCTTAACTTTCATCAATCAAAGCAAAAATCATGTGTAGAAAAGTTGTAAACGTCTCTCTGTGTTAATATTTTTTTTGTATCTATTTAAATATCTATGTGTGACTTTCACGTGATTATATAACCTGATAGTCGCAATGATCTGATAGTCACAGTGACCCTTAAGATTGTACTATTCAATACTTATTAAAATTACTTAATTCTATCATTTTAGTCATTGTAAATGTCAAACTAAGGATTAATAGGGTAAAGTTTTTAAGGGTGTGTGTTTCTTACCTATTCATATGATTATGTATGCGTAAGATGTCTGATGACCTTGAAGTTATTCTTTTACATAAGTTTTATTTCAAAATTCACAATGAATGAATACTCACATTTTGTAAATAAGTTAACAAAGTTTCAGCCAATTTTTTCTTCAAGATATCTCTTAACCCTATGGGAAGGAAGCGAGTGCGTGCTACTCATCAAAGATTGATTTCAAGAATGTCATGAAAGAAGGGCGGTGACTCAGTCAATATAGCAAACTAGGTAAGTGCCATGACTAGATTTTTTTTCAGTTTATTTGGCTTTTCAATATTTTCCTTGTTTATCAATAAATCGACGAATTAAACTCATGTGTCCATAACCAATCTGATCCTCCTATTGAATCAGGGGAAAACTCATGTATCAATGCACGATTTGTTTACTCATTATACCGCATATCTTAGTTTGATCATAATCACAAGAAGCAAAGCTAACCCTTCATTCTACTCTCTAAAAGGCATCTATATCCTATTAGTCAAGCTTGGAGAACATATCACTGGATGAAATCGAGGCTCAGGTTAGTCAAACAATCTGATTAAGTCATTCTTCCCTAAGTCTTAACACTCGTACTGTAGAGGGAAATAAGCATTCATTTTTTTTATGAAACTAAGGGTCTTGTCTTAGGGAAATGCACTAAAAGCAGTATGCCATGCTTGGTCTCTCGACATGCGGAGGTTCCGTGGTGCATCATAAGCACCAAGCTGAGGGGCGGTTGAAGAAGCACTAACTAAATTTATTATATCATGTGGATTGCCTATGCATCCTTGTATCTGATCAGCTCATACCTTCAGGCCTTGTGTCAAAGATCTCATTCAATAGATCTAACCCAGTAGGTACATGAGTTCATCATTTCAGAACATCTACATCCTCACTTTTTTTTAAGATTTCATTGTTGTATCTGTGGAGGAAGAAAAATTACTTGTGTCGTAGCACAAAATCCAAGACCAAGCCAACAAAGGGCCCAATAACATCGGGTGAATGACCATGAAGAGACATTCACATGAAGGTCATGTGTTGAACCACATCGATGGTCGAGGCTACCATGATAGTTGAGGTCCATTACTTTGATGACCAAGGATACCATGATGATCGAAGTCCACCACCTTCATGAGTAGGGCTACCATGATGGGTGAGGTCCATCGCCTCTAGGACCGAGGCTACCACATGCCACTGGTCCATGACCTCCATGATCGAGGCCACCATGATGACCAAAGCTTATCTCCATTCACATACATAGCCATGAATAACCTTTTATACTTGGAACACCAGTTAAGGAATCAATCTACAAGGAAGGTTCTAAATATTATAAGTAGAAATTAAACTATAGAAGGATCTCAACATTTTTTTTGTCTCCACGAATAGCCTTCCTTCCTTATTGAAATAAGGGAGGGAGGTACATCAGACACAGAGGAAATACCATTAGGGACCCTTATAGATTGATGGTGCCCAATTCAATGAGCTATGCGATTTCTCCTTACCTAGTATTATCTTAAATCAATTTACTGACTTGATCATCAGAGTGTAATAGGTGGGACACCACCAAAGTGTTAAGCCTAGTACTTTGATGATCGTCCTTCATTTTATAAATCCTTGGACGAATAATCGAGTGACGTGTGGCGATCATCTATATGGAAGCACATTTTTCACATCTATAGTTTGACGTCATCTTTTGGAACGTAGACCTTTCATCTTTCAAAATTGATAACAAAAAATTATCTACTACCACGACTACTGCCGCAATGGTCAAACGACCCATTGAACTTGTTCAAGAATAATGAGGAACGAGAATGCTTTGACCGGTGTGAAAAATAGCAAAATTGTCGTGGTTACTATCGCCGTATTTCATCTATCATTGCTCCCCCCTAAGGGCCAGTGCTGACGTTGTCCCTAAAAATTTCTGCTATCTCGGCTCACGTCGAACACAAATTTTGCTTTTGAGCAATGGTGCTAACACAAAAATTTCGAAGTCGATACAACTCAAAGCACCAAAGTCATCTCTATTGCACAACGTTATCGTCATCACGAATCGCCATCAACACTCAAAGCCACAGTCATCACGAATCGCCATCAACACTCAAAGCCACAAAGAAGAAAAAATGCAAGAAACCATCCGCTAAAAACCATTGTGAACCATGAGCAGCCGCTAGGCTCAACAGGGACCGATGAGATCTTCAGCAACTAGAGGTTTCACTCGCTATAGCCACCGCCTAGAGGCTGATCACGCTGCCTCGACCTCCCTGAACACTATGCCTTAGATCCACATAAGCCTAAAAGTTTCAAGGCCCTAAACTAATAAAAAATAAACTCAGAATAAGATCTCTCTTTGTTTCATGGCTTTCAGTTTTCTAGATGGACGCCAGAGAAGACATCACGTGCCTCACGCACTTCTGCAGGCGACAACTTTCTTCCTTACCTATTTCAACTTGCGTTGTATGATCTACTTGGTTCTGAATGTTGTAGATCATTACGCATCCCCTTTGTAAGGCTTCCCCAAGCAAGGAAGAGTTTAGGCCCAAGATTTCAAGACTGTGGCTCGACAGAAGGAGCATACAAAGCATGCAAATTCGAGCGACCAAGTCGCAACCTGATCACCCAAGACATGACCCGTGCATCCAATGATTTCTTAGCACAGACCTCAATGCCTCACATAACATAGTGGACTCATGGACATATCCCATATGTGTGACACTCAATTTGCATGAACGACGAGCGTTTGACCAACGTTTGCATCCTTCACCAACAACCGACACCCGTGAGCGTGACCCGAGATCATGAGCCGCATCTGAGATGTGACTTGCACCTAAGACATTCTTGGCTTTGGCCTTGGCCTTAGCACATCAGAGCCCATGTTGCGCAACTCCTAACAAGTAATAGCGCACGCCCAAACCATGTGCAACCTTGTACCTATATTCCAGCATCTATCTCCGCACGTATTTTACAGTGTCTACATCCATGCCTATTTTCTAGTGTTTATGTTCGCGTCTATTATTTCTCTCTCTCATTCTACATATATACTTTCCTGATCGTCCTTCATTTTATAACTCCTTTGATGAATAATCGAGTGACGCGTGTTGATCATCTAGAAGGAAGCAGTTTTTTGCATCTATTGTTTGACATCGTCTGTTGGAACGTAGATCTTTCATCTTTCAAAATTAATAACAAAAAAATATCCACTATCACGACCAGGACCGCAACGGTGAAACGGCCCATTTAACTTGTTCAAGAATAATGAGGAATGAGAATGCTTTAATCATTGTGAAAACTTGTAAAACTATCGTGGTTACTATCGCCGCATCTCATCAGTCATTGCTGCCCCTAGGAACCGTTGTTGATGTTGTCCCTAAAAATTTAGGCTATCTCAGTTCGCGTCGAACAAAGATATTTCCTTTGAGCAATGGTGCTAACATAAAAATGTGGAAGTCGCTACTCAAACCACCAAAGTCATCTTTATTGCCTAACATCATCATCATCATGAATCACCATCAACACTCAAAGCCATGAAGAATAAAAATGCAAGAAACATTCTGCCAAAAACTAGTGCGAACCACGAGAAGTCGATAGGCACAATAGGGATCGAAGAGATCTTCAGTAACTAGAGGTTTCACTCGTTATAGCCACCGCCTAGAGGTTGATCATGCTACCTCGACCTCCCTGAACACTTTGTCTTTGATCCACAAAAGACCAAAAGTTTCAGGGCCTTAAACCAACCGTAAAAAAACTCAGAATAGATCTCCCTTTGTTTCATGGCTTTTAGTTTCCTAGATGGACGCCAGAGAAGACATCACGTGCTTCTGTAGGAAACAAATTTCTTCCTTACCTGATTCAATTCGTGTTGCATGATCTACTTGGTTCTGAACCTAGTACATCATTTCCCATACCCTTTGTAAGCTTCCCCAATGAAGAAAGATTTTAGGCATAAGATTTAAGACCGTGGCTCGGCAGAAAAAGCACATAAATTATGTAAATTCATGCGACCAAGTCACGACCTGATCACCCAAGACACGACCTGTGCACCCAAGGACTTCTTGGCACGTGCCTCAATGCTTCAAACAACACAGCGGACTCATGTAGATATCCCATATGTATGACACTAGAGCTGCATACGCGACAAGCGTCCTGTGTGTAAGATTAGCATGCTCGACTCATGACTGAGCATGAGACCAGCGCTTGTATCCTTCACCAACTGAGCATGACCCACACCCATGAGCGTGACCCGAGCTCATGAGCCGCATCAGAGACGTGACCTGCACTTGAGACATTCTTGGCTTGGGCCTTAGCACAACAGAGCCCATTTTGTGCAGCTCCTCACCGAGTAGTAGCGCACGCCCAAACCATGTGTAACCTTGCACCTATTTTCCAGCTTCTATTTCTGCACCTATTTTATAGTGTTTGTGTTCACGTTTATTATTTCTCTCTCATTCTACCTATATATGTATTATGCATGTACACAAAAAAGTTGCACCGATGAGAAAGCAAACATAATCGCTAAGGCTTAAGATGCAACATACTATGCAAAAACTCGATTAAGGATGTTTAGATAAAATAATCCAATGGAATTCGGGTACATGCGACCACAAGATAGCCAGGTGTATACGATACCTCGATGATTGCTAGGACACATTCCACAAGATCTGATAGTCAAATCCTGGCCTAAGGTGATTACGGTTGTCAATGCCTCCTGCTTACTTAAGATGACTAAGAGAAATACCATGAATAGGATAAAAGGACCAAGGTCAAGATGCTCGGATGAAAGATCTCCCCGGAGGCCACGATTTTCAATGCCTCCTACTCAGTTAAGATGACTAAGAGAAAGACCTTGCATCGGACAAAAGGGCCATGATAGTCTTTCATGGTGCCTGAGTTCACAAGATGGTTAGATAAAAGACCTTGCAAGGCTATATGACCACCTATCCCGAACTGATGACTAGGAGAAAAACCCTCAATTGGAACCATGGGCGGTGATATGACGCCTCAAGTCATGAAAGTGATATGGAACATAGATTGATTGTGGTACCAAAAGTCAGACAAGATCTCGCTGACCCTAAAGGACAATGGTATTGAGACACAATCTAACATGATTTGATCAGATCGCACGTTAAGATCTCACTAATCTCAAAGAACCTTGGCACTCTTGCAAAGGCGTGCTCCAAATGACCGCGACATTATGGGGATGTTAACGATTTGATTGGACGAAAAGAAGACTCTAGAAATGCCACCCCTAAATAAAAGTTCAAACATTGTTAAAATGCTAAACAAAATATAGTCAGCTAGCCGAGCCATGAACTGAGAATAGTGTAATGATAATTTAAAAACTTGTAAAAGGCTTGATACGAACCAAGTCAATGGAAATATTCATTCACTTCAAAATTTAGGGTGAGGTGAAGTACAATCAAACTTAAACTTGCATGTTAAAGAAAGTCAGTATAAAAACACTAGTTTCTGAGATACAAGTTCATCTCACACCAGGCAATGGTATTCTTAAATCTTAACCTCTTTCCAGGAAACAATCTTATTGATGACTTACATGCGTCAGCACATGAGGATACAATGACGAGATTGATAGAGCAAGCAAGACATTTTTAGATGAAAAATATTAAACAAAAGTTTCAGTACAAGACACTACTCGTGAGAAAACACACTTGAACAGTCCCTTAGGGGCACAAAAGAAAAAGACATTCAATGACTCCCTGCTTGTAATCGACGAAACGAATGAAGATCACCCAAGCCAATGAGAGGATGAGGGCACACCTCCAAAGTCCTTTCATCACCCCACTATAAAGACCTTCACTATAAAAATTGCATTACAGAGTTGGTACACATTCCAAGCAAAGCAATGGGAATAAGCTCTGCAAAACTCACGAGTAACCCATAATGAAACATTTCAATCAAATTTTAAAGGTAAGAAATACATATGGCTCAACCTACCGAGTCATAAGATGACTAGATCTTACTAAACCTTGAATATCGAGTAACAAGATAGAGTCAAGAACAAGAGCATCTAAGCCTTTAGTTCTCATTCGAAGCTTAATTTTATGAGATTCTGGAGATGAACCTATTAAACCGAATGACTCCACCATCCGTCATGAAACATAACATACCAAAATAGTATACAAGTTACATGATCAAGCACGAATTCATATAAAATTATGATAGAGAAAGGTAAAGCACTCATCCCCAATTGTGCCAGCACGCCTTGACGTGAGACTGGGTCTAATAAACCCTTAAGGAGAAAGCAGAACCAATGATCTGAAGAGGGATAGAAAGCACTTACACCCTATAGAAGGGTCATGCATGCTTAATAAAGTTCTTGTGATATGCCTCAAGATGTTCTTCCATGATAACCCCCTAAATTTTTCCAAGAAATCTTATTCCCAAGGAAACCTTATCTTGAGGAAATGACTTCATCCAAATTTGAATAGCATCAAGTTTACTGCATTGCAAGACAATCTCAATGGACTAGTCATCTTACCACCTTGACCGAAGCATAAGAGATTTAGTCCTAACCACACTCCTCACGGTGCGTCCAGACTGAGGCGTAAAGATTTAGTCTCGATGATCGCTCAATCGGATGTAAGCCACCTTGTTGTTGGTTCAACCCATAGGAATTCGATCCTGATGACTACGCGAAGCAACACGTGCAAATATGAGCCATAGAGTTTCAGTCCAAAAGCACGACCTCATACATTGTGACATAAGAAAGCTTAATGTTCATCAAGATTACATATTGTTTATTAAGAGTAAAATTGGCAAATTTGAAGCTAAGAACTCAGACAAAGAAAATGATGGATTTAATCTCAATTCCACATCTCCATATTCAGAGTACCCAAGAATCAGTAAAGCATGAGAAGATCAGGCTAAAACTCAATATTTCAATTCTCAAGAATCGTTAGATGATATGTAACGCTCTGATCCCCAAAGGTTAAATATACGTGTAATTTCACGATTTAGAAATCCTTCGAAACAAACCCCAATTTTGAGAAAATTCTCAAATTGAACTTCTTAATTTACCCATGATAGAAAAACTTTGACCTTAAATAGCGGAAGCATTAAACTTATTCCTGATCGGAATCTTAATCAATAAATAGTGGAAGCGATAAAGTGTCTTAATGCGTAGTTAATAAAACTTTCGAAAAACTGAATTAAACTCTAAAATAAAGTCAAAACTTGAGATCCATAATTTATGAAGTTTTCACTCATCATAATTCATAGAAGAACATAACGTAAAATAAACTAGTTGAATAACTGACTTTAACAGAAAAAAATTTCCCAAGTCTTGAAGCAAATCATAAATTCTCTCACTCATGTTGCTCTTCATCATCATATGCATCATAAACAACTATAGGAGGATAAGTAGTTTAAAATACTCAGTAAGCAAACTCACATTATAACATGCATCCACATGTCATCAATGAAATCATGACAAAACATAACTGAACTTGACCTATATCATAAATGAAATAACGTAACGTGCTTGATCATGACATGGCTTAACATAGCATGTAGATAACACGAGCCTAAAATATAAAAATTTATTCCTATCTTGTCTTGGCATATTCCCTAGTTACCAACCTAATACAAACTGTTCACAGTTCAAACGAGAACTGAAACGTAACATGATGAATTGGGTGACGAAACAGGTGACACACAATGGGCGACGGAAATAGATGACACACATTGGACGACAGAACATACGGCACTCATAGGTGACGAAAATGTGAACAAATGGCACCTCATGAGTGACGGGAAACATTTACAGATGATACCCAATATGTGACCAAAACATGAACAGACGACACCCCATGTATGATCAAAACATGAACAGATGACACTCGATTTCGTATAAGAGAATAAAATATGAACAACCTGATTTTTTTTGTTAACAAATGCTTGTGCTTAAATTCATATATTGCATAATTACCACTTGACTTCATTTAGTTACATAGTTCGAAATATCCAGTGCTTGACAACAATTAATCATATGGTTCACAAGTAAACATATAATGCATAATTATACAAGAAACAGAATCAGACATGATAACATACTAATGTATAATCAGACATACTCAGACATTTATCTCATGATAATCAATTTAATAACTGAAAAGTAAATAATTATCAAAGAGATCATGAATATAAACATTATCGAAAAATAATTAAACAAATATTAAATATAAATACATGATACAATTATAACATCGGAGTCAAATCACTATGTGAAGCCCACTTACACAACACATATATATTAACATAAGATGTTTATATACAATTAAAATTGATGAAAATAACACATCTTACATTTATCACACGTGAGTCACATTACGATATAAATTCAATTACTTGAATTGGAGGAATGAACTTAATATGACCTGGAATCCAAAAAAATATATAACCACTAAATTGTTTTCAAATAAATCAATATAAAATAAACATACTTTTAATATCATATAAATAGGGATTCAATTAAAACGGTGCAAAGGGGTATGCATGAGACCGGAAAATAGTGCTTTGGGTGAAAAATTGAAAGATTAAGCTTAGCCAAATGGTTTAGACCGGGCTGGTACAAACCAATCTGGCTCAATTTTATCTGATGGACCGGATTCAGACCGGTCTGACTAAACTGAACCGGCCTGGGTTGGGCCGGCTCAGGACAGAACCAACTGGGTCGCAAGACCTAGTTTCAGAACAAGAAAATGGAAGAAAGAACAGAGGAGAATTGTGAGAAAACAGAGGGGAAAGGAGAGAACGAGGAGAAAGAAAGAAGATTAGAAAGCTTACCAACTAGCTAGCGACGACGCATGCAAAAAGAAGACAGCGATGAGCGAGAAGAGAATGGGTGCACAGAATATGAAGAATAATTTAGAGAGATTAATCAGAGAGTGGAAAAATCAAGGAGAATCAGAAAATACTTACCGGAGTTGATGGGCGGCGGCGATGCGGCGACAACACCACAACAGAGACGAATAAGGAAGAAATTTGCTAGTGGAGAAAATTTCAGAACTGGGTATATATGATCTTTGAAATAGAAAAATCCAGATCTAGAGAGAGAAAAATGAGAAAAAAATGAAGAGAAAGGGAAGAAGAAGAAAGAGGGGAAAATGAAAATTGACAATTCAGGGACGCCAAAAATTAAAACGGAGAAGACGGATCTAGAGCTTACAAATTACAGAGATCAACGTTGGTGAGTTGCCAAAAATGAAATGAAGAAGGAGATGAAAAATAGAGGCTCGGCGTGATCGAAGATGGTGCTTTGTTGTGGAGAAAATGCCCTTGGTTGGCGATGAAAGCTTGGAGAAAACAGAGGGTGAGAGAGCCTTTACAGGTTGATGCGTTCAAAGAGAGATCCGAGAGTGGGGGAGAGAGTTGTAGAACAAATATATATAATATTAGGTTAGGGTTGGTTTAGAGTGTAAAACTGCGTCTGGTGTGAGTGAGTTTGAAAATTATATACTAACCCTTTTAAAATTTGAAAAGAAAAAATCAAACCTTAAAATAAATCATACATTTACAAAAATTACAAATAATTCTTTTTAAAAATAAAATTTTAAAATCATATTATCTTTTTAATCATATTTATAAGGGGTCGAGATATTACATGAAATTTAAATTACACAAACTAATGAGACGGTAGAGACAACGATAATTTGGAGTGCGAACTCACCTTGCCCGTTTGGGCTAAGTCGGACCGTAAAACAATCTTGTTTTACTTCAACTTCTACGCTAGTGCAAGCTTCAATCACAGGATTGAAAGCATTTCCATCCCTTCAATCACGACGAATTTCAATCACTTTATCTCAGCTCACCCATGATTCAGACTCTACTTGTTCATCTATAGCATCAAGACCATAACGTGAGCTCATTCTCACCCTATTTGAGTTGCAAATCAACATGGTGACGACCATGGTAAGAAAAGTGAAGGGAGCACATCTCAGACACATAGATGCTCTCAGATGCCATCATGAACTAACATTAGACACTTAGATGTTCTAACACAAATTTGACTGCCAGTGGCATCAACGACACCTGTGCTTGGTATTCGTCACTTGCGCTCACTAAAAATTCAAACACAAGCATCTCCAATTAGTGCATCTAAAGTCAAACCAACAGCTATACCGAGCTCGTATAGATTGCAATCCATTAGGAAATGAACTGTAGATTTTCAAATCAGACAAGAAATATCACTGACAGGAAAAAACTTTATGAGTCTGACCCCATAACTCGAATTCAATCTATTACCATTTGAACCATAGATATTTAACTAAATGTGAGATGAGGTATCATACGATTCAAAATCTCATGGGACATGTCTTGGCGTAATCATCTGAACCATAGAGCTTCAGCAAGATGACCACTGACGAGGTAGTAAACCGGTTGAAATCATATTTGATGCATCCTATCGCGGCCATCTATACTATAGAGATTCAACAAAAGGTTTCAACGTCACAGATGATGTCCTATAAAAATATAGTTGTAATATCACAATCCTTCTTAAGGCTATTTTTGTAAAAACTTATTTTAATTGATTAGATTATTTCATTTACAATATAAGAGTTACATTTTTTATATATATTTTCATGAGATATGATTTATTCTAAATTTAATTTTTAAAGTTTAAAAGGATTGTATTTGTTTAAAGTCACTCATACCATATGGTCATGTATACCCTAGTATTATCCTAACCCTATTTTTATCCTTGATTCGGCAATTTCACCCCTCTAATTGAAACATACTCACAACTATATGCTCATACACCCTGAACCAATCCTAAACTATTATATATAGTTGTTCTAAAGTTCTCTCCCCCAATCTCGGATCTCCCTTTGAATGCGGCACGTGTTCTCCTTCATCTTCATTGGGTCCATTGATTTTGGTAATCACCTTCTCATTCTTTTTCTTGATTTCTTTCTTTCCTCTCTTCCTTTTTGTTTCTCTCTCTCTCTCTCTCTCTCTCTCTCTCTCGTCCTTGCTTCATCCCCCATTCTCTATGTTTCTCTCAGCTTATCTTTTTCTCTACTTTTCTCATTCTGCTCTCTCTATCTCTATGTTTCTTTCTCTTTCTTTCGCTCTGTCTCTTTTACCCTAGCTCTCTCACTCTCTCTATGCTTCTCTCTTTATGCCTCTCTCTGTCTCTCTCCGCCTCTCTTCTTCTCTCTTCTTCTCTCTTTATCCCCTCTCTTCCTCTCTCTTCCCCTCTAAGATTTTCTCTTTTTTCCTTCCCCTCTCTGTTTATTTCTCCTTCTCCTTCTCTCTCTCTCCCCCCACTGTTTTCTCGCTTCCTCGCTATTCTCCCCTATTTTTTTGCCTCCGTTTTTCTTGTTCTGTAACTGGGTCTTGCAACCCAGTTTGTTCTGTCTTGAACTGATCTAACCCAGACCGGTTTAGTGTAGCCAGACCAGCCTGAACCAGTCCACCAGATAAAACTGAGCCCGACTGGTTGGTCTGAACCAGCCCGGTCTGAACAGTTTTGCCAAGTTTAATCTTTCAATTTCTAACCCAAAGCATTATTTTTCGACTCACTCATACCCCTTTACACCGTTTTAATTAAATCTCTATTTATATGATATTAAAAATATGTTTATTTAACATTGATTTATTTCAAATCAATTTAGTGATTGTATTTTTTGGATCTCAGGTCATAAAGTTGTTTAGTTCATCCCTCTGGTTCAGGTAAGTGGATTTACATCGTAATGTGACGCACGTGTAATAAATATAAGATGTTTTAATTTCATCAGTTTTAAATGTCTGTAAGCATGTTATGTTCATATATATGTTTTGTGTAAGTGAAATTATATAATGATGTGACTTTGATGTTATAATTGTATCATGTATTTATATTTAATATTTGTTCAATTGTTTTTTGATAATGTTTATATCCATGAAATCTTTGATAATTATTTACTTTTTATTTATTAATTTAAATTTGATTATCATGAGATAAATGTCTGAGTATCTCTGATTATACGTTAGTATGTTATAATGTCTGATTCTGTTACATGTATCATTAAGCATTATATGTTTAGTTGTGAACCATATGATTAATTGTTGTCAAGCATTGGATATTTTGAACTATGTAACTAAATTAAGTCAAGTGGTAATTATGTAAGATATGAATTTACGCACAAACCTTAGGTAACAAGAAATCAGGTTGTTCGCGTTTTGTTCTGTTATACGAATCGGGTGTCATTTGTTAATATTTTGGTCACACATAGGGTGTCATTTGTTCATGTTTTTGTCATATATTGAGTGTCATTTGTAAATTTTTTCGTCACTCATGAACTGCCATCTATTCACATTTATAGTCACCTATGAGTGCCATCTGTTCTGTAACTCATTGTGTGTAATCTATTTCGTCGCTCGATGTGTGCCATCTGTTTTGTCGCTCAATGGGTGATATCTGTTTCATCACCCAATTCGTCATGATATGTTTCAGTTAACGTGTGATCAGTTCCAATTAGATTGTTAACTAGGGGTTATGCCAATACAAAATATGAATAAGTTTGTTGTATGATTCTGATTGAGACACATGTTATCTACGTGCTATGTTAAGTCATGTCATGATTAAGTACGTTACGTTATTTCATTTATGATATATTTCAAGTTCAATTATGTTTTGTCATGATTGCATTTATGACATGTGAATGCATGTTATTATATGAGTTTGCTTACAGAGTATTTTAAAATACTCACCCTCCATAGTTATTTATGATGCAGATGGTGATTGCGAGCAGTATGAGTGACAGACTACCATAACTAGTACGATAAGAGAAATTTATGTTTTCCAGTTTATGAATTGATTTAAAACTTAGGAAAATGTTTTCTGTTAAAGACAGTTATTCAAGTAGTTTATTTTTACGTTATTTTTTCTACGAATTATGATGAGTGAAAACTTCATGAATTATGTATCTCAAGTTTTGACTTTATTTCAGAGTTTAATTCAGTTTTTTGAAGTTTTATTAATTATGCATTTAAACAAAATAAGAGTTGGGTTTTTTATATATTTTAATGAGATATGATTTTTTTCTAAATTTGATTTTTAAACTTTAAAAGTATGATTTATATTTGTTTAAGTCACTCACACCATAGGCTTATGTACATCCTAGTATTATCCTAACCCTATTTTTATCCTTGATTCGGCAATCTCACCCCTCTAACTGAAACCCACTCACACATACACCCTAAACTAACCCTAACCTATTATATACATATTTGTTCTAAAGCTTTCTCCCCCACTCTCTGATCTCTCTTTGAATGCAGCCCGTGTTCTCCTTCGTCTTCATTGGGTTCATTGATTTTGGTAATCACCTTCTCCTTCTTTTTTCTTGATTTCTTTCTTTTCTTTTTTCTTGATTTCTTTCTTTTCTTTGTTCGTCTGTCTCTCTCTCTCTCTCTCTCCCTCGTCCTTGCTTCATCCCCCTTTCTTTCTATTTTTCTCAGCTTATCTTTTTCTTTGCTTTTCTCTATCTACTCTCTATGCTCTACCTCTACTCTCTCTCTCTCTCTTTCAGTTTCTTTCTCTCTCTTTCATTCTGTTTCTTTTTCTCTAGCTCTCTCTCTCTCTCTGTGCTTCTCTCTTATCCTTCTCTCTCTGCTTCTCTCTTTATCCATCTCTCTCTTCCCTTCTCAGATTCTCTCTCTATTTTTCTTCCCCTATCTATTTGTTTCTCCATCTCATTCTCTCTCTCTCCCTCCCCCTCTATTTTCTCGCTTTCTCATCGTTTTCTCCCTATTTTTTTCCTTCTGTTTTTCTTGTTCTGCAACTAGGTCTTGTGACCCAATTTGTTCTGTCCTGAACCGATCCAACTTCAACCAGATCAATTTAGATGGCCGGTCTGAACTGGTCCATTAGATAAAACTAAATCGGGTTGGTGGTCTGAACCTTTTAGCCAAGTTTAATCTTTAGATTTCTGACCAAAATCATTATTTTTTGACCTCGTTCAGACCCATTTGCACCGTTTTAATTAAATCTATATTATATGATATTAAAAAAATGTTTATTTAACATTTATTTATTTCAAATCAATTTAGTGATTGTATTTTTTTGGATCTCAGGTCATAACTTGTTTAGTTCATTCGCCCCGTTCAGGTAAGTGAATTTACATCATAATATGACGCACGTGTGATAAACGTAAGATATGTTATTTTCATCAGTTTTAATTATATATAAACATCTTATGTTAATATATAAGTTTTGTGTAAGTGAGCTTATATAATGATGTGACTATGCTGTTATAATTGTATCATGTATTTATATTTAATATTTGTTCAATAATGATGTGACTATGATGTTATAATTGTATCATGAACTCTTTGATAATTATTTACTTTTCAGTTATTAATTTGATTATCATGAGATAAATGTCTGAGTATGTCTGATTATACGTTAGTATGTTATCATGTCTGATTTTGTTACATGTATCATTATACATTATATGTTTATTTGTGAACCATATGATTAATTGTTGTCAAGCATTGGATATTTCGAACTATGTAACTAAATTAAGTCAAGTGGTAATTATGTAAGATATGAATTTAAGCACAAGCCTTAGTTAATAAGATATCAGGTTGTTCACGCTTTGTTCTGTTATATGAATCATGTGTCATCTATTACAACTACAAAAGGGGTTTTAATGACATTAGAATATTGGTTATGACATGTACCTTAAACCTGTAAAAAAACAAGTGCTGAAGTGTTTTTTTTAGCTAATATGACAGCTTTTAAATATTCTGTCATAATATACTTATCTACTATGAAAGGTAATTCTAAAAAATGTCAAAATCTTCTTACTTTTTTATTAGATTATTTTTTACACTCTCATTAGTACCCAAGTTTTCTTTATTTACAAAAATGTCATATTATAACCCTAATCTAAACCAATTTCCCCATCGAACCCTCTCCCTCAACTCTCTCTCTCTCTCGATTCCTCGACTCCATCTCCCCTCGCTGTCTCTCTCTCTCTCTCTCCCTATCTCTCTCTCAATTCCATCGTCATCTCTCTTTCGCTCAGTGTCGTCGCTCCCTCGGTCTCTCTCTGCTCTCTCCATCACTTTCTCTCTCCATTGAAGTTGCCCTGAAGCTTGCGTAACCCCCCCCTACAAAAATAGGTAGAGCTCAACCCTAAGCTCACGATTTGGTTGTAGATCTGTATTTTGTTTCAGATCTATTTTTAGAGTTGGTATTTTTTTAGCGATTTGGTTATATAGATTAGTTTTTATGGTAACCCTAAGTTCGCGATTTGTTTTAGGGATTCTGATTGTTGGGGGTTTGCGATTTGATTTACATATGGCTTTTTTCCTATTGATGAGATTTTGAGTTCTACTCTCATATTTGGATACTGATCTCTATTATCTATTTTGTTTTCCAAAAATGTTGGAACCTCCGGTAATTTAGTAACGTGGTAATTTGATGTGGTCAAGTTGTTAACTCATATGTAAATCAGCTAGTAACTAAAGGAAACTGTAGCGGTAGCCGTTACTCTAGACCATAGTTAGTTAATTCGGGGACGGTAAACATACGAAGTATTATTCGGCATGTATAATTCGGGAATTTAAAGGTCAAACATTTGGCTAAAATTCGGTTAATAATACGTGATACGTAAAAATTCGGATACGAGTTTCAAACGAGTATCATACGTTTTCTTTTCAAAAATTCGGTACTAAAAATACGGCTTTAAAATTTATAATTAAATATTAATATAACAATATTATGAATATGACAAAAAATATCATTCTACAAATTACTTAAACATTTTCATAAACCAAAATATAGTCATTAATCCAAAATATTCAATCCATAAAAACTAATTGAATTAATAAAAACTATCAAATAATGGGATCGTCGGGTGGTAAAGTTTCATCAAAACAAGATTCGCTTTGGGGTACGAAGCAGCTCAGACCAGTTGCACAAACTCATGTCATCTAAAACAAATGGTTCTTCTTCAAAAAAACATTATGGTTCTTCTTCAAAAAAACATTATGGTTCTTCTTCAAATCCTTCTTCAGCAATGGATTGATCTTAGAAAGATCAATAGGCGTCATATCCAGCACTTCACGATCCTTATATATTGTCATCGTCAAAGAGTTCATTCTCACGTATACCAAATCATCCAACATTGCCGGTGCCAATCTATTTCTCTTTTTCGTTTATACTGCTTCTCATGCACTCCAATTTCTTTCACAAGCTGACGAGCTACACGGTTGACTCAAAATTCTAATTGTAATCTTTTGCAATGCAGGGAATATTGAACCATTAAGCTGCCACCAATTACCTATAAATACAACTATTTACATTAGGAATGAAATCAACATAAAAGATACGAAAATCTAATTCAAAACGAAGAAACACTTACGAGGATGACTAGTGTTTATCATAGCAGTGGCTGTACAATTGAATAAGGGCGGAAACTTTAAATGATATTTAACTAATTTAGTTACTAGCTGATCTCTTTCATCTAAAGAACCCAACTGTTGAATAAGATATACAACCCTTCTCTAATGTCAATGTTGTCTTCTTTGTACTTCTCACTAACCATATAAGCTGGATTAAGAAGTGCAGCAGTAGCATGTACCTTATGGAGAATGTTCTTCTCTCTTCTCTGCTCAAATATTTTCATCATAAGAGAATAACGAGAAGGATCTTTTACACAATATTGATCAAGCGATTTTCGTGCCCTCTCCATAGCATCATATAAATATCCCGCTGTAGATCCCTGTCCATCTACTAATCGAAGAACTCTCACCAGAGGCTTGACAACATTCACATAGTCTTTCATATCTACCCAGAAAGACTCATTCTAAATTATTGAAGTCACTAACTTAGTCTGTGCAGTCTTAGTAAAATTCAAACCCCTCCATTCAGAAGATGCAACCCAAATTCTCAAATTTTTTTCACGATCAATTATCGATTGAAGCATCAAAAAGTTCGAAGCAAATCTAGTCTTACACGGAAATTTTAACTCCCTATCATCTGTATATTTCCTCATCAATTGCAATACCATATGATGCTTATACAAGTAATCTACTATTTTTTTCGCATCATCAATCACACTTTTCACCCATTCAATTTGATTATAATGATCTTTCAATAACAAATTAATACCATGAGCTGCACATTTAGTCCTGTATAATCGAGGATATTTTTCCATCAGCATGCAACTAGCAGACTCATAATTTGAGGCATTATAAGTAACTATTTACACAACATGATCATGGCCAATTTCATCGATGACGGAAGAAAGAATGTTATAAAGATACTCACCAGTCAATCTCTCCTATGAACATTCAAACGATCTAAAAAAATAGCACCTAACGGTGAGCTAGTGATAACATTAACCCATGACCGCCTTCTTATATCTGTCAAAGAATCTGACATAATAGTACAACATGTACTAGTCCATGATTGTTTTACACATGCAACATAAGTCTCAATATCTGTTCTTGCCTCAGGTACTAACTTAGTACGAAGCGTGGAATAACTACGTACAGTATAACCACAACCAAAATCACCTAAAGCTTTACTCATGTCAAGAAATGACTTGGACTGAATAACATTAAATGCTATGTTGTTCATGATGAAAAATTGAGCAATTTTTTTGTCAATATTGCTCCTCTCTTTCTTAGCAGAGAATTCTGAGATTGTGGTTTGAGTCTGATTAGATAGACCCAAAGAGCAAGCGTTCGATCCTTCATTACTTTCATTAACCGAATCATTTTTTCTTTTCTTACTAGAACTATAACTTGAATCCCTAATTAAAAAATACGCTTCAGCTTGAACCTCCTCCGGTACTTTACTACATATACCAATATCACGACCACTAATTCCAGATAAATGAGACTTTACTCTAGAAATCCCTCCAGCAAAATCTCTCTCACAAAATTTGCACTTGAAATGATTATTTGTCTCCTCAGCGTAATCCCAAAACTTATCTTTTTTCCTCACCATGATAATCAAAATTCAGAAAATCTGAAATAGAATCAATAAAACCTATAAATAGGACAAAACTTGAATTGACAGAAACTCTGAGAAGTCCAACTCCAACCAGAATAGAATTAATCAAGTCCAATTCAAGTCCAATTCAGTCCAACTCAGTTTAATTTTCTACAATCCAATTCAATTCAGAGAAGTCACGAGAAGCACAAAATTTTCTACAATCAACCAGAACAAAATTTACCTATCAACTGATTCAACCAGAATAAAATGCATTTATCAACTAATGGAATTCAATTAAAATAGTATCGGCTTTTACAGTTTTTTTCAATGAATTCGCCCAGTAATTCTACTCTGTTTCTTCAACGAAAACCTTCATAACCCTTTGCATGTTGTAGGCCATAGTGAAGAAGAAGACCCGAGGGACAGGGAAGAGGGGTTTCAATTCCAAATTCTAAGAAAACAATCAAAATTCAGACTTTGGTTCAAAATTCAGAAATAGTGCCAAGCAAGCAGAATGGGAAAACAATCAAAATCCATACGACCTAGGGCTCGAAGAATTAAACCTCAAATCAAACATAAAATCAAAAACAAAAAAATTGAAGTGAAAGAGACCGGAGAATTAATCCTGTAAATCAACGAGAATCTTCGAGCCCTATGTCGTCTGAGAGGGAGAAGCTTCGTCAAAGTCCAGCGACTCTAGCCCTAGAATGGAAGAAGTAGGCTGCAGGAGTGTAGGAGCAGAGTAGCGCCGAGCAAGCAGCAGGACGCAGAGCATGACGTTTCGCGAAGGAGCAGAGCATCAGTGCAGCACCGAGCAGGAAAATGGGGAAAAAAGTGTATTTGGCCATTTTAGTATACGCATTTAATACGATTTCCGTATTAAACGCATATTATACGGTTGACTCCAAAAAAATGTGTATTATTCCGTATCTTTCAGTAAAAACTGGCAAACGGCAAAAAAATGGGAAACGGTAAAAAGACGCGTATTAAACGCATTCTCACTAACATAGCTCTAGACCAAGGATAAGTTTTGCAGCGGAGGCCAACCGAGGTTTTTGTTTCCTTAGGTTTCAGACACAATATTTCTAGCTCGAGCAATTTGCTATGACACTATTTTTTTAGCACGGATCTTTCTTTCTTTATTATATTTATCCTTTAGAAAAATTGGTTGTTCAGATTTTATAGTGGAAATGATTTTAATTGTCAATCCGAATCTCTAAGAGTAAAAATAGTTGAGTAGGATTGAGTACTAATCTGTTTCCTCTTTGTGCGGGACAGAGGTAAAATTTTATCTTGGTTTTGCTTGAACAAGTATCAGATAAAAAACTCCTTACCATGTCATTCTTTACCTATTTTTTTCTTTTTCTTAGTTGCTCTCTTCTATATGTTCACTTACATTCTTAGAGATATATGAGTGTGTTGTACACTGAGAGATGGATATGGGCATGCATTTCATTGACTTTTTTCCCACAAATACTTTACACTGAAAAAGTACTATTGTGATGAGTGTCAATGTATCATATATCATCATGTATGTAGATGTCTGTTGATGAGCATTAGGAATTTTTTTATTCTAATATTTATTGTGTCATTATAATTATTATATTTTCATGACTAATCATGGATTGTAACGGTGAAACTTCTTATATACTATAAGGGACTCTGTGAAGTTGAAACTTTGTTTGAGATATTGGGTCATGTTAGTTCTTGTAATGTTAGTTCTTGACATCCGATTCAATTTTCTTTTTGGTCGTTGGAACAAATGGATAGGGAGCTGGTAAATCTATAGTTTTGAATAGTTTAATTGGACATCCCGTTGTGGTGAGTTGGATTTAACTTTTTTTCCCATTCCAATATTATTTGTCTGAAGTGATAATGATGTAGATGCACTATCTTTATTACTAAGTTTCTTCTCCATTTTGCATCCAGCCAACTGGTGAAAATGTCGCTGCTCGTGCCCCTATAAGCATTGATTTATTGAGAGATAGTTCTTTGAGCAGCAAAGCAATTATCTTGCAGTAATGGCAATGGATTTAGTTTTTTTGGTGTTCGGCATGGATTGCTTATCCTCTGAACGTTTCTTGTACAATCACGTTTAATCAATAAATTTTGTTTCTCATAAAAAAACTGATGGGTTTTGGTGAAGTTTAACTATATCATTTCCCTGCCGTACCCTGCTATTGTAGAAGGTTCATCATCAACTGCCTATTATAAAGATATAATACATTTGTCGCTACCAGAATGATGACTTGCTAATAGATTTGCTGCGTACACTAAATTTTCTGTTATTTTCTATTAGCTGGTGAGAGTGTTTTCTCGTGGGTCCCTTTGTAAGCCTTTAATGTTTGTTGTGGTGGCTTACATGCTATGCAGGTGCCTTACGACATTCTTTACAGGACAGATACAGTAAAGGTTCCTCACGTAAGAGCTAGGATGAAATATATTTAAAGCTTCACACGAGTACAAGTGGGTTTGTAGTTTATGGTTGGCTGCTTTTTAAATGATATTCTTCAGTCTCTTTCATGCTATCAAATGCTGTGATGATCTTTCATGGAGAACTAGAGTTTTCTCCAGATAATTTGTAAGGTATGGTAGAATTAATTGTTGGAAGATTGGAAATACTGAAAATCAGTATTAGTGGACAGTTGCTATGATATTGACAAATATCTGTAGGGTAATTTAGAAATTCAAGTTCTTTTTCTTAGCATTGGTGCTTTAAGTCTGACCTTTGATTCTTCTTGGTGCCCAAACAGATTGCTTAGAACTGCAGCATGTTTCACCCAAAATAGTGTTCTAGGGTCTGGAAGTGCAATAATTGGGTTCTTGGATTTTTATCTTATTTCTTTCAGCAAGTTAAGAATATAAATAACAATGTTAGTTTTTCTGGAAAAGAAAGAGAAAGATAGGTTCTGTTTTTCATAAGAATGACTCCTAGAAATCTTAGGCATTCACACCGAGGGTTAGAATTGCCTCATGCAATTCGACAAAGTTTAATTACTCCAGAATAAATGAAAGTTGAGAAAAACATGACAAAGTCCAGTCCATCAACTTAAATACTAAAACAAATATGAAAAAAAAACTCTAAGTTAGTTCTAAGCTAAGCATGCTCCCTATTTGATTTCAACTTGTGATTCTTAATAGAACTTTGATAGTTTTGATTTTGGATGTTCTTATTTCTTATTCTTACCAAATCATATAAATTGAGGCATTCATCTTTATTTATCTTTATCGATAGGATATTTTACTGTATAATGAGATATGCCTTCTGAAGGTATTTGGATGGATTTCTTATCCCATTATATATTAATGTTGTACTATTTTCATATCTAAAAATAAAAAAACTAGAAACAAAGAAATGTAGGAAAAGACATCTAATTGGAGTTAAAAATGCTAATTTGAGTTGATTTATTTGATTTCCTGTTATGGTGCTTGCTATTTGATCAGTCAAGTTCTCATGATGTTTCTTATGTGCTATGTAATGCAACTTCTCAGCACCTCCTCTAAAATTGATTGATTTACCTAGGCTGGATCAATGGATAATGGATGAGTCAGCAGTAAGTAATGCTTGTAAGCTACGTAATTTTTATTCAAATGTTTATAAGGTCCTAATCTTCATCATTTTTGCAATGGACTTTTCCACATTCTTCATGAATGAAGAAAAATCATTATTTTAATTTTTAACGTTTAGTTGTTAATTTCTGAGTCATTGATAATTAATTGTCTCTTTAGAAAAGAGATGCCCCTTTCTCTCATCCCTCTTGTCCCTACCAATCATATTTTCATAAGAGTCACCACCGAGCACGTTCACTCATTGCTTTCATTGTGTTTTTACTTGAGAACTAGTGTAAACTAATTGCATAACTATTATGTTTTGGGCACAGGTCAGTGAGTATGTTGAACATAATGATGCCATTTTGCTAGTCATAATATCGGCTTCCCAAGCATCTGAGATTGCTTCATCTCGAGCTCTCATAATCACTAAAATATATGATGTAGAAGGTAAGTAAACTCACAAAGACCGTTATTTCACCTCCAAGATTTGAAAACATGCATGTATTAAGGGATGATCATGACTCTAGCTATTTCAAAATTTTATTCTACCTTTTTAAGGATTGTGTTAGTTTTTACTATTGATTTTTACTGGTTAGTAGCCGACATTTATAGCCGAAGACTTATGTTGCATTCCACTCCATTTTCATGCATTCTACATATTCGTCCCATTTGCTCTGTGGTTCCTCTAATCGTATTTCTAAATGAAAAACTATCATGGGAAGGAAGGTTTTTACCTTTCCATGACAGTTTTTTTAAATGATCCTTTTAATGACGGGGATTCTCCGTCATTATAGGTGTTTTGGCGGCACCTATGAAAAACTATCATGGGAAGGAAGTTTTTTTAAATGATCTTTTAATACCCGTCATTAAAGTTATTTTCGCGACACTTATAATGACGAGTAATCCCCGTCATTAAAGGTATTTTTACGGCAGGTTTGATGATGGGGATTCCCCATCATCAAAAGTATTTTCGAGGCAACCATTTAATGACAGTTTTTGATAAAATGAGTTTGGATATCACCCCGATAGATGACAGTCACTTACCCGTCATTAAAAGGTTTTGATGACGGGTTTTCACCGTCATCTAAAGCCCCATTTTGTAGTAGTGTGTACATGTTTTGGTCACACATAGGGTGTCATCTGTTCATATTTTCGTCATACATTGGGTGTCATCTATTAATATTTTTTATCACTTAGGAGGTGTCATCTGTTCACATTTTTCCTCACCTATGAGTGTCATCTGTTCTGTCGCCCAATGTGTGTCATCTGTTTTATCGTCCGATGTGTGCCATCTGTTTTGTCGTCGGATGTGTGCCATCTATTTCATCACCCGATGTGTGTCATCTATTTCGTCGCCCAATTCGTCATCATATGTTTTAGTTAATGTGTGATCAGTTCTGATTATGTTGTTAACTAGGGGTTATGCCAAGACAAGATATGAATAAGTTGTTATATGTTTCTGTTTGAAACACTTGTTATCTACATACTATGTTAAGCCATGTCATGATCAAGTACGTTACGTTATTTCATTTATGATATATGTCAAATTTAGTAATGTTTTATCATGATTGCATTTATGACATGTGGATGCATATTATTATGTGAGTTTGTTTACTGAGTATTTTAAAATACCCACCCCCATAGTTGTTCATGATGCAAATGGTTAGGTGAGCAGCATGAGTGAGAGACTGCCATAACTAGTTAGATAAGAGAATTTTATGTTTTCAGTTTATGAATTGATTTAAAACTTGGGAAAACATTTTCTGTTAAAATAAGTTATTCAAGTAGTTTATTTTTATGTTATGTAATTCTACAAATTATGATGAGTAAAAACTTCATGAATTATGGATCTTAAGCTTTGACTTTATTTCAGAGTTTAATTCAATTTTTTGAAGTTTTATTAATTATGAATTTAAGACACTTTGTTGCTTCCACTATTTATTGATTAAGATTCCGATCAAGGATAAGTTAATGTTTCTCTATTTAAGTTTAAGGTTATTCTATCATTGATAAATTAAGAATTTCAATTTGAGACTTTTCTTAAAATTAGGGTTTGTTTCGAATTAGGGATTTTAAAATTGTGAAATTACACGTATATTTAACCCTCGGGAATCGGGCGTTACAATAGTTCTCAAAATGTTAAGTGAGTTGTAGCCCATGATCCAAGACAAGCCCACAAAGAGACCTTATATGAATGTCATGGTTGAACCATATACTGATACTCAGACGTCGCCTAGGTTATGGGCTATACCATGGTCCAAGGCTGAGACATCCCCTAGGCCATGGGCCAACATGGTCTGAGGCTGAGACATCCACTACTCATCTGGCATCACCATAGACTGAAGGATTGCACTAAGGATCCAATCTTAGGACAACCATATGCTCTTACTATCTCTAGGTCCATATCGATGGTTGAGGCTATCATGATGGGTGATATCCATCACCTCCATATTTGAGGTCGCATCCACGGTTAAGGCTACAATAACAGTCGAGGTCCATCACATCCATGATCGAGGCTACCTTGATGGTCAAGTTCCACCACCTACATGATTAAGGCCACATCGATGGTCGGCTACCATGATGGTTGAGGTCCATCACCTCCATAACTGAGGCTACCATGATGGCCGAGATCCACCACATACATTGTCGAGGCTACTTTAATGGTCGAGGTCCATCACCTTCATGATAGAGGCTACCATGATGGCCGAGGTTCATTCCCTTCATGACTAAGACTACGACGATGGCTGAGGCTCATCTCCATCTAACGACCTTCCATGTATGGCAACCTTCTATACATGGGAACACCACCTAAAGATTCTCTCTGCAGGGAAGGTTTTAAATACCTTAAGTAGAATTGAGCTATAGAAGGGATCTCCACAATTATAAATTCTCCATGCATAGTCTTCCTTCCTTATTAGAGCGTGGAAAGGAGGTACATGCATCAAACATAGATGAAACACCATTAAGGATCCTTATAAGTAGATGGTGCCTACACTTATTCATGTATGCAATTTCTCCCTCTGCTATTCCTAAAGCACTTCACTGATTTGTTCATCAGAGTCTAGTTGGTGCACCAACCTGGTGCCACACCTACTACTTTCACGACGTTTTCATTTTGCAGATCTTTTGATGAATAATTGGATGATCACTACAAGAAAAACCTAATATTGTGATGGTTATATGAAGACAGTTTGTTTAATCGCCTTTAATTGTTTAAAAGGAGAAGTAATTGTGGCGGTTCGCAAATGTGATATATTCTGGCGGTTTTATGTAAACTGTCAGAATTGGTTATGACATGTCAACGGTTCCCATAAACTGTCGGGGATAAACTTTTTTTATAGACAAATTGTGACACTTCAGGTGAACCATCGACAAAAACGGCAGAGTTTCTCACCAAATGTGGCGGTTGGCCAAACTGTCGCTTTTGGATGAGACACTCGGCCATTTTTTGTCGACGTTTCAGCTGAACCATCGGGATCAATGTAACCTTTTTTGTGGCGGTTCAGACAAAGCGGGGCATTTGGTGAGAAACTCAGGCATTTTTGCCGATGGTTCAACTGACCGTCGGGATATAGGTGCTTGTTGGGTTTTTTTTGTGACGGTTCACCCAAGCCGTTGCATTTGTGTTAGACTCAGCCGTTTTTTCCGATGGTTCAGATGAGTCGTCGGGATTGGATCTATTGCTACGATTTTAAAAATCGTAGCAATAGAAAAACCCTAAATGAATTTTAACAACCCGCATTTTTATTTCTTCCCCATTTTCCACTGCCTTCTTCTTCCCCATTTTCCCCTACGACAGACTCGTGCTTCTCCTGTCTTCCTCTTCTTCCCTCAGTAGCAAACCAACGCGCTTCTTCACACTCATGGTCATGGGCGCTCCGTTGTAGGTTCTCACACTCTTCATTTAGAAATAAATCAATTTCTCTCTATTTCCCTAAATCCGAGCGCGAGTGGTCTTCCTACCCTTTGACGATCTTGGTTAATCTTCAAATCATCCATAGCTGAGCTCTCCAGCTGGTGGAAATCAACAACAAAAATTAGAAATCAGTCGTAGTCGAGCTCGTCTGAAGGAGCCCTAGATCCATTGTGTTGCTCCCTCTACCAAGGTATTCATCCCTAATTACTAGAAAAACTTTTTTTAGCTACAGAAATCGTAGCTTTAATTGAAAAAAGAGAGGAGAATTATAATGGAGAGACATAAACCTGCATGCATGATTAGTGAGTGGGAGCACTAAGTAATTGTTGCCAATAAACTCTCTTTGTGTAAGTTTTAAATCTTACACCCTAATACAGTGTTTGTAATTACTGTTTATTAATACACTTGTTACTGTTTATCTTCTTGCTTCTTAATACACCCTCTTAAATACTGTTCAATTTCACGTATTTTAGTATCAGAGCCAAACCTGGTGGGGATAATACTATTTATTAATTGTTTCTACTTCAATTTCTGTATAATTAAACTGTTCACCACCTATTATGGCTGGTTTAATTGTTGATATTGTTTGCTTATTTACTTACATGAATAATTACTTATATTTAATCTCACTTTCCGCTCAAGTGACTGGTTATTCTTAGAATTGATTATTTCTCGTTTATCTAATCTGTGAATCTGTTTATTAGAGGCTGACGTACCAGCTTCTATTTGGCCAGCTTTAGGGCCTAGGTAAGACCTCTTAGATACGTAAATCCCGAGGGTAGGGTGGTTGTAGAGGCGAAAGGGAGAAGAGTGAAGCGTAATAGGAGGTTGTAGAAGTCACCACAAGATTAGTAACAAAAATACAGTATGAAAGTTTCAATAATAAGAATAAATTAGGTATTTTGAGAAATGAATAGATTATCTAGAAGTAGTTCTTCTAGTAGCATTAGGTCTATAATATCTTCAATATCCAACATAGTGGATGAAGAATATTTTGAATTTTCAGACTATCAAGTAGATCATAAATAATTTGAATACCCATCAGGTGATCAGAATGATCATTTCGAATACCTTTCAGATGATCAAGAAAATCATTCTGAAGACTTTAATCAAGTAAATAATAGGTATGGAACATACCCAGTAAAAAAAAGAATTTCAATTCTAAATTATCCATTGAGGTTCAAATAGATCAAGAACTAAAAAATTTAAAAATTAAAGGTCTAGAACCTAAAGGAATAAGTTTCCAAGAAAGTTAGACAAACCATAATAATAAAAAATTTAATAAAATTAATTACCAATCTTTTAATTCTAAAGTTAGGGAGTATAACCAGTCTAGTACCCCTAAGAGTTCCTTTTCTGGATCATCTATTAATAATGATCAAGATTAGGATTAAAGAATCAAAACAAAAATTATAAAATTATAAAAATTTGAATCCAAATATTCTGCAGCAGAATACAAACCAGATTGGGCAAGTCTAAATAAACACAATAATGACTCGGCCAATCTTAATAGACGTAATATGTTCAAAGATTCATATAATATGGATTAAGAGAAAAATCATATTTGCTGAATGGAAGACATTCATGCAAAAATATAAAGTTAACATATTTTTCCTTGATTATATCGAAGATATTTATGAGAAAAATATTAAAATAATTCTCAAATATAAATGAGTCAAGGAAGACTCCAGTGTGGTAACTGTTAGTCATCCACCACCTGAAAAAATCCTAATTAATCATAAAAGTTCTCAACCTAATAAAAATTTCATTAAATTTCTCCAACTTCATTATCGAAAAACTCCTGATGAAGAAATACTTAGAAGGTTAAAATCTTTTAAGAGACAATGTCTCAGAATCATATAACCATAGATTAGAATCAACATATGAGCCATTCATAATTCATAATTCTTCAAAACATAAAATTAAAGAATCCTGAAGGTCAAAATCTTATGAACCTTCAAATAGTATTGAGGAACCATCCAAAGACTTAGAAATTAAATCATCTGTCAATGTTAGTAACCATGACAGTATCTTTGAATTAGAAATTCATAGGTTAGAACCCACCTATGAATATTCCATAATTAATGAATCTTCAAATATTAAAGAAAGATTAAAGAATTTAAAAACTAATGAATCATCTTATTCTGGTATGATTGATAATCAAAATAATTGTTTAGAATTCAAAAATCTTACTAATAATAAACTTCAAGAATTAGAGGACAGTAGTTCAAATTTAGAAAACCATAGGTTAACAAAGTTGAAGAAACATTAAAATGTTTTGAAACTAAAAAATCATCCTCTATGGACATTAACCATAGAAATTCCTTAATCACCGTTTCTCCTTTCAAGATTTCAAATGATGAAGAATCCAACAAAAAAGTAGTTGAACAACTCAACTATACTAACCAGAATCTAATTATAATAGGTAAGCAATTAGACAAAATTGAAAATAAAGTTGATAATCTTCATAAACCTGAATCTAGTGAAACTCTGGAAGAAAAATCTTTAATAAATCTTTCGAACAAAACCACTCCATATATGGTTCCCCTCAATAAACAGATTGATAAAATACTTCATGAATTAAAAATAGTCAATCAAGATAATAGTTCAGATCTAGAAAGCCATGGGTCAGAGTCCACCTATGATTCATCTACAATAATTGAATCTTCAAACATTAATAATATTGAAGAATCAATTAAAAATTTAGAATCATCTGAAACTAAATCTGAAATTAAATCTAAAAAGATTATTAATAATATACCTCATTAATTAAAGGTAATTAATGAACACAATAATTTAGATTTAGAAGATCATAGGTCAGAATCCACCTATGAATCGTCGACGATAAGTGAATATTCAAACATTAATAATATTGAAGAATCACACAGAAATTTAGAAATGAATAAATTAGAAAAGAAATGGCCTAAAAAGCCTATTCCTCTTGATATTCAAATTTCTGAAAATTCTTTAATTAACCAATTTTCTATTTCTACAGATAAATTGCACAAATAGAATATTGATAGACTTTCTAAGAAGGAAGTTCTCAATAAATTTTAACACATGACAATGATAGCTAACAGTTACATTACCACACACAATTTATTTCACAATGAGGTAATCAATCTTTTAGTCACGGGATTCACAGGAATGTTATGTTCTTGGTGGGAAAATTATCTCACAAAAGAATCCAAAAATATCATCCTTTCAACAATAAAGATTAATGTTGAAAGAACACTAAATATTGAAGAAAAACAAGAAATAATACCTAATGCCACCAATACACTTCTCTACACAATAGTTAAATACTTCATTGGGATGCCGAGTAATCTTACTTCACATATCCATAATCAATTAGCCAAACTTAGATGTCCAAACCTAAGTAAAATCCACTGGTACAAAAATATATTTTTGTCCAAAATAATGTCAAGGGATGATAACAATCAACCCTCTTGGAAAGAAAAAATTATTAATAAAATTCTCATTTTATACACACACAAAATAAGAATAGTCCTTAGTAATAACCTAGAAAACATAGACTATGATAGTCAGTCTTACCTATGGTACGATTATTACTACAATACAGAAGGAAGATTTTGGAATATGCACTAATATGAAAAATAAAATTATAGAATATGAATTAGGCAATTTTTGTGAGCAGTATAGTTTACCCATTATTAAGGAAAATTTTCATTCAAACCCTAGAAAGTCTCACAGGCCTGATAGGAGAAACTACCATAAGAATAAGCACAAGATTTTTAACCAATATTTTTTAAAGAATAAAAATTTTGACAAACGTTTTTCCAAGAATATATATATATATATAATTACGTATTAATCTTTTGTAGTCAAACTATGCCATAGAAGAATGTCATAAATCAAATGTTTTGACATCCTTAAATGCAAGATGGCAGGATGAGAAGAGCATAATAAAAAATGAATATATTGCGACATATGAAACGGAGGAAGAGGCATTAGAATATTGGAATGATGCTATTCCAAAAGAGAGGTTTTGTTGCTATCATTCATGAGAAGAAGGAAAGGTATGATTTTTTACTATACATGTATGATTATTTATATGTGAAATAAATTAACATTTATTTATCTTTCATTAATATAAAAGCAAGCTGCAACAAACAGAAGATCACAAAGCAAACTAAAACACCCTCACACGTTAGGACGTACCAGTATACCAACGAAAAGAGCAGAAATGGTAAATTCTAAACTTTATAATTTTTTTGATCAATTTTATTTTTAGTAAATCACATGTTCTCATTTTATAGACAGAAGAGTTTCAAAGAGAGCCTTCAAGAATGAAGCTATTTGTAGCCTCACATGAACGTAAAGATGGAACTTATGTAAATGAAGAAACTACAAACGTTGCAGTAAGTATAAGTTGTAATATAAATACCAAGTTTTTAAATAGTTATTACATGTTTACTGATATTAAGTCTTAATTTTGTATTATAGGTGAAACTTAAAGAGTGCATGAGTCAACTTCTGGATGGTGATTATGATCCAATTTCACCAAACAACGTGCTCTCACAAGTATTGGGTCCAGAGCATCCGGGATGAGTGCGTTCATTAGGACTCGGGGTAACTCCCTCTCAATTTTTCTCGCATTATCGTGGGGAATTGTCCACGCAAGAATCTACCCGTTTATTAACTAAGCTTAGTTAGAGGCTCAATGTGTATGGGTGCCTCAGTTAGAGGCTGAATGTTCAGAAATGCGTGAGAAATATGACCAGGTGCAGACTGAATGTTCAGAGATACGCTCCTAGCTAAGCTTAATTATGAAGTTTATGCAAGACTCTCATAAAGACTAAGGTAGTCTTTTGTTGTTTAACGTTATTTAATAATACTTCTGAAATATTTTGTTATTTCAAATTTTCATATTTTGAACTCATTAAATAATTTGTATTAACAATCTAAATATACAGAATGATACTGCTCTGATTATTGTGAAAATATATACCATATTAAAATTGTGTTAATATGCAAGAATTTTTTGGAATAAGCACAATAGGAAGGAGTATGTGAAAACAGTATTTTTGTGACGGTTTAAGAACCGTAAAAAAAAATTGGACTAGGACAGATTAACGATGATTTTATAACTGTTGCAATAAGATTCCCTCTCTATGTCGGTTTTAAAACTGTCGTTATTACATTTGCGACGGTTTTAAAAAACCTCGCGGTATATTATATTTAGCAATGGTTTCAAACTGTCACAAGTTATCATCATAACCGTCGCTTTAGAATCTCTATCGCGACGTTTCTTTGACGGTTGTCAAAACCGTCGATGATTCAATCCTGGCGGCGGCAATCTTGACGGTTCTCCAACCGTCATCATGTCGATTCTGACGGTTATAAACCGTCGCTGTAGACTCGAATGACCGTCGTCGTAGACCTATTTTCTCGCCGTTGACCTATTTTCTTGTAGCGGATGTGTGCCAATAATCGTGAGTGTAGATGGAATCATATTTTTGCATCTACATGTCCTATAACAGTCACATTAAAACTTCAAAGCAACCGTGCATGGCAAAACTCTAGTTTTAGGATATTGTTTTGGACGCCTCCGTCCCATTTTTTTGTAATCTATAAACATTATTGGAACTTCATTTTTGTTCTGATAAATTTTTTATATACTTCTACATATACATACCAACACTATACAAGTAGAAAGTTGATGTTCTCTCTTGTTTTGTGATTAACTTGTAAATGTGTGTAACTTGTTCCTACTAACAATTATCACCAACTAATTGGGTTTCTTTCATAATAAAAAGTTATCGCTTGTATTTGTATATTGGTTTCAGTCTTTGAAAGAGTCTCTGCCTGCTTCATTTGGGCCACGTAATGAAAATACTCTCACACATTCCATGCAAATTTAAGTTGAGTTGAACTAACGTGTCAACCATTGAAATTTGAAAAAAATGAACAAGAAAAAGTGAGCAAAAGAACTTGTAGTTGTATTGGATACTGAGATTTATTTTTTTATGATGAAAACATCTCAACAAAATTCTGAAAGAACTTTTCGTAGCCTCAATTCTAGGTGAAGTGATACATTTTAATGCGATTTATTCATATTTTATATGTTATGCCTATTTCATATGGTTTGAAAAAAATTTGGTTTCATTTCACACGCGAAATGCTTTTTCCAATGTTAAACTGAAATTATCTATGATGTAATGTCGTACCCACTAATATATTTAAATACTCATCAAATATGAAATGCCTCCGTTTATGATGAACGGGAGGTTGTTCTAAACAAAAAGAATGTTTTACTTGTGAAGAATAGATTTGAGATTGGTTACTATCTCAACGGTTTATATCACATGAAAATAACATTGTATTAATATGAAGTGATCTAATTCGTCATATGGATCCGAAATCCTCATGTTCTGATAAACAAGTGGTTGTCATGTTTGATCTGAGCTGTTAACGTTGATTTTAACGGCTCAGAATAATTCATCAAACATCGCACTCACTCACAATAATACTCCCTCTACATGGCCATGGATGACGAGTTTCGCACCTACGGGTGGAGAGTTCTGCAGCCACGAACTGATAGTTTCACGACCATAGACGACAAGTTCTATGGCCCGAACAAGGCGATCTTTGTGTGTTTGAGACGAACAGTGACTGAAACGAGAACTAGGGCACAGCGCGTGGTGTTAACCTTTCTGAAGGGGTGAAATTATTTTAGCACTTATTTGTTAGTGTGTTTGGGTGCTTGTGGCTAAGAAAAACTTTTATACGTTGAAATATGATTGTAAAGAAAAAATTCACGGATTTTGAAAATCGATCGTGAATTCTCTATATCAATATGAAAATATAAAAAATAATTAAACGAGAGAATGAGAGAATAAGTGCGTCATGATTTACGTTGAGAGTTGTTGTCATTTTTTTTTTTTGGAGTTACATCTTGTCTTTATTTATAAGCCTTCAATCGGTTACATAGAATCTGATACAACTTATCTAATTCTATTTGAAAATAAGATCAACAGAATATTTTCTGGGATCTAACTTGTCAACATTAACAACTTAATAAATCTTGACCGTCTGATCAATCCAATGATCTTGATTAGCTTTTCTTTGGATTGCCACGTCAGCAATCCATGTACTTTATTTGATTGTTCCGTTCTTTATAACCGCCTAGTTCATCCTACGGTTCTCTCTCTATCTTTTCTTCGATGGAGTATTCAGTCTAGATCTTACCACGATAGTTCAAGCATATTAAATTAGTAGAAATTAATTCTACGTTAATCGTGTAGGGCATAATTAATTTACTCTCTGTGTTAAATTTTATCATGTTTTGATGTAATTATAGAAATTACATTTATCCTGTTTAGGTCATTTATCTTGATAAAATTCATAACTTGACCCTATTATGGATAACATGAAATGTTGTTAACAATATTCAAACTGATTTGATGCATGTATTGTATGATGAATGAATTTTTGAATATTCAATTCTTAATTTTTAAATTTAAGCTTTTCTAAAGGTATAAAAAATCTCTTAACGGTTGATTAATGTAAACTTTGATATGTGTATTTTTTGGAGACTAGCTCTTTCCTATTCTACAAAAGTGTAGGAAAATAAAAGATGAACAAATGATGAAAACGGAGATGTCTTGACTACGGGAACAGAGATGTCATGATGATGTAAATGAAAATGTCATGACGATAGAAATAGAAAAGGCATGGCGAGGGGAACAGGAAACGTTGAGAACGGGAATTGTTGTGGCAACGAGAATGTGAAACGTTATGGAAATGGCAACGAAAACTTCTTGACAATGGCAATGGAAAATTCGTGGTGATGGGAACGAAAACGGCAATGGGTATGACACTGAAAATAGAAACAAATTGGAAGTCGAAACAGAAACGACATGGCAACGGAATTAGGAGCGAAAAATGATTCAGTTTTCAAGCTGAAGTGAATGGAAGAGAACTTTATGGTAAATCATACATCGTTTGAAAGATACAGCAATTAGCTTCTTGAATTTTGTGAAACTCAATTTGGAGCTTCGGGGTAAAAGTTATGGCATTTTTCATACAAGTTGTTCGGAAAGAAGATAATACAGAACTATCAAATTCAGAAATTAATCTGTAGTAACTGAGGGCAGATAATGTTGTGAGTAATATACCATCAGATAGATACAAGAGTCTACTTCTTGGAGAATTTTATGGAATTCAATTTGGAGCTCCCGATCAAACGTTGTGGTAGTTTCAGTACATGCTATTCAAAAATGAAGATTAGGCAGAATAGTAAAAGAAAATTACACTATGACAATTGGGAGCTGTACAACACAGTGAATCATATATTATTATCAATATATGGAAGTCTACTTCTTGAAAAATTTTACAGAATTTTTTTTGGAGCTAACAACAAAAAGTTGTGATGATTTTCGTAAAGGTTATTCGAGAAAACACAATATACAGAACCTTAAATTCAGAAATTAAACTACATTTACTGGGGACCAAATACACGATGAATCTTATATCAATGGAAAGATAGGGAAATCAACCTTGTGAAGTATTTTACAAAAATTAATTTGAAGCTCCCGATCAAAAGTTATGGCAGGTCTCGTTAGTGCTATTCAGAACTCGATTTGGAGCACTCGAGCAAAACTTATGATAATTTTTGTGAAGGCTGTTCGAGGAAGGCAACTACATGATGAATCTTATATCATCAGAAAGATACAAAAGTCTACTTATTGGAGAACTTTACGAAATTCAATTTGGAGATTTTGATCAAAAGTCACGGTAATTTTTGTACATATCGCATGATAACGTTTGTACAAAAGTCTATTTATTGGAGAACTACACGATGAATCTTATATCTAATGCTTCATTTTAGATAATATTATATGATAAACTATATATTTTTTAAAAAGATGCGGATGTCTACTACTTAAAGAATTTCGCAGAACTTGATTCGGAGCTCCCGAACAAAAGTTATAATAATTTTCATGAAAATTGTTCAAGAAAGCCTATTGTGTGGAACGGTCAAATTTGTTAATTAAACTGTACCGACTGGGAGCCAATTACATGGAGAATTATATATCATCGAAATCATGTGAAAATCAACTTCTTGAAGAATTTCATGGAATTCAATTTGGAACTTTCGATCAAAACGTATGGTATGATAACGTGTAGACTGCTTACAAGGCAAATACTTCCCGTCAACTTTCTCTCTTCTCAACAACAATGGAAATTAGGGCGTGAGTCCTTGAGAGCAGGCAGTTCGTAAGTCATGTTCTCTAAAAGAACTAAGGGCGTAAGTCCTTGGGATGGGCAGTTCAGAAGTCCTACTCTCAGAAGGAACTAAGGATGTAAGTGCTTGGAAGGGGCAATTCATAAGTCCTACTCTCAAAAGGAACTAAGGGCGTAAGTCCTTGGGAGGGGCAATTCGTAAGTCCTACTCTCAACAAGAACTAAGGACGTAAGTTAATGGGAGGGGAAATTCATAAATTTTACTCTCAGAAGGAACTAAGGGCATAAGTCATTGGGAGGGGAAATTCATAACTCATACTCTCAGAATGAAGACGGGGCCATGGTTCTTTATTTGAATCTAAATCATTGATAACGAGCAGTTCGTAAGTCCCTCTTAAAGCAGAAACGAGGCCATGATTTTTTATTTAAACCTAAGTCCTCCTCTCAAAAGTAAATGGGCAGTTCATAAGTCCCTCTTAAAGCGGAAACGGGGCCATGGTTTTTTATTTAAACATACGTCCTTCTCTAAAAAATGATAGTTCACAATTCCTTCTCTCAGAATGAAGACGGGGCCATGATTCTTTATTTGAACGTAAGTCCTTAAGGAAGCATGTATATAATAAAAAAATTAAAGTCTTATCCTCAGAAATAAATTTCATAAAAGAACATAGTTATTCTCATGAGAACTGAGAGCCAAAAGTTCCTAAGTAATTAAGAATGGATTTCGTTAAAAGCTTGAAGTCGGATTTTGATCCCCAAATTTTGCTAAGTCTTTGAATGAAGTACAACAAAAGGGCAATAGAAGAAAAATTGTACAAATAGAGTAATTCATATTGATCGAATCAGAAGTACAAAAGGAAAACAAGGAAATAGTAGAAACTTTACCAAAAAATGTGGAACAGCAAACTCAAACTCATGCGATGTAATTATAAAATAGTACACTCGCTCCTTACTCATCTCAATTATTATGTTATTGTTCTTGTAGAACATTCTTGTCACATATCTTAACGTACGAGAGAAGAAATTTTTTTATCAAACGGGAATAGAAAGGCATAATAGCAAATGAAAGAGAAATAATCATCATCAACAACAAGTTGACAAATGAGATACTCGACAATCATAAAGCATTTGTAAATGGAGACAAAAGAACATAACGGCAGAAAGAAAAGAAGACGTCACTGATAGTAGACAGTCAAAAAGTTTCTTGGCAAACTACATCGCATGTTTCTAAAAAACACGTGAGAACAGAAACAGGTAGACGTAACATCAGAACAAGAAAAGATGGTCATTACACATCAACGAATAAAATTTTATCGAGTGTAATGGGGGGCAATAAACAGATAAAATTTCACATGCGAAGACTTCATCGAAAAAAAGATAGAGCGAGAACCGTAGGATCAACTAGGCTGTTATGAAGAACAGACCAATAAGACAAATGTGCATGGATTACCGACATGAAAATCCAAAGAAAAGTTAACCAAGACCATTGGATTGATCAGACGGTTAAGATTTACTAAGTTATTAATGTTGATAAGCTAGATCTCAGAGAATATTCTATTGATCATATTTTCAAATAGAATTAGATAAGTTCCATCAGATTCTATATAACCGATTGAAGACCTATAAATAAAGGCAAAATGTAACTCAAAAAAAAACACGACAACAACTCTCAACACTCAATAGTCTTGTAAACTCTTTCTCCATAATGATATACTATCATAATCTCCTCATGATTTTTCTTTCCTTTAAGGGTTTTCCACGTAAATCATAACGTATTTATTTTTTCATTCTTTATATTTTCACATTACGATGTTGGGAATCCGCGATCGATTCTCAAATACTGTGAATTTTTTCCTTTACAATGATAATATATTGGTCTAAACTTATTAATTCATCTTTATTCTTTGCGTGAAACACTTATATATATTATGAAACATATAACTTGTTTGCAGGTAAAGCCATTTTAAGGAATACTTGGATCGATATTCCTTGTAGACGTGTTTTTATATACCACTATATATGTATGAAGCAACAATATTAGACAAACAAATGTGATTTATAATCATATAATTCAATGTAATACTTTGAAATAAATCACACTCTCAAGCTCACTCGTATTTTATGGAGAAGTACTTTAATTCAAATTATATAAAAAGGGTTACAAATATAATTACTTGTTAACTAGTTGTGAGTTAAAATAATAATTTTCAGTGAATGAAAGTAGCTCTAAGTATAACTTTTAAAATCACTCTTAATATTCAGATAAAAAATCACTCTTTTACAAACAAGTCTAGTAAGGTTTTCTGTTTTTCTTTCCCTGCTAAAGAGGTGTAATAAGTTCCTGTAATCATTTAAGTGTTAACCTTAATTATATTATTTAAGTGTTACTCATGTTAACAAAAATTAGATTTTTTTTGTTAGGGTATGTATTGTAAGGCTTTATTTGGTGGTTATGTTTATCATCGTATGCGTGTACGTGTGTGTTTGATTTCTACTCTACTCCAGATAAAAAAATCAAACTGTTGAAGCGTGAGTCAAATGTCCCACATCGAGACTTCAATAACCTTCGTTGCACTATTTAAATGTTATTCACGTCAACAAAAGTTAGATCCTTTTTGTTGGAGTGTGTATTGTAAGACATCATTTGGTATTTGAATTCCACGATAAAAAAATTAAGTTGTTGATAATTATAATTACACTATTTAGACACTAGCCATGTCAATAAAAGTTAGATATTTTTATTTAAATGTATATTGTAAAGGTTTATTTGATAATTCTATTTATCATTATGTGTGTGTATTTAAATTTTACTATCTTCGAGATAAAAAAAAGTTGCTGTAACGAATTTTCGCCGGCATATGTAATTGACCTCGGCACAGTTAAAAGTCACCAACATGATACTTGCTGCCTTCTTATAGTTGGACCGTTAATGAAGTAGCACACAGCTTCCATCTTCAAACAATTAACTTTTATCCACGGATGTCCTTTATAGTTGTAAAATTGATTTCCCAACAGAATCTCACTATTGACTTGGACCATTCAATGCAAGTGTCCACCACATTCTTTTCTGAATTAGTTTTTTCTCTTAATATTTATGATTTGAGTGAATTACACTAACCTTCGTATAGTTTATTTTAATTACACAAGATACTCTCTCTATTCTAGACTCTAGTTTCATTTTACTTATAAAATAAGTCCGTATAATTCTCACAAAATATCCTCCTCGTCTGGATTGTTTTACAAAATTCATACTTATATGTCATGATTATTTGTCATACTCTCAATTACTTTCAAATGGACATTTCTTATCAAAAATGCAAACTCGGGATATTTATGAAAAAACTTGTATGGACTTATTTGTAGATAAAATAAAACTAAAGGGAGCGTACATGCATGTTTTGAAATTAAATGGATATCCGTGTAATTAGGGTAAACTATATAAAGGGTTAGTGTAATTTAATCTTATAAGTTTGATTCTAATTAACGTATGTGGGACTTCAAGATCATCACTGTTATTGAAGTTCATAGCAAATTATATTATTATTTATACGTTTTTTCTCTTTATTTGCTTTTAAGTCACTCTCACCTAAAACAATATTATATATCAATGTGGCTTTGAAGTTTAGTCTATATAGTGTTGAAAAGAAGACTATACTTTCACAAAGCCGAACATTACACACCTTTAATGCATTACACACCTTTGTTGTTTCAAGTTTTGAAGATGAAGTTTGAAGTTGAAATAGTTTCAAAAGTGATTATCAAACCATCTTCTCCAACTCCCGACCATCTTCGCCCTTATCAACTATCGTTCATTGATCAGATCTCTCCTCTAGTTTACTGTCCATTAGTACTTTTCTATGCATCAAATGACAACAATAAATTCAACAGCCTTCAAATATCAAACCATCTTAAATTATCCTTATCACAGGCCTTAACTCATTTCTACCCACTTGCCGGACGACTCAAAAACGCTCTTGACATCGATTGCAATGACGAGGGCATCCCTTTCTCAGAATCACTAGTGAAGTGTCAGTTATCTGAGGCAATCGAAAATCCAATTCCTGGTGAACTGGTCAAACTTCTTCCATTCGGACCAGTGGATGTTACCGAATTGGTGTTGGGAGTTCAAGTGAATGTGTTTGAATGTGGTGGAATTGCTATTGGTGTATGTATCTCTCATAAAATTGGAGATGCATTATCACTCTTTATGTTCATCAACAGTTGGGCAGAGATTACTTGTGGGCAAATGGATAGAGTTCATCCACTTTTTGTCTCTACAAAACTCTTCCCTCCACAGAAAACATCAGTTTTCTATCAAAACCATGATATCATGAGGAACGACATAATAACAAAGAGGTTTTTGTTCAATTCTTCAGCCATTAGTTTTCTTCAAGAAAAATATAGTGATGTAACAAATTTGAAATACGAAAAATGCCCTTCGCGAATCGAAGCTTTATCCGCCTTTATATGGACTCGATTTGCAGCCTCCACCATGATCGAATCGCAAAACGACAAAATATATGCAGTGATTCACACCGTGAACGCCCGATCTAGAATTGACCCGCCATTGCCGCGAGAAGCCTTTGGAAACCTATACTGGTTTTCCATGACAGTTCCAAGGTCCAAGGAAGAGCCTTCAAGTCTTATGAGGAACATAAGGGATCAGATAGATAAAATTGACAAGGAATACTTGAGGAAACTTCAAGATGGTGAACACTTAGAATTTTTGGAGAAATGTTTAGAAGGATTCTGCAAAGGGAAGATGGTTACATTTAGTTTCTCTAGTTTGTGCAGATTTCCTATATATGAAGCAGATTTTGGGTGGGGGAATCCCACATGGGTTGGCTCACCTGCCTTAAGTCTCAAGAATCTTGTAGTTTTCATGGATGCTAAATTGAATGATGGAATAGAAGCATATATTAGCTTAAGAGATGATGACATGGTCAGATTTGAAGCTGACAAGGAATTTCTCACCTTCGTCTCTTCAAATTTTATGTTAAACTAAGTTTGAAATATTCCTAGTCTATTTAGCATTTTCCCTTTGTTATAAGGTCTAAGTTTTATGCTATGTTATCCGGGAGCATGTATTACTTTCTGGTTAATGTAATTGTTTTTTTACCATGCTTTTTATATAATTTTATGGAAGACCACGTGAATGAATCAATCACGTTAAGTAAGTGCATACACTCTTGTTGTGCACAAAGTTTGCTCCTTGATATGCTATCATATGACTATGATCGGGATATGATTTTCACTATATTGAGTTTCCATATTGTGTTATTGTCTATTTGCTTAATGATATAATTAATTGCATGCATATATATATTTCACTCTTATCTATTTATACCATAAGGCACAGCTCAAGAAGTAAATGTTTAAAATAGATTTTTTATTTTTGAAAATGATATTTTTTATAGCCAGTTGTGTTTTGAATTAATATTAATATTGCTTTCAATTTTCGCTTTAAAAAATCTTGTTTTCTTACCATAAATAAGATACTTATTATCTTTGCACATGTATAGCCGTCTTGGTTATCTTTTCCGCCTTCACTATACATAAAATCGAGTGGCAAGACTTGGTCTAATAAAGATAAAATGGTACACACAAGACTTGCTTGAAAACACCTTGGAGGATATGGTATGGTAGAATAAAGACAAGTTTGTGTCATGGTGGACATGGTCATCCCTTCCTAAATTGTCCACCTTGAAAACTTTAGATGTGCCTCCCTTCTCAGCCTTGGGAAAGGACTTTAGTGTTAGAACCCCTTTTAGGATGCTTAGTTTGTATGTTTGGCTAGTTTACTGAAACGACCTAATTACTTATCTTCCCTAATTTCATGGCTGAGATACTTAGGCCCACTGCACATCTACGACAGTTAGATGCACGTGTTACTCATTTGCCCTAATTTCATGGCTGAGATACTCAGCCCACTGCACATCTACAGCAATTAGATGCAGGTGAGATTTGAGAATGCCACCCCAACATGATTAGTCACCATGTCTTTGATACAATGACATCTCTCTAAAATCTGTCAAAGAGAAATAGTGTAGGGTGGAGTAATTCGAATAAGATAACAGCTCAAAAATTAATTGTTATATATGTGTTCTCTACTATGACAGCTAATTTTTGGGTTGCCAATATTACTTCTTATTATAACAGTGGAAAAAAATATGCCATTATTTTATGGTGTAAAAAGATTTACTATTTACCTCAAAGTTCATTTTATTTACGAAAATGACACACTATATAATCAATCTAAACCTAATTTATTTTGTCATTTTTGTCTTCTCATTTTGTAGAGCGGCGACTGGCAACTTGGAGCTCCCTCTTCCTAACCGCGCGTAAGGCGATTCACGGCAACTTACATGCGAGCTTCGACAGTGATCTTCCACGGCGAGCTTCCACTGCAACTCAAGCAAGGTTTCTCCACCCTTGCGTCATCTCCCTCTATTTCTACGATTTCTTCTTTAAAGGTGAGGGTTTTCTCCCTCAGCTTCGGTTCAAACATGAAGGCCTTAGTTTCAAAACCAAGCCATCAGATCTGCCCCGTGCCCTGGCCTCGCCTCCCAGAAATGCCCTAGCAGCTCAGATTCAGACATGAAGGCCTCAGTTTTGAAGCCAAGCCGTCAATCTGCCCCAAGCCCTATCCTCGCCTCTCACAATGTAGTGCTATCAGCCCTCTCTTTGGCGGTACATCCTCTTTCTAGCTCTTAGGTCTCTCTCTGCAGATATATATATCCCTCTCCATCTCCTCCCTTTCAGTGAGTTTTTTTCTTGACTGATTCTATTCCTATCTTTGATGTTCAGTTTCTGACTGATTATATTCTCATCTATGATTTTCTTTTCCTTGTAATCTGCTCTTGTTGTTGTTTGTTTGGCTTGCTATCATTTTACTGTTGTATATGCTTTTACTTATTATATTGAGAGCTAATTTTATATGATGTATGTTGAATTAAGATTCCTCTTGATTCGAGTACTTTAATATTTGCAGAGCCTTGATACAAAACTATTAAGAACATACAGCTATGAAACATAAGTTTCATTGATATTGTATTGATCTCGAGCCCAATAGGTATGTTGGGATTACCATTTTTAACCCGAGCGAAGGGGTTTTCTGCAAAAGTACTTGCTAGAATGTTGTAATTGTTATTTCGTAGTGGTCTAGTGGAGTATATCAGATTTGATTACATTTTAACCTTGTTGAGAAGAAGTAGTTCCATATTGGTCTTGCAATATTTCAGATATATGCTACTAAAGCAACAATGAGACTAGGACAAATTATGATGGAGGAACTTGTTTCAATGCATATGAAATTCAGACAGTTGTATGGATCTAAAGATGGAGATTTTCCATTGTGGATGCTGCAGGGAGAGCTTGAACTACTACCTTCTGTGCTGAAATAGGTTGCATTAGGAAAAGATGGGGCAGAGCTGGGTGATTGGCTTCCTTTGTACAGTTCATATCTTTTACTTTATAGTCTATGATTATTTCATTTTATTTTTGAAGACATCTTTATTAGAATAATCATACTCATACTGCAGCTTAATCTTGAGGCAATTCTTTTACAGAACAAAAACTTTTATGATGTATCTTTGTTGGATGGAGCTATGTTATCTATACTATTGAACATAATGTTTAGTGAATGTAATTTACATCGAATAATCCTTCTTTTTTAGTCAGTAAGTAAGATGATTCACATTTTAAAAATCCCAAAACTAAGATACTAAATGGTCTATACCAGTTATCAGAGAACACTACCCATATGCTTTATGAATGTATACACTGATTTATTAGAACTGTGACAGTTTTAGCATTGAATTTTGTGTGAGTTTTTTTGCTATTTTTCTATCTATAAAGTTTATTTCTTCGATGTTGTTCTGGACATTTGCATTTCTGGATGAAATCAAGATTATTGACTGTGTATATCAAAGTATCATTTTTCCTTTCGGTACCAGATTCAGAATTATCTAAATATGTATTATATGTAATCTTCTTATTGCGAGCTACTCGTAAATAACACTGAATTGGATGTAATGGTTTAATAAGTGATGCTTCTCAATGCAGTTGACGTGAAGGCTTGCTTGTAGAAGGTTTAAGCACTTAGGTATGCTGAAGAAGCCTGCTATAATGGCATACTAATCATAAAGCCAGACAGCTCTAGTTTGGAAATTGGAGATTGTAACTGGACTATAAATGGTCCAAAGAGAAATATTGCTATCATATCAAGTTCCATCTTCATTTCAAACCATGCAATGAACTTCGATTATTGGGCTCTTCAAGGGAATGAGATTTTTTATAATCATAATTGGCGCTAGTGAAGCTTTTGTTGTATTCTTTCTAGTAATAATGATATTGATTTGGAAGTATTGGGAAAGTCATTATGTGAAGCTGATGAGGGCTCAGAGGAATGGGAAAAAGTAGCCTTTGTTTGCAACTGTGCTATAGAAACTGTTAAAGCTGGTGGGTCGGCACTTATTCCCATAAACAAACTTGGAATCACTTTAAAACTTACAGGAATAAATTTCAGCTTTACTAGAATCTTCAACCTTGAAAGTACCAACTTCTTTACTCTTTTACATTTTTCCTACTTCTCCTTTCCGAATAGGCAGCCGACACTTGATATTTTATCGATTAGTAATTTTTCAATAATGAAACTTATTTCTCATGATGAACTTTTTTATAGTTTTTGGACAATATGTTATGATGAGATGTGATTAGTATGTATATTGTTGGTTAATTTTATGATTTATATCATCGGTAGGGAACTATCTAGTATCGATATCATATATTGTTAGCAGAAGTATCTAGAGGATTAATGATTTATATTATTAGCTGTGACCATTTGAGATTTTATTATTTATATTATTGTTGGGAACCGTCTGGGATCAATATTATATAGCTGCGAAATTTAATTAAATAAAAGCTTTTATTTTTTTTTTCTTGAACTTTAAATGACGGAGATTCCCCGTCATCTATTTTCTTTATGTGGTACCTAAGATAACGGAGATTCCCCATCATTTAAAGTCTACGTGGAGTAACTTTAGATGACGGAGAATTTATGTCATCTAAAGCCTACGTGGAGTAACTTTAGATGATGGAGAATCTCTGTCATCTATATACTTTTTGCGGTGATTAAAATGACAGGGATTCCCGTCATCTATCTAATTCTCGCGGTACCTACGATGATGGGGATTCCCCATCGTTATAACCTCTTATAATGATAGTTTTTTTAAATGACTAAAGATGACAGCCCGATAGATGACAGTCGGTCAGTCGTCAATATAGGGTTATCATGACGAGTTTTACCCGTCATCTAACCTTCTTTTTGTAGTAGTAAGTTGAGGTCCTAATTAATACATTTTTTAGTAACTAATCGTGAGATTAGTTATTGGGATCCACCTTAGACGTCCTTCAAATATCCTCTTTCTTTCTCCCTATTTTGCACACACTTCAAACTACATTTATTACTCAGATTAGATTGAGCTTCATCTCCATTGAAGAAAGCTCTCTTACAGAGCATTTGTTATTGAACAGGTAAAAAATACTCACTGCCACGTGGATAAGGAAGGCCAGCCAAAGGGCTAGCGGAAAGCGGCAGAAAAGCGTAAATGGGAGAGAAGACTGATGTCGCGAGACACCCGTAAACAAGAATGGTCAGACGCATACCGAGAACGGGAAAGAGCACTAGAACGGGAAAAGATGGCTGGCCAAAAGGGAAAGGAACTTGAGACTCAGAGAGCTACCCTGATCGGGCAAGGCACCTGATGAACTGTGCAATAACGAGAAGAGAAGGATTAGAAGAAGAATGGGAACAGACGAAAGGGATCCAAAATGACAGCCAAGTAGCAACGATTGATTAGGTAGTTGAATGACTCGTATGAGACAGGATGATAGGCCACTAAGTGTCCATCAAACGTTATCTCCATGTTCCATGGCATCTCCGGATAGGCTTATTTCCCGGAAACATCTACTCATCCCCTACATTATGTACATTTGACAATTCCACTAGAGAATGGTATGTCATTGGGAGAACATGGTTGGACGAGGACGGCCATTAATGGCCACTTTTTCGTGAGTAAAAGGTGAGCAAACCATCCGCTGCGCCAGAAACTGACCAAACCGCTGTGATAAGGGAGCTTGATGTTACCAACACCAAGATTCTCTGGTTTTTTAGTGGTTTGGCTTCATGGATGACTTCGTCTCCAAAACCCACCACCACACACTGTTCAAGGTGTGCAATCCCAACCTCAATAATAGGTTGTTCAAGAAAAACAACCACGCCGAACTACTCAAATGGACCGTGACTCACACTTCTAAAAGGCATCTCCAGATCTGGTGTAATGACGAAAGAGTACAACATGAAATTTGCTTCAAAATAATTGTACTAAATACATAACATCTAAAGTTCACTTAAATATTTTTTTAATTTTAAAAGAGTAAAAACCTCTTGAAAAAGTCAAAGCATCAATCGTTTAATGATAAAAATTTAATTTTTGATGGCATGTAGTCAATCTTTTCCCGAATTATTCTTTACAATATTTTCTAGAGAAAAGCTCTGAAAATTCACCGATTGTTTAATACAATTATTCAACCAACGAGAATCACATTTTAATGTTCCTTTGACTTTTGTTTTGTATTCATTTGACATTAAAAAAACTGACATTTGACATTAAAAAAACTGTCAGTCTGACCTTTTCACAAACCATGCAAGCCTTTGTGAAAAGTGACGTTAGGATTTATCCTGACTCTCCTTTCTTTTATTATTATTTTTTAAAACCTAATTATTAAAATTAAATAATTTGATTTTAATTAATTTTTGACCATTTAAAAAAGATTATAATTGAGCTAGTTATTTAAATAACTTAGATTAATTATAAAGTATTCAAGTTACGTCACTTATTAATTAAATAAATGTAATTACAGCGTAACTTAAATCTGATATAAGTAAGGGAACCATAAGAATAAAATACTCTTAACCATATAATTAATAAACTATATCGATTACACACATAATCAGATTTATTAATTATTAATTATGATAAACCCCATTATGAAATCATAATTGTACTCTAAGTGCATTTTATATTACTCGGCGTAACTATCACTGACTTATTATTCATTATGTAATGCACATCTATAATATGGTACCGTGTATAATTAGGTAAAGTACCATCGACCTAATATGTATACACTTCTTAGTATCTTTAGGTTTTAAATTCATTTTATCGCTCAACTATGATAATTTTCATATTTGATATCTCAAGTAAAATTATCAAATATTTAGTACTCCACTAGAAATACTAATCGCTTAGTTTATTGTGATCACATAAATGAATTACCTGAGAGGTGCTATGTTACTCAATTTAAAGTGTTTATGAATTCTACTATTAAGAATCTATGGACTCATTATCCAATAACTCAGTCATCTAAACACGGAATATGTTGACTCAAGAGTCTCATTCTTAATAGATCAAAATAGTTAAGCTATTAAATATGATTTCATAATTTTTTCAAGATTTAGAGCACTCATAAAAAATAGTAATTAGTCTTGATTTTTTATTTGATAGTAATTTACTGAAAATCAGATTCATTAGTCTTTTTAATACATTCTAAATGCACTAGCACATTAATTAGCACCACAGGAAATTCAATTTTTCCTGGCGGTTTTTTACCCCCAATGCCGGTAGTTATAACCGTTGGCTATCTCGCCGCCAGAAAGGAGCTATTTTGGATGTATGTACCTGCCGGAGTACCATTGTCGACGGTCAATAAGCACCAGAAAGACCAACAAAAGAACTTTTGTTGGCAATTAGCAACCACCGGCAAAGTAATTCAAACATTATCTGGTGGTTCGTAACTGCCAGCAAAGACTCAGGTTCATCTTACCCGCGTAGTTTCTAACCGTCGGGAAAGACTCATGTTTATCTTTGCCAGCGGTTTGAAACCTCTGAGAAATATCATTTTTCCAGCCTCTATATCGGCGGTTTTAACAGTCAGTATAGAGTAATTTCCATCATATTGGACTTGTTTTGGTCGTATGCCAGAAATTTACTTGCACACATCCAGAACACTCACAACAGTATTAACAAGATTCTCAATTAATAAAACATCTATTTTTCATCAATTTTCCATTACACTATGACAATTAAAATAAAAGAAGGTAATGAAGTTAATTGAGTAATACAAATATTATATCTAATATACCATTACAAGTTAGATGAACAAAAAATTGAGCTTTCAAAATGAATAGACAAAACCACCAATATCAAGCCTCTTTAAATTCCTAACAATAAAAAATATGAACCTATTTAAGGCGTGAATCATAAACAAAATAAAATTTAAGAAAAAAACAAGTATTTCATTTACCTAGTTTTTCTAGCATCTTTCAATCAGAGTTGTTTTCTCGATGTATGGCTTTCAGCTTGTTAATTTCATCAAACATCAAGTTAATTAAGATGCCATCATTGAATTCTTTTTTTGGATGATCCATTAATAATGATCAAGATCTTAGGATTCAACAATTAGAATAATAATTAAAAAGTTTAAAAATTAAAAATTTAAGACTTAAAGCCATAGCCACAGGTTCTCAAGTTAGTCGGCCAGTCTTTGATAATAAGTCTGAACAATCTAAAGAAATTGAAGCACCCACTGAATTGGATTTCCAAGGAAACCTTCATCATGTTAATCCTCAACTCTTAGTCCTAAAGATAGGTAACCTGAGTCAAGAATATAAACCAGATTGCAAAAGGATAACTTAACACAATGATGACCTAATTAATCTTGATAGATGCAATAGGTTTAGAGGAAAATGTAATATGGACCAAAGGAGAATCATATGTGTTGAACGAAAGGCATTCATGCAAGATTTTAGAGCTGATATGTTTTTTCTCTGATTATGTCGAGGATATTTATGAGAAAAATATCAAAATAATTTCAAAATATAAATGGGTCAAGAAAGACTCTAGTATAGCGTCTACTAGTTATCCTCCTCCTGAGAAAATTATGATTAATCATAAAAATTCTCTAATCACTTCTTCTCCTTTCAGGATTGCAAAGGAAGAAGAACCAAATAAAAAAGTAGTTAAACAACTCAATTACACCAATCAAATTTTAATTATAATAGGTAAACAATTAGACAAAATTGAAAATAAGGTTGATGATCTTCATGAACCTAAAACCAATGATGCGCTTAAAGAAAAATATTTAATAAATCTTTTATATAAACCCACTTTGAATATTCTTCCCATTAATAAATAGATTCGTAAAATGCTTCAAGAATTGAAGAACAAATCAGTAGAATCATCTTCTTCTGTTAAGGTTATTAACCAAGGCAGTAGTTCTGACTCAGATAGCCATAGGACCAAATCCTCCTATGATCATCTACAGTCCATGACTATTCAAAATTGAACCATATTGAAAATACATGTAAAAATTTAGAATTAAACAAATTAGAAAGAAAATGGCATAAGAAACCTATGCCTCTTGATATATAAATTACTGAATCTTCTTTCGTTAATCAATTTTCTGTATCTGCAGAGAAATTGTACGAGTGGAATATTGACAAACTTTCGGAGCAGGAAGTTCTCAATAAATTGTATCATATGACGATGGTAGCCAACAGCTACATCACCACTCACAATCTACCTCATATTAAGGTAATCCAACTCTTAGTCACAGGATTCACTGGAATGCCTCATTCTTAGTGGGAAAAATATCTCACAGAAGAATCCAAAAATTTCATCCTTTCAGCAGTTAAGATTGATGCTGAAGGAACTCCAATTATTGGTGAAGATCATGAAACAATGCTTGATGCCATCAGTACACCTCTTTACACAATAATTGAACACTTCATTGGAACGCCAAGTAATACCACTATGTGTATCAATGATCAATTAACCAATCTTATGTGTCATACCCTAACTGATTTCAACTGGTACAAAAATATATTTTTGTCTTGGTTAATGACAAGGGATGATAGTAATCAACCCTTTTGGAAAGAAAATTTCATTAATGGATTACCTAATTTATTCGCACATAAAATTAGAACAATCATTAGTAATGACCAAGGAAATATAAACTATAATAGTCTTACCTATGGTACAATAATTACTACTATATGAAAAGAAGGTTTAAAATGTGTATTGATATGAAAATTAATAAACAAATCAAAAAATAACATAAAACTACCAAATATGAATTAGACAATTTTGTCAGCAATATGGTTTACCCGCTATTGCTCCTTCTAAAAAAAATAAAAAAAATCACATTTAAACCCTAGGAGGACCCATAAGCCTTCTAGGAAAATCTACCACAAAGATAAAAGTTTTGATCAATACTTTTCCAAAAATAAAAAATTTGATAAACATTTCTCCAAGAATAAAAATTATTCTAGAAGAAAACCCAATAAAAGATTTGACAAAAGTAAAATTAAGTTTCTTAAATGTGGTCAGAATGGTCATTTTTTCAACACTTGTCAAGTTAAAAATAAAATCAATCAGTTAAAATTTTTTGAAGAAGATAAACAAGAATTGTTTAGAATCTTAGAAACAATAGATTATTATGAGAGTAATAGTGAAGATTTAGGAGAATTTGAATCTCCTGAATCCTCAAGTTCTGATAGTGATTCTCCTAACATCTCAATGGGGTGCAGGAATAGTTGTTGTCAAAATATTAATGTCTTAAACAAAAATGAGGAACAAGAAAACCTTTTGTTAGACTTAATTAGCAAAATTGAAAATCTAGAATTAAAAAAGGAATATCTATAAAGTCTTAAGAAAGTAATCTAGAAGGAAGAAAATTTTAAATCTAATAATAATAATAATATTGCAAGCCTTTCACAAACCTTAGAAAATTTCAATAAAAGTTAAGGGAAAAGAAAAGGAAGTTACTCTATAAGAACTTCAGAAGGAAATTAAAAATATTAAAAGTGAAATAAGAGAATTAAGAGATTCTAATACATAAATAATCAAAGAGTTAAACCTTTTGAAAATAGAGAATTTAATTGATAAATAAGAATCTAGTGAATGTAGTAAATTACTAATTCCTAATAATGAGGTTGAAGAACCTATTGCCGACAATCAGGACAATGATAACCTTATCCAAACTCTCAATCATGTCAAAATAAAAAAATGGCACATAATGGTCAGAACAATTATTCAAGAATTTTGATTTCTCCACAATGCCTCTTGTTGATTCAGGAGCAGATTGAATTGTATGCAGGAAGGACTCGTTCTTACCAAGTACTTCAAGAAGATGAGGAAATCTTTGTCTTCTGCAAATGGTACTTGGTTGCATATCAATTATGAAATCTTCAAAGTCCATATTTACCAAGACGATGTATGTTTCAGAGCCTCGTTTGTCTCAGTAAAAAATATGACTGATAAAATAATTTTAGGTTTACCGTTTACTTCTCTATTATATTCGTTTACAATGGAGTATGATAGGATAAATACCTATGTCATGAATAAACCTATAAAATTAAAAAAAATTTCTTTTTCTCACAGTGAAAAGTTAAAAGCTTTAAAAGAAAAATCAATTTCCAATTTCATAAATCTAATTTCTTGTAAAGAAAAATAATTGTGTTTCTTACAGGATGAATTGAAATTCAAGAGAATTGAAGAACAACTTCAAAGTCCTGCCCTTCAAAACAAAATTAAAATATATGAACAAAAAATATGTAAAGAATTATGTTCTGATATGCCTAATTTTTTCTGGCACAAGAAGCAAGATACTGTCAGTCTACCCTACGTTAAGGGATTTGATGAGAAAAATATCCCAACAAAGGTACAGCCAATTCAGATGAATTCTGAAATGCTTGAGTTCTGTAAAAAGGAAATTGTAGAACTTCTCAACAAAAATATCATTAGAAGGAGCGAGTCTCATTGGTCATGCTCGGCCTTTTACGTCCAAAAGGCCAGTGAGATTGAACGAGGAGTTCCACGTTTAGTAATCAATTATAAGCCTCTTAATAACGTTTTTGAATGAATAAGATATACAATACCAAAACAGGGATTTGACAAATAGGCTTGGAGATGCATTGGTATTCTCTAAATTTGACATGAAATCAGGATTTCGGTAAATCCAGATAAATGAAAATGAAAAATATAAAACTGGATTTGCAACTCCATTTGGCCATTACGAGTGGAATGTAATGCCTTTTGGTCTTAAGAATGCTCCCGGTGAATTTCAGAATATAATGAATGAGATCTTTAATCAATTTAATCATTTCTCAATTATTTTCATTGATGTTGTACTCATTTTCTAAGACTATAGAGCAACATTGGAGACATCTTGAATCATTTGCTAGGATAATAAAACAAAATGGTTTAGTTATCTCAGCAAGTAAAATTAGATTGTTTCAATCTAATATCAGATTCCTAGGATTTGAAATATATCATTCTATAATTAAACTAATTGATAGGGTAATACAACTTACTGACAAATTTTCTAATGAAATCCTACATAAAACACAGTTGCAAAGATTTCTAGGATCTTTTACATATCTGACTTTTACAATAAATTAAGAATTGACTGTAAGCCTCTATTTGACAGGCTTAAGAAGAATCCTCCCTCATGGACAAATGTCCATACTGATTTGATCAAATGAATTAAGACTCATGTTAAGACACTACCTTGTCTAGGCATCCCTACTAATAATTCTTTTAAATTTGTCCAGACCGATGCCTCTGAAATAGGTCATGGAGGTATTTTGTTACAAAAAAATCACTCTAGAGTCACCTGAACAGATTGTTAGGTTCACATCTGGAACTTGGACTCAATCCCAAGTTAATTATAGTACGATTAAAAAAGAAATTTTGTCTGTCATTTTATGCATACAAAAATTTGAGGATGACTTGTTAAATAAAAAATTCCTTTTAAAAATTGACTGTAAATCTGCGACACATGTTTTAGAGAAAGTTGTTAAAAATATTGCTTCAAAATAAATTTTTGCTAGATGGCAGTCCATACTTAGTACTTTTTATTTTAATATTAAATTCATTAAAGGTATTGATAACTTAGTTCCTAACTTCTTGACCCGTGAATTTTTACAGGGACAACAAGATCAAGATGGGGTCTAGGCTTCAAGCCTCAAAGATGACAATTAAAGGGGATCATCGACTCCACAATTAGCCCTTGTGGCCCAAATCAAAGAGGAGCTTTCTGCTCTGAAAAATACCCAAATGACAATACTATAGTCCATCAAGCCCAGCTACCAATCTGTTCTAGGAAACCAATTTAACCCATTTGCAGTCTCCAAGCCTTTTGACCCACAATTGGTCATCAACATACCAATCACCAATTACAAAAGGTCTTCTCCTTATCACAAGAAGACCCCCAGTAAAAATATGCCTTACATAGAACCTCCATTTGCTAATCTAAAAAGCTCAATTGAGATAGTGAAAGCTCATTTTCTTCCTGATTCTCATTTTATCCCTGGACATAAAGATAAAACCCTCAGTTTTTACATAGATATTCTCTTAGAGACAAAATCAATAAATATCAAACTAATAAATAGTTCAGAAGGAAAGATCATTTATCATTTCGTCTACATTCTAAAAATAATAACCACGGAGATCCATCCTTCAGGGTTAAAACCCCTTCTAAATAAAAATTAATACAACTATTTTGACTATATTGATGCTTGCAAATAATTTTCTTGTATCAAAATAGTGAATTTTCTCACTCTTGATTTTTGAACTTTGATAAGAATTTCAAAGCCAATTTGCTAAAATGATTTTGAAGATGGTGGTCAATCCACGGCCATATCTTTGAAATTTTTCCAATTGAATTACAACAGAAGTTTAAATTATTTTTTAAAATTATTTAAACCCTCAACAATTGAGGATCATTTTTCCCTAATAATTTATTTCATAAATAAATATAAAATTTCATGGATCCTAAAGTGGCAGTATGCTATCGAAGATGAAATCCTCACCAGACAATATTACGTTAAATGGTGGGACAAGTTCGGTACTCTAAAAATATATGCTGCCTAAATGATGAGTCTACAAAAACTCACCGAAAATTGAAATTACTCAAACCACCTCCAATGGCTCCCTTAAAAATTAAGGAGCCTGACAGCCAGACTCCACAAGTAAACCAATATGAATAATCAAATTCTTCCCAAGAATCAAAGCCTACGTCAAAACATTCCCTAAAAGAAAAGACCAAGGCTACAAAGTCAAAAGTAAAGCTGGAGTTAATATAAAGGATGCTCCTTCTTCTTGAAGACAATACAGATTCTGACTCTGAGTCCTCACTAGAGTCGAATCATCTAATTAAAAATAACAAACGCAATCGTCCAAAACTCCATCTCAACAATTGAAGGGAAAATCACATGCTCGCACTCTCCCCCAGTGGGCCCATAATCCCTTTCAGGATTCACAAGACATGTTCGACAGTGTGAATCTCAATAGTGAGGAATAGAAGAAAATAATTCACTTTTTGCAAAATGACAATAAATGGGATCAAATAATTTGAAAATATGTTATGTAAGACCAGAGCACAATGCAAGGATCAATAATAGTATCTCCACCAGAATGAAGCAAGGATCAATAATAGTATCTCCACCAGAATGAAGAAACGACCAAGACATGAAGACCAAAATAGCAATTATCAAATATCTATATAATTTTTCGTTCTATAATAATTGTACTAGTTTTCAAAGAATTAAGCAACTATTCATGTTTTTACTGTTCTTAGTCAAAAGTAGGCAAAAGTAAAAATGAGAAATATTTTTACTTTTGTAGAATATAATAGTTCAGGTAAGTGATGGGTTTTCGGTGAACTCCACTTTTCTTGGTTATAAATAGGTAGCCCTCTCTATTTTGTTCCTCAAAACTTGTTTTCAACTCTTAACTATTTAAGAGCAAAACTAGTTTTTGAGAACAAAGTTTTCTTCCTCTCTCTTCTGTAAATCTTTCTTCTTTTTTTCAACATTAAATAGTGAGCGGGAGCATTATTTAACTGTTGCCTATAATTTCACCGTTTGTGTAAGTTTTTAATCTTACACCTCAATACAGTTTACTATTTTTGTGTAATTCTTACATCTTAATACCTCCTCTACATATTATACTTCATTTCGCATCATTTGGTATCAAAGCCTGGTGGGGAGAAGTACTGTTTATTTTCTCCTCTTTTGTATTTTAAGATGTAAGATTAAATAGAAGAAATCTTATACTTTGCCCTACAAAAGCTTAAGTAAACAGTTCTAAAAAACTTAAGTAATCTTACATCTTAATACCCAGTCTTTATTTGCTTTATAATTATTCATGACTATGTACTTTTGGTATCAGAGCCAAGCCTGGTGAGGATAAGTATTGTTTACTTAATATCTGCTTAATTAATTTGTTCACCGCCTGTTATGGCTGATTTTTGTTATTATTTTTTATCAATTGCTTATATGAATAATTGCTTATATTTAATCTCACTCTCCGCCCAAGTGGCTGGTTATTTTATAATTGATTATTTCTCTATAATATTTATTTATCTAATATGTGAATATGTTTTATTAGAGGCTGACGTATCAGCTTCTATTTGATTAGCTTCAGGCACCATAATAAGACCTTTTAGAGATGTAAATCCCGAGGGTATGGTGGTTGTAGGGGAAAAGTGGCAAAGAGAGAACCTAGTAGGAGGATGTAGAAGTCACAACAGATTAGTAATCAAAATACAGTATGAAATTTTCAATCATAAGAATAATTTAGTTAATTAAGTCATGAGTAGATTATTTAGAAGTAATTCTTCAAGTAGCAATAGGTCTATAATAACTTCAATCCCTCACAAACAATTTGAATTAGTAGATGATCAAGTATATCATAGGGTATGCAATATATCCAAAATCTCTAATAAAAATATTTACAAATCAACATGGTCTGTTGCTTCCTTCAAGCCTCAGCATCATGTAAAAATAATTAAAAAAATACATGCTCTTGGGAAAGAGCATGAGACTTGTCAATTACTTTCTTCTAATGTAATTAAACATCACATTGAAGAATGATATTATTTTCTCCACTTTGGTTTAATCCAGATAGGAGTTAAACCACTCATAAGGAGAGGCCTAAATACCTCTATCTTGTTAGCCTTATGAGATGCAAGATTCATAAATTTTAATGATAGTATTTTAGGACTAATTGAATCCTCACTTTGTAATGGATCAATCCACTTTGATTGTTTCTCAGATTTGTCTATCAGTTTAGCTGACCCTCATATTTTAAAATCTTTAACTTCAAATATTAAAACTAGTGGTTACCAAGTCCTAAAAAGCATTTTACCCCTAGCTTTAATCTTTAGAATTCATTATAAAGCTACTAAGACTAATATGAATTTCCAAGCCATTAATAGGAGTCCAAAGAATCAAACCCTATTGATCCAATCTAGCCAAAGCAATGTCAATATTAGAGTTCCTAAAATAATTAGGTGGTCTGATATTACTTTACCCACAAATTGGTTTTTAACCAATGAAAGTCAACCTACTCCAATTCAAAGACCAATTGAAAACATAGATTACGTCCAACAGTACATGGACGGTACTGTTAAAATTAACTTTCAATCATCTTTCAGTTCTAATCCTCAGATTAGGGAGTATAGCCAGTCTAGTACCCCTAGGAATCCTTTTCTTGATCATCCATTAATAATGATCAAGATCTTAGGATTCAACAATTAGAATAAGAATTAAAAAGTTTAAAATTTAAGAATTTAAGACTTAAAGGCATAGCCACAAGTTCTCAAGTTAGTCAGTCAGTCTTTGATAATAAATCTAGACAACCTAACGAAATTGAAACACCCATTGAATCAGATTTCCAATAAAACCTTCATCATGTTAATCCCCAACTCTTAGTCCTAAATATAGGTACCTTGATTCAAGAATATAAATCAGATTGGGAAAGGATAACCCAACACAATGATGACCTACTCAGTCTTGATAGACGCAGTAGGTTTAGAGAAAAATATAATATGGACCAAAGGAGAATTATACTTGCTGAATGGAAGGCATTCATGCAAGAATTTAGAGTTCATATGTTTTTATCTGATTATGTCGAGGATATTTACGAGAAAAATATCAAAGTAATTTCAAAATATAAATGGGCAAGGAAGACTCCAATATAGCCTCTGTCAGTCATCATCCTCCTGAGAAAATTATGATTAATCATAAAAATTCTATAATCACTGTTTCTCCTTTCAAGATTGCAAAGGAAGAAGAATTAAATAAAAAAGTAGTTAAACAACTCAATTACACCAATCAAAAACTAATTACAATAGGTAAACTATTAGATAAAATTGAAAATAAGGTTGATGATCTTCATGAACCTAAAACTAATGAAACTCTGAAAGAAAAATCTTTAATAAATCTTTTAGATAAAACCACTTTGAATATTGTTCCCATTAATAAACAAATTGATAAAATACTTCAAGAATTGAAGAACAAATATGTAGAATCATCTTCTTTAGTTAAGGTTATTAACCAAGACAATAGTTCTGAGTCAGATAGTCATAGGACCGAATCCTCCTATGAGTCATCCACAGTCCATGACTATTCATAAATTAACAATATTGAAGATACATTTAGAATTTTAGAATTAAACAAATTAGAAAGAAAATGGCATAAGAAACATATGCCTTCAAATACACAAAGTACTAAATCTTCTTTCGTTAATCAATTTTCTGTATCTGTAGAGAAATTATACGAATGGAATATTGACAAACTTTCTAAGCAGGAAATTCTCAATAAATAAAAACATATGGCGATGGTAGCCAACAGCTAAATCACCACTCACAATCTGCCTCATACTGAGGTAATCAAACTCTTAGTCATAGGATTCACAGGAATGTTTCGTTCTTGGTGGGAAAAATATCTCACAGAAGAATCCAAAAGTTATATCCTTTCAGCAGTTAAGATTGATGCTAAAGGAACCCAAATATTGGTGAAGATCGGGAAACAATGCATGATGCCATCAATACAGTTCTTTACACAGTACTTGAACATTTCATTAGAACACCAAGTAGTTTCACTATGCATATCCATGATCAAATAACCAATCTTAGGTGTCGTACCCTAAGTGATTTAATTTGGTACAAAAATATATTTTTGTCCAGGTGAATGACAAGAGATGATAACAATCAACCCTTTTGAAAAGAAAATTTCATTAATGGATTACCCAATTTATTTACACACAAAATTAGAACAATCCTTAGTAATGACCATGGAAATATAGACTATAATAGTCTTACCTATGGTGCAAAAAGAAGGTTCAAAATGTGTATTGATATGAAAATTAATAAACATATCAAAAAAGAAAAGAAAATTGCCAAATATGAATTAGGCAATTTACTTTACACGTTATTGCTCCTTCCCAAAGGAATAAAAAAAAACCCCATTTAAATCCTAAGAGGACCCTACACAAAGATAAAAGTTTTGATCAATACTTTTCTAAAAATAAAAATTTTGATAAACGTTTCTCAAAGAATAAAAATTATTCTAGAAGAAAACCCAATAAAAGATTTGACAAAAGTAAAATTAAGTGCTTTAAATGTGTCCAGAATGATCATTTTTTCAATACTTGTCAAGTTAAAAATAAAATCAATCAGTTAAACTTTTTGAAGAAGATAAATAAAAATTGTTTAGAATCCTAGAAACAATAGATTATCATGAGAGTGATAGTGAAAATTTAGGAGAATTTAAATCTCCTAAATCCTTTGAATCTGAATCTTCAAGTTCTGACAGTGATTCTCCTAACATCTCAATGGGGTGTAGGGATAGTTATTGTCAAAAAATTAATGTTTTAAATAAAAATGAGGAATAAGAAAACCTTTTGTTAGACTTCATTAGCAAAATTAAAAATTCATAATCAAAACAGAAATGATGAGGGAATCTTTATCTTCTACAAATGGTACTCGGATGCATATCAATTATGAAATACCCAAAGTTCATATTTGCCAAGGCGATGTATGTTTCAGAACATCAATTGTCTTAATAAAAAATATGACTGATAAAATTTTAGGTTTACTATTTATTTCTCTAATATATATGTTTACAATAGAGTATGATGGGATATATACCTATATCATGAGTAAACCTATAAAATTCAAATTTCTTTATTTTCCTTATAATGAAAACTTAAAAACTTTAAAAGAAAAATCAATTTCCAATTCTATAAATTTAATTTCTTGTAAAGAAAAATAATTATGTTTTTATAGGGTGAATTAAAATTTAAGTAAATTGAAGAATAACTTCAAAGTCTTGCCTTTAAAAACAAAACTAAAATATCTAAACAAAAAATCTATAAAGAATTATGTGCTGATATTCCTAATGCTTTCTGGATCAGGAAGCAACATATTGTCAGTCTTCCCCACGTTAAGGGATTTGATGAAAAAAATATCCCAACAAAAAAAGGCCAACTTAGATAAATTTTAAAATGCTTGAGTTCTGTAAAAAGGAAATTGCAGAACTTCTCAACAAAAATATCATTAGAATGAGCAAGTCTCATTGGTCCTGCTCGGCCTTTTATGCCCAAAAGGCCAGTGAGGTTGAATGAGGAGTTCTTCATTTAGTAATCAATTATAAGCCCCTTAATAACGTTTTAGAATGGATAAGATGTCAAATATCAAACAAAAGGAATTTGATAAATAGGCTTGGAGATGCAGTGGTATTCTCTAAATTTGACATGAAATCTGGATTTTGGCAAATCTAGATAAAAGAAATGACAAATATAAAACTGCATTTGTAACTCCATTTCGTCATTACAAGTGGAATGTAATGCATTTGGGTCTTAAAAATGCTCCCAGTGAATTTCATAATATAGTGAATGAGATCTTTAATCAATTTAATGATTTCTTAATTATTTACGTTGATGATGTGCTCATTTTCTCTACAACTATAGAGCAACATTGGAGACATCTTGAATCATTTTCTAGGGTAATAAAACAAAATGTGTATTGATATGAAAATCTATAACCAAATCAAAAAATAAAATAAAACTGTCAAATATGAATTAGGCAATTTTTATGAGCATTATGGTTTACCCGCTATTGCTCATTCTCAAAGAAATAAGAAAAACCCCATTTAAACCCTAGGAAGACCCATAAGCCTTATAGGAAAATTAACCACAAAGATAAAAGTTTTGATCAATAATTTTCTAAAAATAAAATTTTGATAAACATTTCTCCAAGAATAAAAATTATTCTAGAAGAAAACTCAATAAAAGATTTGACAAAAGTAAAATTAAGTGTTTGAAATGTGGCTAGAATGGTTATTTTTCTAACACTTGTCAAGTTAAAAAAAACAGTTAGTTAAAATTTTTTGAAGAAGATAAACAAAAATTGTTTAGAATCTTAGAAACAATAGATTATTATGAGAGTGATAGTGAAGATTAAGGAGAATTTGAATCTCATGAATCCTCTGAATCTGAATCATCAAGTTCTGACAGTGATTTTCCTAACATCTCAATATGATGTAGGGATAATTGTTGTCAATAGGGTTTGATTGGATCAATAGGATTTGATTCTTTGGACTCCTATTGATGGCTTAAAAAATCATATTAGTCTTAGTAATTTTATAATGAATTCTAAAGATTAAATCTAGGGGTTGGATGCCTTCTAGGACTTGGTACCACAAGTTTTAATATTTAAAGTTAAAGATTTTAAAATATGGGGGTATGCTAAACTAACAGACAAATATGAGAAACAATCAAAGTAATTTGGTCTATTACAAAGTGAGGATTCAATTAATCCTAAAATACTAATCTTGTATCTGGCAAGGCTAACAAGACAGAGGTATTTAGGTCTCTCCTTGTGAATGGTTTAACTCATATCTGAGCTAAACCAAAGTGGAGAAAATTATAGTCTTCTTCAATATGATGTTTAATTGTATTAGGAGAAAGTAATTGACAAGTCTTATGCTCTTTCCCAAGAGCATATATTTTTCAATTATTTTTACAAGATGTTGAGGCTTGAAGGAAGCAACAGACCATGTTGATTTGTAAATATTTTTATTAGAGATTTTGGGTATATTCCATACCCTATGATCTTACTTGATCATCCGCTATTTCAAAATTCTCTTCATTTATTATGTCAGGTATTGAAGTTATTGTAGACATATTGCTACTAAAAGAATTACTTTTAAATAATCTACTCATGGCTCAAATAACTAAATTATTCTTATGATTGAAAATTTCACACTGTATTTTAATTACTAATCTGTTGTGACTTCTACAACCTCCTACCAGGTTCTCTCTTCACCACTTTGCCCCTACAATCACCCTACCTTCAGGATTTACTTCTCTAAGAGGTCTTATTATGGTGCCTGAAGTTAACCAAATAGAAGTTGATACGTCAACCTCTGATAAAACAGATTTACATATTAGATAAATAAATATTACAGAGAAATAATCAATTATAAAATTAATAATCCACTTGGGCGGAGAGTAAGATTAAATATAAACAATTATCCATGTAAGCAATTGATAAACAATAATAACAAAAACCAGTCATAACAGTCAATGAATAGATTAATTAAGCAGATATTAAGTAAACAATACTTATCCCCAGCAAGTTTAGCTCTGATACTAAATGATGTGGAATCAAGTATAATATAGAGAGTGGTTATTAAAATGCAAGAAGTAAACATAAAAATAGTAAAATTGTATTGAGGTGTAAGATTAAAAACTTAAGTGTATATATATAGTGTATGCATACATAAATATATAATTTTTTACTATATAGTCTACTAGCTATCATTCTTTTATTTCTTTAATCATTGTTACTCATATAGCAAAGAAAATATACTGACCATAACTAATTAAACTGAGCATCACACAAAGAAATGATAAAATCTCAAAGTAAAAATATTTTTTGGTTACAAATATACGTTTTAATTTTTGATGACATACCTTACTAGTTACCATTATTTCCTTTTCTTTAATCATTGCTAATCAAGTAGCAAAAGAAGAATATAGATGGTAACTAGTTCAATCAAGTGACACAAGAAATGGCAACAAGATCTAAAAAAAGTAACTTGTAAAAACCTTAAAAAAGATTCAAAACTTTAATATTTACATAATCTTTATCCATATAGATGTTTAACTCTCTACATAGTATTTTATGCACTTTTTATATATGAGAAATTATCATAGGGGATTTTTACATAGAATGACCATGTTCAACCCATTAAAGGGTTGATTCACATTGAGTTAATTTACACCCCTTAAAGGATTTATCATCATTCTTATTGATTGAGTTGATGAAAAAGATATTTCATTATCAAATTAAGAAAATCATCATTGTATTGAAATAAAACCTAAGATTAAGAGTAAAATAATGAAGATAAATGAACAAACACTTCTATTTTTTTATTTATGGAAAGGGAAACAAAGAATATACATTACATGGGTATGAATGAGAAATCATGAAAAACAATGAACAATAGATCTTGTTAGTTAAGGTGAAAAAAGTTTAAACTGCTTTAATAAAAAGGATGAGAGAAGATGAATAGAAATAGATGAATATATATGTAAACTCTCTCTCTTTCTTAGAAAATTTCTCATATTTCTCATACACACTCTCTCTCTAAAAAGATCTCTTCTCCTTCTTCCTTCAAGACCAACCTTTCTCTCTCTAAAAAGACTCTCTCAAGTGAAGACCTCATATTTATTTATAGGTAAATTTAAGATTTTACTTTTTAGTTTTAGTCGTTATGCTCCTTTTTTTTATTTTTTTAGTCCTTGGACTCTCTTTTTAATTTTTAGTCTATGAGCTATTTTTCAAATCATACACAGTCTCAGACTAGTATATGAACAAAAAAAATGTGTATTTTCAAAGTATTGGACTGGATAAAATACGGTATCTACAGATATCCCTCTTTGTTCATGCTTCTAAAATTTGAAGGTGTACAAATGTGTAGATAAGTATTTTGATCGGTATGAGAATAGATTATATGGATAAGGGGAATAGAAACCTCGACTGATTCGGGCTCTATGAAATGTCAGAATAGAGAATCAAATAAGAAGCCTTTAACATTTATTAATCTTAGTGAATAGCTACCTATAAATATTCCATTTCTATCGTCTACTTAGCTTATTGAATTTAAATTCAAATCAAATACCAGAATACCGATCAAGTTCTTAACAACAACAAAAACATAGATTATAGAAGTGAGAGACTTTTATTATATGTATAGCGGAATGAGGAATGACAACAAATTTTCTGTTCATCGCCACCAAATAAGTCATATGACTCACCTCAAGTGGTGTCATCAATCCCAAAGGCTTCTCCCAACTAGACTGCTTTGTCCTTTTGTTGTAATAATATTTAAAAACAGATATCAGTTGAAAATAGTAAAATCAATTGCGTAGTATGAAAACTTTTAGATAATATAATAGTTGAAAGAACCAACTTGTTAATGAGGCATAATGTCTAGCAAACTTGAGTACAGCTAAGTTTTAAACATGGCAGAAAACAATATCAAACTCATTGCTACACAAGAACTACCTTCTCCCATCAGTAGACGTATGCTCTTGCCAATCAGAAGAAGATTGCTGATTAAGGCTAGGAAAATTTAGCGCCTAAAATATCAAGAATGTATAAACTGAGACTATCAATATTAAAAAATCTATAAATAGCAGATGAGCACAGATGCAACATATATAGTAATTACTGGACTACCTAATATCAAGATCCATACAAATTCCTGAAAGGTCATAAATTTTACTAAAGGTAATAATAAGAGGGAAGCTTCCGACAAAGTCAATAGAAAAAAAAAGATCTTCAGGCAACTAGAAAAGCAACAAATATGCTGCTATAAAAAAAGGTTGCACGCAAGAACAATGTGTTCTTACTATTTAAATTGTCAATCAGATAATAGAACAAAGCATATTTCCCTTTGGGTTTTCTTCTTTATTTTATTTCTTCCGCAGGGAGGAGGTGGGGGAATACAGGATCCGCAGGGAGGGGGTGGGGGAATACAGGATCCGCAGGGAGGACATACAGAGTCTGCAGGAATGACTGAAGATTGTTGTCTCTGCTCCGCTGTTGTGTCTAGTGTTGTGTTTTGACCTCCAGACGACAACCAAAATTACCCTGGAACAGCTCCATCAGGCGCATGAACTTGTGACATCGGCTGGAACTGGGGGAAACTGACATTATTTTGTGGCTGGCCAAGGTGAGTTGGCAAGGGTCCATACTGCAAACATGGAAAATATATTATAGATACAAAATACTTCAGAAAGTAGGAAAATCCTTTATGCTAGAAAAGTGATATATGACGAAGAGACAGGTAATCCAGGGGCACCCATGCCAGAAATATAATTAACCATGGGATGAAAATTTTGGTGACTGAGATGGAACAGACTAAAACTGCAGGTTGCAGCTTTCCAACAGATTTACTATATTTTCAATAACTAGTACATTTTATTTTAATTTACCTATCTAGACATCATCCATGATAAACAGGAGAATTTCCAAGATGAGTAATCCAGGAGACAGAAATAAATGAAGATACCAGGAGAAAATTTTAAAATGGGTAAACAAAGAATAGGCCATACTGCAAAACATGAATATATTTAAAGAAAATTATCATTGACTCAAGAAAGCAAGCCAACTTGGTCTCATTACTGCCCTTGTCCATGCTCATGCGTGGATGTCTGGGCAAGGGTTGGCCAACTAGGTTTTCCTAATACTACCTATTGGCTGACTAGGTTAAAAGTTTATCACAATTTGATAAATCTCCAAACAAAAGCTAAATAAAAATTCTAGAAAAAAAAAGCAAGAAAATATCTTACTTAGATAAAATCTGAACATTTTCAAGAAAACTAATTCATCTATGATATAAAAGAGCGAGATGAATTTACTATAGAAAAAAATTTCCATATTTTAATCTCACTTCATAAATTTTTTAATGAAAGCTAACTTTATAAGTATAAGCAACTTAAGCTTCCTGTTATGATCAGTTAGTCTGCAAATGGTACAATGTTGCTACCAATTTTTCAGTGGCCACAAAAAGCTAAGGCTCAAGCTAATAAAGCAATGACCAACAATGGAAAGCTTTAGAACGGTTAAGTACCAAAATGGACAAAGAAATTGAAAGTAAAGCTTACAATAGAAGTCGATTGATAAAAATGAACTACCATGATATAACAGGAGATGTAAACAGCAGCAACTAATGCAGGAAGCATTCGGCTTTTCTTCCTTTTATTTTCAAATATAGGCACATCTGGAGACAAGATTGATATGCAGCATAATTGGGTAATATTGAAGTTAGAACATGAAAATCAGGGGGGAAAGCAAACCAAAATCATATTACAGACGCACTAGCCCTAACACCAAATCAAAACTCAGGGAGGGAGAGAGAGAGGTGAACCTATGAGGTGAGAGTCGGCAGGCAATCGCGGCGAGGCTGCGAACATGAGGCTGGAGATGAAAAAGAGGCTAGGGCACAAACGCGAGATAAGAGAGGGAATGAAATGGGAAAGGGAGTGGGAGTGAAAGTAAAGTATAAACTTCTTTTGTTAGCCAAATATGACCGGGAGTCGAGACCCCGTCATTTTAGTTATTTTTACCATACAATATGACGGGTCTTTATTTCCCGTCATGTAGTTCAAAGAAGGCCATCATTTACTATAACGGGATTTCGACACTCCGTCGTATTTAATATGTTTTAAAATGATGAGATTTTTATCCACGGTCGTAGAAAATCAGACTCGTGAAAAATTAGATTTGTAGTAGTGATAAATAATAACAATTCTTTAAATTTTTATTATTATGGTTATTTCACCTATAAATTTCAAATTCATCAACTTCATACTCAAAATTACAAAGGATCATTAACTATTATATCTAGTTATTATATATTCATTATAATCTTNTATATATATATAAAGTTAGGTATGTACACTTGAAATTGTGTCAAGTGTCATGTATAACTTAATGTCAAGCGTCGATTTTTAATTTTGCATCTTAAATTAATACATAAAAAATTAAGTCAATGATGCTTAAAATATTAAATAATTAGGAAATAGGTAAACAATTCAATGAATTTTTTAAAAATTAACTAAATAATCAATATTTATTTTTCGAATTATGAATTAGGGAAAATCAAAAGACTCACATTTGAAAGTAATGTGTCTTCTGATTTGCAACAGGTTATATAATTAGTTAACGATCTAAAAAAATTGACTAATTCGGTATTCCATAATAATATAATTTTAAAATGTGGTAAAATTGAATATGTCAATATTTTTATATAATTTTTAAAACATTCAGCATTTTAAGCATTTTACGTTTAAACGCCACAATTTTACTGCTACAAATCTCTTGTTTCAATTTTTTTAAAAGTTCATGATTTCTTAAGCCTTTTTTTACTTTGACCATTTCTATATAATGCAACTCACTCCTTAATACACATTAAAAACGTCTCTGCTAACCATATGGTTTCTTCAAATTCCATATTCATTCATTCTAATAAGTTATTAAATGTCTTCTCATTCTCATTCAATCCCTACTCATTAGCCCATCAACTATGTCTTCATCAATTATGTTAGTATTAAATCTTTCTAATTAATTCAATACCTTTTCAATCTCAACCTTAATCTTCAGTTCATTTTCTTGATAATATCATAAAAATAGAAGGTGGAAAGGTTTTTGGTTACTACCTATACAAATATTGATAAACCAGAAAATCAGTAGAAGAATGCTACTAGTATATTGATATTTTACTGAACTTTGTAATGATACTTCATAAACACTTTTTCCCTACAGTTACAGACTTGAGAAGAGCAGAAATATAGATGAAGAAGATGAAGCACACTGAGAGAGAAAGAGACTCAACAAAACCGAAGAATATTCTTAATAACAGACTTTTGTGAGAACCATATTGCCCAAGTGTTTAGCTCAGCCACTTCCAGGTGGCAGGTCACTGTTGGACTTTTCCTCCTCTACTGAGTAATGTATTTTGAGTTGAGATGGAGAGCCAATTGGTGACTTGGATGGATGACTAGGTAATGTCCTAATATCCCCTCTCAATTGAAAGGAGGAGGATCCCACATTGAGCTTGTTCTTTAGAAAAAGGAACATGTCCTTGGAGAGAGTCTTGGTGAAGATGTTTGTTGTTTGATCATAGGAGATGATGTAAAGAAAATGTAGAGCCTTAGACAGAAACAAGTCTATAATGAAATGCAAGTCTATCTCAATGTTTTTGGATCGAGCATGCATGACAGGGTTGGAAGCAAGGGCAGCCACACTTAAACTATCACACCAGATGGTGGAAGGAGTAAGCAAAGAAAAGTGAAGTTCATGTATTAATGACCTTATCCATAGTAATTCAGCTGGAGTGTTGGCAAGAGACATATACTCACTTTTAAAGCTAGATCTGGATACTAGATTCTGTTTCTTGGAAGACCAAAATATGAGAGAACCACCAAGGAAAATAGCATAGCCTCCAGTACTTCGTCTGTCATCTGGATTACTAGTTCAGTCAACATCAGAGAAGGCTTGGAGATGAAGAGATTGTGCTGGCTTAATGGAAGTTCCTTTAAAAGTGGTGACTTTAATGTACCTGAGTACCTTTTTGCTTGTCTGCCAATGAGCGGTAGTAGGCTCTTGCATAAATTGACTCAGCCTGTTAACTGTGAAGGAGAGATCAGATCGAGTGAGTGTAAGGTATTGAAGTGCCCCAACAGTACTTCTATACATTGTAACATCAGAAAGTGGCTCACCATAATTGAGAGAAAACTTGTAATGTCCCGATTCTCGAGGGTTAAACATGCTTGAAATTTTAAAATTCAAAAAATTTTCAATTCAATTGAAACCCTAATTTGAGAAAATCCCCAAATCGAAAATCCTAATTTTACCCTAATTTTTAACCTTAAATAGCGGAAGCATAAAAATTATTTTAAAATAATATTAACTCATTAAACAGGAATAAATGATTCATTAAATTATAAATAAGTGAAGCATGAAAATTCATATGACATGAAAGATTAAAAATAAATATTCATAAATATCTGAAATAACTGAAGTCAACAGAAGTCATAATTAAATTTAAAAATCATAATCATGCTTGCTTGCTATGGCAGTCCCTCACTTCTGCTGCTCGCCATCATCTACAACACAATCATCTATGGGGGAGTGAGTATTAAAAATACTCAGTAAGTAAATTCACATACTAATGAGTTTCACATGACATAAATGTAAACATATAACTCATGCAAATTTATTTCACACGTTCACAGGTCACATAAAATACTCGTACTTGCTTGATCATCGATTTCATGATTAATATATAACTTGAACTTGTACTTATACATGCCGATACTTATACTTGCTTGATCATAATTCGACTAGACATATCCCTCGATTAACAACCTACCCAGAACTGTTTCACAACTGGAACTTGAACTTATAACATGAACATGACAGATTGGGTGTCTTGAAACTTGATGCCACTTAAGGTTATCTGAACCTCAAGGACGCTAACATGAACATGGTGACACCCAACTGTATAACTTGATAACATGACGTGAACAATCTGGTTACTTGATAACCAAGGGACATGACTAAGTCTACTTCTTGTTTACTTATCACTTTTTACTTGAATTAATATTCATAATTCACGTTATCACATATACATAAGTAAACATATAACTTGTTCATGAACATAAGCACATAACTAATACATGTATAACTCAAAATATAATCATACATAACATGGTAAATAATTTCATCATAATTAGGAAAACAAATAAAATACTTGATCATAAAATTGAACATAAAGAAATAATAAAATAATTTCACATTATATATTCTACACTTATAACATATGAACCGAATTATTATGTAAATCCACTTACCTGAATTCGCTACGAATTAAATTCAGCAACTAATGACCTGCAATCCAAGGATCCCAGGTCACAACAAATTCATGTAATATCTACAATTATTTAAATAACTAAGCGATGTTGGGAACAGATGGAAACCACATCGGGTGAAATTATCAAATAGTTTTAAACGGTTCGACAAGGTTTGGGTGGTCTGAATTGGTTCAGTTCTGCTGTTTTGGGCCGATTCGGTCTGGTCGGGTTGAATTGGTCTAGTCTGACCGAGTCGGTTCAGTCCGGTTCGGTCTGACTGAACCCTTTTGGCCTGGTCTGGTTTGATTGAACCAGTCCGGTTCAGGTGAACCGGTTCAAAAGAAGGGAAAAAATAAAATAAAATAAAATAAAACAGAAAAGGAAGACGAAGAAGTGGGGGAGAGAGAGAGAGAGAGAGAGAGAGAGAGAGAGAGAGACGCAACAGGGGACGAAGGAGAGAAAAAATAGAATTGAGAGGGGGGAGGGAGACGAAGAAGAGGGAGATAGAGATAGAACACATAGAGGAGGGGAAAGAGAGGGAGACAGAACAGAGAGGGGGAATAGAGAGAGAGACAGAATAGAGACGGGGAGACGAAGGAGAAGGAGAGAGAAACGCACAGAGAGGGGAGAGAAAGACAAAACATAGGGGGAAAAGAGAGAGAGATAACAGAGAGGGGAAGAAGAGATAGAACAGAGGGGGGAAGAGAGAAAGAGAGAGAACAGAAAGGGGGAAAGAGAGAGACAGAATAGGGGAAAGAGAGAGAGAACGGAGATGGGAAAAAAGAGACAGAACATGGGGGAAAAGAGAGAGACAAAACAGAGAGGGGGAGAAGAGAGAGAGACAGAACAGGGGAAAAGAGAGAGAGAGAGAGAGAGACAAAACAGAGGGGGAGAAAGGGAGACGCATAGAGAGGGGGGAGAAAGGGAAAGAGAAAGAGAGAGAGACGAACAGAGAGGGGAAAGAGAGAGAGAGAGTCATACCTTGATTAATGAAGGATAACTGATGAAGAAGAACTAGAGATGTGCAATCATATAAAAAGGGAGAGATAATTGTAGGTGGTTATAAGGATTAGCTTAAGATAACAAAAGAGAGATTTGGGGAAAATGGTTAAGAGAGAACATAAAGGAAACAAATAAGGTGGCTAGGGTGTAAGTGCAAATATGGTGTAAGTGAGTTCTAAATTACAAAAATACCCTTTAATTAAAAACTTGGGTATTACATTCTCCCCTCCTTAAGAACTTTCATCCCCGAAAGGAAAATACCTTACAGAAATAACTCTGGATACTTGATACGCATCTCAGATTCTCATTCCCATGTTGCTTCCTCGATCCGATGATTTCTCCAAAGAATCTTGACTAGTTGAACCGTTCTATTACGAAGAGTTTGTTTCCTGCGCTCTAGGACTCTGATTGGCTTCTCCTCATAAGTGAGATCATCACGAACTTGCAGAGGTTCAAAATCAATGACATGCGTTGGGTCAGACACGTATTTGTGAAGTATCGAGATGTGAAACACATTATGAACACCTGAAAGAGCTGGTGGTAAAGCGAGTCGGTATGCCAAAGGACCAATACGATCCAAAATATCAAACGGGCCAATAAATCTGGGACTCAGCTTCCCTTTGCGACCAAAACGCATAACGTCGTTCAATGGGGCAACTTTGAGAAACACATGATCACCCACTTCAAATTCGAGATCCTTCCTCCTGACATCTGCGTAACTCTTTTGCCTACTCCGAACGGTCTTCATTCTATCTCTGATTTTCTGAATAGCTTCATTCATGGACTGAACCAAGTCAGGGCCCAAAAACTTTCGTTCGCCAACTTCATCCCATTGAACCGGCGACCGATATTTCCTTCCATAAAGTGCCTCAAATAGAGTCATACCAATCGTCGTCTGATAACTGTTATTATAAGCAAACTCCACGAGTGCCAAGTGTGCGTCCCAACAACCAGAGAAATCCAAGACACAAGCTCGAAGCATATCTTCTAACGTCTGAATTGTTCACTCAGATTGCCCATCAGATTGCGAATGAAAAGTTGTACTGAAATTTAACTATGTTCCCAAAGCTTTTTGAAGACTCCGCCAAAAGTTTGACGTGAACCGTGGATCCCGATCTGACACTATAGACACTGGAACCCCATGAAGTCGAACAATCTCACGAACATATAACCGAGCCCAAACCTCAACTGAAAAAGTAGTCTTACCAGGTAAAAAGTGTGGAGACTTGGTAAGACGATCCACCACAAACCCAAATGGAGTTAAAACCCTTTACCGTTCTTGGTAGCCCCGAAACAAAATCCATAGTTACGTGTTCCCACTTCCATTCAGGAATACTTAAAGGTTGTAAAACCCCAGATGGTCGTTGTCTTCGAGCCTTGATCTGCTGACACACAAAACACTTACTAACGAATTGAGCAATGTCACACTTCATACCATTCCACCAATAATGTAACTTTAAATCGCGATACATCTTCGTACTACCAGGGTGGAAAGTGTATGGTGAACTATGAGCCTCTGTGAGCAATTCATGCCTAATGAGTGCTTTAGGAACACACAGTCTCCCATGAAAGCGAAGAGCTGAATCGTCACTAATTTCAAACCCTTGTCTTTTGTCTAAACCCACTTCACTACGAGTTAGAAGCAACTCTGAGTCTGAGTTCTGTGCATCAATAATACGTTGCTGTAATGATGGTTGAACTGTGAGCTGGGCTAGTTGTGCTGTAGTACCCTTTAGCAACACTTGAATCTCAGCACATTCCAAATCCTCCAAAATATGTCCTTGAGAAGTAATAAGAGCTGTTGAATGAGCTGATTTTCACCTTAGGGCATCAACCACTACATTTGCCTTCCCTGTGTGATAAATGATCTCGCAGTCATAATCTTTCACCAATTCCAACCAACGGCGTTGCCTCGTGTTAAGTTCTTTCTGAGTGAAAATGTACTTAAGGCTCTTATGATATGTGAAAATATGACACTTACAGCCATACAAATAATGTCTCCAGATCTTGAGGGCAAAAACAACTGCAGCCAACTCCAAATCATGAGTAGGATAATTCTGTTCATAGGGCTTGAGCTGACGAGATGTATATGCTATGACCTTTCCCTGTTGCATCAAAACGCAACCCAACCCTCTTTTAGAAGCATCACTGAATATCACAAAGTCGCTCTTACCATCTGGAATGGTCAACACTGGTGATGTCACAAATTTTTGTTTAAGGCTTGGAAAACATTTCTCACATTCGATCGTCCAAGAAAAGGTGACATTCTTCATGGTCAACTGAGTAAGTGGGACAGCAATCTTTGAAAACCCTTCAACAAACCTTCTGTAATATCCTGCTAAACCCAGAAAAATGCGAACTTCCCCAACATTTATCGGTTGAGGCCAGTTAAGCACTGCTTCAATCTTAGACGGGTCAACCGAGATTTCATCTTGAGATACCACATGACCAAGGAATGACACTTGCTGAAGCCAAAACTCACACTTCTGGAATTTGGCATATAACTGGTGTGTCCTTAATGTTTGCAAAACAATCCTAAGATGATTCATATGTTCGGCCTCCGATCTAGAGTACACCAGAATATTATCTATAAAGACAATCACAAAAAAATCCAGGTACTCCTTGAACACCATGTTCATTAAATCCATAAAACCTGCTGGAGCGTTAGTTAATCCAAATGACATCACTACAAACTTGTAATGGCCGTAACGAGTGTGAAATGTTGTCTTAGAAATATTCTCATTTCGAATCCTGAGCTGATGGTATCCTGATCTTAAATCAATCTTAGAGAATACTGAAGCTCCCTGAAGTTGATCGAACAAATCCTCAATGCGCGGTAACGAATACTTCTTCTTGATAGTGACTTTATTCAATTCCCTGTAGTCAATGCATAGCCTCATTGTTCCATCTTTCTTTTTAACAAATAACACTGGAGCACCCCAAGGTGAAATACTGGGTCTTATGAAACCCTTATCCAATAATTCTTGAAGTTGATCTTTAAGTTCTTTCAACTCTGCAGGAGCCATGTGATACGGAGCTTTAGATATACGGGCAGTGCCTGGTACTAACTCAATATGAAAATCCGTCTCTCGAGGAGGAGGAAGTTCCGCCAAATCATCAAGAAAAACATCCAAGAATTCAGAAACGACCGGGACCAATCCAATATCAACATGTGTCTTAGTTGTATCCACAATAGAAGCTAAGTAACCCCAGTTACCATGATCAAGTAGGCGCTGTGCCCGCAAAACAGATTTAACCTTCGGTATTGATCATTGCTTGGATATCCTAAACTTGAAACTAGGCCTACCAGGAGGTACGAATAGAACTTCTTTTCGATAACAATCTATGTTGGCATGATTTGCAGCCAACCAATCCATCCCTAGGATTACATCAAAATCATTCATCCCTAGGATTATAAGTCTAGCACACATAACATTATCTGCAACCATCACTGAACAACTCTCTATCACCTTATTAGCTAGGAGGGAAGCTCTAGAAGGCGTAGAACCACATAATTCAAAACCCAAAGACACAATAGGCAATGATGCATGAGTTATAAACGAAGTAGAAATAAAAGAATGCATGGATCCGGAATCAATCAATGTGAAAGCTAAATGCCCTAATACAAGTAATGTACCTGCCACAACTGCATCCGACTGCTCAGCTTCTTGGCTAGTTAATGCAAAAACTTTTCCTTTAGCTCTACCACCAACAACATCATTGGTCTGTCCATGAGCAAGCAGAAGGCACTGTCTGAGGTAATGTCCAGTCTTTCCACACTTAAAGCAAGCATTGATCGCCTTAAAACATTGAGCAACATGATGTTTGTTACATGTAGCACATAAGGGATTTGATTTGATCATCTGTCTTTTTGCATTGTGAGGACCTTGATGGGAAATCTGTGATTTTCTTTTTCCATGAAATGATTGCTCTGACCGAGGTGGTGTACGTGGCGAAAGATTCTGTTCCATCAATAAAGTTGCCTCAACCACCGCTGCGTAGGTGGTATGCTTAAGAAGTGACACTGAACCCTTAATCTCTGGACGCAGTCCTCTTTCAATATTCTGAGCCTTTCTTACTTCGTTATCCACATAGTGCGTGGCGTACCGAGACAATTCTTCAAACTTCCGCTCGTATTCTGTTACACTCATAGCACCTTGCGCAAGTCTAAGAAATTCGGCCTCCTTCTCTATTCTGACCGTGATCGGAAAATATTTCTCAAGGAAAAGTTCCTTGAAACAATCACATGCCATTGGATTACTATCGATGTCATGAGTTCTCCGTATGAGCTCCCACCATTTCTGAGCCTCCCGTGTCAGCATAAATGTCGCGCAAACAACCATCTGAATCTCAGAACATGGCATAAACTGGAAAATCTGCTCCAGTCTTGCAATCCAGTCATTATCTAGCAGTGGATTGGATGAATGGCCATCAAATTCAGGTGGATTCAGCCTCCTGAAGGTCTGTATCAACTGTATGTCCACTGGTGTTTGCTGTGGTTGCTGTACTTATTAAATCGGGCGAGCTGTCGCCTTCTGCCTTAACAATTCTAAGAACTCTTGAAACATCTCAACCATAGTTGCTGGAGGGTCAGCAGTAGGATTGACTGGTGCGTGACTGTTGTTGTTCCTTGTAGGGGCGCCATCGTACTGCAAACCATACAACCGAGGACTTACCAAAAGTCTAATTTTAATGTATAAAATAACATAAACGTAATAGAACGTGTCATAACGAATCTAAAGCATAACAACTAATTCTATAGTTAAAACATATATATAACATGCGTACCTGACTTGTAAGATGATGGAGGAGCAGAGTGAGCGACATGCCATACTTTTTACGTAGAAAAGTCTACAGAATCTAAAACCTGGCTCTGATACCAAACTGTAACACCCCGATTCTCGAGGGTTAAACATGCTTGAAATTTCAAAATTCAAAAATTTTCCAATTCAGTTGAAACCCTAATTTGAGAAAATCCCCAAATCGAAAACCTTAATTTTACCCTAATTTTTAACCTTAAATAGCGGAAGCATAAAAATTATTTTAAAATAATATTAACTCATTAAACAAGAATAAATGATTCATTAAATTGTAAATAAGTGAAGCATGAAAATTCATATGACATGAAAGATTAAAAATAAATATTCATAAATATCTAAAATAACTGAAGTCAACAGAAGTCATAATTAATTTTAAAAATCATAATCGTGCTTGCTTGCTATGGCAATTCCTCACTCCTGCTGCTCGCCATCATCTGCAAGACAATCATCTATGGGGGAGTGAATATTAAAAATACTCAGTAAGTAAATTCACATACTAATGAGTTTCACATGACATAAATGTAAACATATAACTCATGCAAATTTATTTCACACGTTCACAGGTCACATAAAATACTCGTAATAACACATTGATTTCATGATTAATATATAACTTGAACTTGTACTTATACATGCCAATACTTATACTTGCTTGATCATAATTCAACTAGACATATCCCTCGATTAACAACCTACCCAGAACTGTTTCACAACTTGAACTTGAACTTGTAACATGAACATGACAGATTGGGTGTCCTGAAACTTGATGTCACTTAAGGTTATCTGAACCTCAAGGACGCTAACATGAATATGGTGACACCAAATTGTATAACTTGATAACATGACGTGAACAATCTGGTTACTTGATAACCAATGGACATGACTAAGTCTACTTCTTGTTTACTTATCACTTTTTACTTGAATTAATATTCATAATTCACGTTATCACATATACATAAGTAAACATATAACTTGTTCATGAACATAAACACATAACTAATACATGTATAACTCAAAATATAATCATACATAACATGGTAAATAATTTCATCATAATTAGGAAAACAAATAAAATACTTGATCATAAAATTGAACATAAAGAAATAATAAAACAATTTCACATTATATATTCTACACTTATAACATATGAACCGAATTATTATGTAAATCCACTTACCTGAATTCGCTACGAATTAAATTCAGCAACTAATGACCTGCAATCCAAGGATCTCAGGTCACAACAAATTCATGTAATATCTACAATTATTTAAATAACTAAGCGATGTTGGGAACAGATGGAAACCACATCGGGTGAAATTATCAAATAGTTTAAAACGGTTCGACAAGGTTTTGGTGGTCTGAATCGGTTCAATTCTGTTGTTTTGGGCCGATTCGGTCTGGTCGGGTTGAACTGGTCTAGTCGAACCGAGTCGGTTCGGTCCGATTCGGTCTGACTGAACCCTTTTGGCCTGGTCTGGTTCGATTGAACCGGTCCGGTTTAGGTGAACCGGTTCAAAAGAAGGAAAAAAAATAAAATAAAACAGAAAAGGAAGACGAAGAAGTGGGGGAGAGAGAGAGAGAGAGAGAGAGAGAGAACATGGGATGACCGAGTCGGTTCAACAAGGTTCGGGTGGTCTGAATTGGTTCGGTTCTTCCGTTTTGGGTCGGTTCAATCTTGTCGGGTTGAACTGGTCTAGTCTGGCCGAGTCTGGTTCGATTGAACTGGTCCGGTTCAGGTGAACCGGTTCAAAAGAAGGGAAAAAATAAAATAAAAAAACAGAAAAGGAAGACGAAGAAGTGGGGGGAGAGAGAGACGCAACATGGGATGAATGAGAGAGAAAATAGAATCGAGAGGGGGGAGGGAGATGAAGAAGAGGGAGAGAGAGACAAAACATAGAGAGAATGGGAAAGAGAGGGAGACAGAACAGAGAGGGGAATAGAGAGAGAGAGACAGAACAGAGATGGGGAGACGAAGGAGAGGGAGAGAGAAACGCACTTAGAGAAACGCACAGAGAGGGGGAGAGAGAGACAAAATAGAGGGGGAAAGAGAGAGAGAACAGGGAGAGAGAAGAAGAGACAGAACAGAGGGGGGAAGAGAGAGAGAGAACAGAGAGGGGGAAAGAGAGAGACAGAACATGGGGAAAGAGAGAGAGAGAGAGAACAGAGAGGGGGAAAAGAGACAGAACATAGGGGAAAAGAGAGAGAGAGAGAACAAAGAGGGGGAGAAGAGAGAGAGACAGAACAGGGGAAAAGAGAGAGAGACAGAACAAGGGAAAAGAGATAGAGAGACAAAACAGAGGGGGAGAGAGGGAGATGCACAGAGAGGGGGGAAAAAAGAGAGACGAACAGAGAGGGGAAAGAGAGAGAGAGAGTCATACCTTGATTAATGGACGATAACTGATGAAGAAGAACTAGAGATGTGCAATCATATAAAAAGGGAGAGATAATTGTAGGTGGTTATAAGGATTAGCTTAGGATAACAAAATAGAGATTTGGGGAAAATGGTTAACAGATAACACAAAGGAAACAAATAGGGTGGCTAGGGTGTAAGTGCAAATATGGTGTAAGTGAGTTCTAAATTACAAAAATACCCTTTAATTAAAAACTTGGGTATTACAAAGCTTGAAGGAGGCACTGGCAGGGTTGGAACAAGACGTAGCATCTTGCATTTTTGCTTTGTGGAGAAGGTTAGAAATATACTTTGATTGTGAGAGAGCAATCCTTTTGTATTTTCTATCACTTCAATGCCTAGAAAGAAGTGTATAGGGCTAAGATCCTTTAGAGCAAAGCAGGAATTGGCTTCTGAATTAACTGATTGAGTGAACTTTGTTATTGCCAGTAACCAGAATATCATTAACATATATCAGTATGTAAACCAGATTAGAATCCTTTGCTAGAATGAACAAGGAGGCATCAGACTTGGAATTGACAAATCCCCAGTGTAAGAGAGTGGTTCTTAGGCTGTCAAACCAGGCTCTTGGGGCTTGTTTGAGCCAATACAAAGCCTTTCTTAATATGCACACATAGTCAGGTTTGGACTGATCAATAAAACTAGTAGGTTGATGCATAAAACAGATTTAGAGAGCAAGCCATTTAAAAGGTAGTATTCACATTCACTTGTTAAATGGACCAGTTGAAAGGCATTGCAAGTGTGAGAACTTTCCTGATAGTATTATGCTTTATAACAGAACTAAAAGTTTCATGAAAGTCTATTCCATGCATTTGATGGAAGCCATTTGCTACAAGTCTTGCCTTAAGCCTCTACACTATTCCATTTGCATTCAGTTTGACCTTATAAATCCATTTATTGCCAATACAATTCATTAAAGGTGAGGGAGGAACCAAATCCCATGTATGATTCAACTCAAGAGCATGTTGATGAGATCCCAGGTGGGGATTTGATTGGAGTGTAACTGTGGGGAGCCTGTTGATGAGATGAACAGTATATTGAACAGCATCCCACCAAAACTTATAGGGTAAGTAGGCTTGAGCAAGAAATGTGAGACATGTTTCTAGTAAATGTCTATGTTTTCTCTCAGTTATTCCATTCTGCTGGTGAGTGTAAGGGTATGAATATCTAAGATGAATTCCTTAAGAGGCCACATAGGTCTTAAATGGTCTAAACTCTCTTCCCATTTCTGTTTGCATAACCTTTATAGGTACCCCAAATTGTTTCTCCATTAGGTGTCTAAACTGAATAAAGATGTCTAGCGCTTAAGACTTAGCTTTCAAAGGATAAACCCAGGTATGACGACTGTAAGCATCTATAAAATGTATGCAATTCCTAAAGCGTTATCTAGAAGGACTGGTAGAAGGACCCCGGATGTCTATGAGAATCGATTCAAGAGGTTGTCTGTACACAGTTTAGGAGTAAGGGAAGGGCAAATCATGCATCTTACCATATTGACATGGTTCACAAAAATAAGTTTGAGATTTAGGAAGGTTAAGTTGAAGTTGACTAGACATTTTAGACAGAATTAGAGAATAGGGATAGTCAAGCCTTAAATGCCATAGTATGTGACAAGGAAAAACATAGTTTGACAATAAACAATTCTTTTCATTAACAAATGTTGTACAATGATTATAACTTTTGGAATGTAAATTCAACCTAGAACTCAACTGAGGAGTGCCACTAAAAACAGCTAACTTATTTATAGACCTAGGGCACTTAGCATTATAGAAGATGGAGTAAATACTAGGAAACTTTGAGGCAAGAGAATAAGCCAAGGCATCGGCTCTTCTTTCATTTAGAAGGATCAATTTATACAAACCCTCATTAAGCCTCTCGTGAAGCAGCACCTTCCATGTTTACTTGTCCTGCACATGACAATAAAGATCATGAACTCAACAAATATTTTACTATCTTTAGTTAGCTTAGATACACTAACAATATTTTTTTGTTATTGCAAGCACACACACAAAACAGATTTAAGTAAGAGGGAATGGCCTTTAGTTAGGAGATTAACTTAACCAGAATGAGTTATAGGTTAGAGTGTACCCTTACCAACATCAAGTCTCTCTGGTCCAATGTACTCTAATGCAATGCTCATGTTTCCAAAATCTAAGGTAACATGACTGTTGGCACCACTGTCAACATACCATGGAGAATCATACACTGATTCAAGTCTAGCATTGAAAGCTGCAGGTGAAGCTTGAAAGTGACTGGGTAAGTTGTGCTGCTGTGGGACTTGATAATTTGGATTATCATTCTTGTCAAATCTGTAGTAATAAATGTTTTCACCATGCTCTGGCTTACCACACACTTGGCAAATTAACCTATTTCAATTTCTACCAAATTTGCCTCATCTACCATTAGATGAGCTTAGTCCATTTGGTGAAAAGTTATTAGAGCCTATGTTGTTGTTATTGCCAGAGCAGTTAGAAAATAAAGCATTGGGTCCTCTACTTGCATTATTGTTAGAAGTAGTCAGGTTTGCAAATGTTTTGACAGATAAAATGTTTACTGAGTTGAACGTCTCAAGTTTATTTTCATGGTTCATTAATAGAGATTGAACATCTTCTAAGCTTATGCTTGAGCTCCTTGAATTGATATTCACTACAACTGAGTCATATTATAGGCCAAGTCCATTTAAATATGCAGAATTAAGTCAACCTCTTGTACAGGCTGTCCAGCTGAAGCAAGAGAATTTGCCAATGATCTCACATAATCACAGTACTCACTAATTGTCCTATTTTCCTTACTGGCTTCTTGTAATTTCCCTTTAAAAACACCAGTCTAGCTCTAGATGAGCTAGCAAAATTCCTTTCTAATGAAGTCCAAACTTCATCTAAGGTACTGTAGTTGATAACAGAGCCGAATACCCCTTCTGTCATAGATGTTCTTAACCAACTCAGTGATAATTTGTCAGATATAACCCACATTTTGTAGGTTGTGTTGATCTCACCCTTCTCATTGAACTTGGGTGGACACTCTTTCTCTCCAAATAGGATATCATCCAGTCCATGACCCAACACTGTAGGTATTACTTGTGACTTCCATCACAGGAAGTTGCGTCTGTCCAACTTGATAGATAAAGCTGAATTAAATGCTGAAGAGAATTGATTACCTAGTAAGATTTATGTAGAGGTAACAATAGGGTTTGCTGGATTTTGAGTGTTTCCACAGGATGTGTTTTCAGTTGTATCAGTAGAATTACTCATGACTTTCGTATGTTGGCTTTGATACCATATACAAATGTTGAAAAACCAGAAAATCAGTAGAAAAATATGTTGAGGGTTATGTTCTCAAATATGTGTATTGACATTTTTATATGAAATTTAAAAAGGATTACATTTTTCTTATAATTGTTCTTTTAAATTATTGTTGAATAATTTATATAAATAATTGAAAATTTCATATTCATTAATGAGATTATGATCTTGTATTAGTACAAGAGGATTAAAATCACAGATAATGAATAAAATTGTTAGCAACATATTAAAGTATAGAATCTTTAATGAATGGTTGTTAGTACGGTTCACTAAGCATTGAGAAATGTCCAGAGGATCCCGCTGCTAACGCCCCTAAGAATGTTAGGGACAAATATAATGCTTGGATCATATCAAACAACAAGTGCTACATACTCGTGAGCATAAATGATGTTCTAAGAACCAAACATGAAAGCGTGGAGACTACCTATGAGATTATGGAATCTTTACAGGCAATGTTATGACAACTAAGATGAGGAAGAGTACTTATATTCGAGAAAATGCTTTGAGCATGATCAACATAATGCAAGAGGAAGAAGTACATGGGGCGACCATTGATGAGTAGACTCAAGTTCGCATCATACTAGAGTCGCTCACACCAGCTTTTTCTGTATTCACGACCAACTATGTTATGAACAAGTTACGATTCAACAAGACCCAATTGTTGAATGAACTGCAAACTTCTGATTCACTCAACCTTAGAATGACCAAAGAGGCGAGGCAAGTGTTGTCGAGCGAAAGCCTTCTTTCAATATTGTTAAGAATAAGAAAAGGAAGAAGAATATTGGTAAGGACAATAGTAAGAACAAAAGAGTAAAGAAATCCAAGACATCGCTGAAAGCCAAGAACAAGAAAAATAACAAGCCCAAAGGAAAGTGTTTCCACTATGGGGTTAAAGGTCATTGGAAGAGAAACTGTAACAAGCATCTCTTTGAGCTGAAAAAGAAAGGTAAATATGATTTGTACTTGAAGCTTGTTAGTGGAATATAATTTATCATCCTGGATACTTGATACAAGAGCCACTAACTATGTGTGTTCTTCTTTGCAGATGCTTGATTCATCAAGGGAGCTAGCTGATGGCGAGGTCATTTTGATAGTTGGCAGTGGTATGCTCGTGTGAGATAAAGCATTAGGAATAGTCCGTTTACTTTTTAGATACATTTACTAAGTTTTGAACGATGTTTATTATATTCTTGGTTTTTCCAGGAATTTGATTTCTCTTACATTTTTGCAAGAATAGTTATTCGAAGTTTATTTCATTAATAAATAGTTTATTATTTCTAAGAATGGATCCGATATCTGTCATATTAAAATTATAAATGGATTGTGTATGTTTAAACTGACTGAACGCGTTTTAAATAATTTTGAATTATTTAAAGTAGCAAAACCTAAAATTAACAAACGACAAAGAGTTTCTCATGATGATAACACATATTTATGGCATCTGGGCTAAAAGTTGGAACTCTTCTTATTTGTGAGTCTTGTCTAAAGGGTAAAATAACCAAGAGACATTTCACAAGAAAGGGCCAAAGAGCCAAGGAACCACTTGAGTTAATACATAGTGATGTTTATGGACTTATCAATGTACAAGCTAGAGGTGGGTATAAGTATTTCACTTTCATTTACGACTACTCAAGATATGGTTATAGTTACCTAATGCATCGAAAATCTAAAACTTTTGAAAAGTTTAAAGACTTTAAGGCTGAAGCTGAAAAGTAATTAGGTAAATCATTGAAAACCCTTCGATCCGATCGAGGTGGTGAATACTTGGATTTAGAATTTAAGGATTATTTACTGGAGTGTGGAATCATATCCCAACTAACAACACCTAAAACACCACAGCAAAATGGTATTGCAGAGAGGAGAAACCGAACCTTATTGAATATGGTTAGGTCGATATTAAGTTACTCATCATTGTCACTTACATTTTGGAAATATGCATTACACACGGCAACTTATATTTTAAATGTAGTGCCATCTAAGTTTGTAAGCAAGATGTCTTTAGAGTTATAGAATGACTCCAAACTTAGTTTGCGTCATTTCCGTATATGGGGGTGTCCAACTAACGTTCTTAGACCCAAGACCTGAAATTTAGACTTAAGGTCTGAGATATGCATATTCGTTGGCTATTCTCTAGAGATTAGAGGTGGGTACTTTTATAGTCACAATAATCAAAAGGTGTTTGTGTTGACAAATTTAACCTTTCTTGAACATGACTATACGTAATACTACAAACCTCGTAGCAACGTAGTTCTCGAGGAATTAGTTACTGATAAGATCAGACCACCTTTAATTTCTACTAATAAACTACAAACCAGAGAAACCACAGTTCCTATAAAGGAAACCTCGGTGCAACGTCGTAGTGAGAGGGTTGTGAGATAACTAGTTCGCTACAAACTAGAGGTATATGTCCTAGTGTCATCACTAATAAGGACGATCCATTATCTTATGAAGAAACAATGGATGATCTTGAAAATGAGAAATGGCAAGATGCCATGAGCTAGGAAATGGAATCTATGTATTTCAATTTCGTCTAGGAACTTGTAGATCCACCAGAAGATGTCAGGCCCATTGAATGTAAATGGATCTTCAAGAAAAAAAGATGTGCAGATGAAAAAGTAGAGACTTTTAAGGCACAGTTAATAGTCAAGGGTTATATACAAAGGAAGGGAGTTGATTATGAAGAGACATTCTCCCATGTTGCCATGATAAAATCCATTCACATCTTTTTGTCCATAGCCGCTAGTTTTGACTATGAGATATGGTAAATGGATGTCAAGACAGCTTTTCCAAATGATTCTCTTGAAGAAAGCATCTATATGATGCAACTAGAAGGGATAATACAAAAAGGGGCAAGATTAGAAAGTATGCTAGTTTCTTAAATCCATTTATGGATTAAAGCAAGCATCTAGATCTTATAATCTTACATTTGATAAGATTATAAATTCTTATGGCTTTGACCAAAATGTTGAAGAAGCCTATGTTTATAAATACACCAAAGATAAGACAGTGGTTTTCTTAGTTCTTTATGTTGATGATATTCTACTCATTGGGAATGATGTAGAAACTTTGTCAAAGATAAAAAAGTGGTTAGTTGAGATATTTCAAATGAAAGAGCAAGTTCTTGGCACTTTCTCAGACATCTTAAATTGATAAGTTGCTGGAGCGATTCTCTAAAGAATTCCAAGAAAAGTCAACAATCGATCATATATGAAATTATCCTCTCCAAGGAATAATGTCCTAAGACACCTCTGGAGGAAGAGGTATAAGAAAGGTTCCCTATGCTTCAGCAGTTGGAAATCTCATGTATGTCATGTTCTGTACGCGACTAGACATTTGTTATGTAGTGGGCATTGTCGGTCATTATCAATCGAATCCAGGTTTAGAATACTAGATTGCAGTAAATCACATTCTCAAGTATCTTAGGAGAACGAGAAACTATATACTTGTTTATTTAAATGGAGACCTGAACCCCACTGGATATACTGATTTGGATTTTCAATCAAACAAAGACAACCGAAAGTCGACATCTGGATCAGTATTCACCCTAGCGGAAGAGCTATAGTCTAGAGAAGTATTAAACAATCCAACATTGTAGATTCCGCTATAGAAGCTGAATATATAGCTGAAAAAGAGGTGGTATGACTCTGAAAGTTCTATTCTGATCTAGAAGTAGTTTAAGATATGGACAAGTCATTGATCATGTACTATGATAACAATGTAGTAGTAGTAAATTCTAAGGAACCGAGGAGTCACAAGAGGGGCAAGCACATGGAGAGGAAATATCATCTTGTAAGAGAGATCGTGCATCGAGGGGATGTGATTGTTATGAAGATTGCATTGGAACAGAACATGGCTGATCATTTTACAAAGACACTTCCTGCGAAGTCATTTGAGAGTCACGTGTATAAAAGAGAGACGCCACATTTGTTTTAGGGCAAGTGGGAGATTGTTAGGGGTTATGCTTACAAAGTATGTGTATTGACATTTTGATATGAAATTTAAGGAAGATTACATTTTTCTTATAATTTTTCTTTTAAATTATTGTTGAATAATTTATATAAATATCTAAAAATTTCATACTCATTAATGAGACTATGATCTTGTATTAGTACGAGAGGATTAAGATCATAGATAATGAAAAATTATCAGCAACATATTAAAGTATAGAATCTTTAATGAATGGTTGCTAGTACGGTTCACTAAACATTATGAATGCGTGTGATCTAGATCCGGACTATTGATCTGGATAGATATCTTAGTAAATGTACTTTATATAATAATATTATATTGACATGGCCGATGTGAATTAATATCTTTATTAACGTACCGTTTATCATAAGATTTAAAACACATCAATTCGATGATCATATATAGATCAATCTGAATCTTGAGTAGTCATGAGCTCTTATGCATTTCTAGTAGATCTTTTGATTCACTCGTTAAGGTCTGTTTGTTAATCAGGCTGGTGCTTTTTGGTGATTAAGTGATGTGGATGGCTGAGGACACGATCTTACAAGATTTGGAATATAAGATTTCCTAACGAATCATATATTGGTTTCCTTAAGTATTAATTCTGGAACTAAATGGTTATTGAGCTCAAATTTATAATAAGATTATAAATTAGTCATTCACTAGTGAATTAATGGTGCTTAAAGATCAAGAGGTAATTAGAAGGGTAAAACGGTAATTTTGATCAGTCCTAATTACGAACCAATAATTGGAGGACAGAACTACATGAAATGATTATGTCAGTGGACTACATGAGAATACTCAGTAAATACATTATATAATCTCTAAGAGTGCAATTTCATATTTATAGTGGAGTAATAATAGAATTAATAAATAAGATTATTTAATTAATGCATTTAATTAATAATCTTATTTATTAGAGCTTAGGATTATAGGTCTATGATCCCAAGTCATCTCTATACTACGCTGTCTAGAGTGTGAATATTTCAGGACATGAGAAAAAGACTGACTTGTAAAAAAATTATTCTGGGGCAAGTATATAATTATGAGATAATTATGTGTGATTAATTAATTAATTGAATTATTTATATATTTAAATATAATTTTCAGAAATTGTATATATAATTATCAATTTTTTTAATTATCGATAAGTGAGACATGATATCTAATTTGTGAAATTAGATAATTAAATTATTATTAGATAATAATTTAAATCAACTAAACCTGTTATTTGTGAAATAACAGATAAGTTAGTTGACAGGGATAATCAGATATGTTAATTTTGATTTAACTGATATCTAGATAATTATCTTATTAAAATAAATATTTAATTCACAGTAATTACCACGTGTCAATCACTGATAGAGTATTCAAAAATTGACATGAACTACTGTGGTGTCACGTGACATTACAGTAAAAGAGTGTGCAACCCTGTAGTGGGACATGGCACTACAGTGGTGTCGTGAGGCACTGCGGTGGCTCATGTAACACTGCACTGTCATGTGGCACTACAATGTGCACAATTGCAGTGGGTTCCACTGCAATTAGTAATTTTATAATTAAATATTATTTTAGTTTATCCCTAAAAATATGATACGCGATTATCTCTAATATATACAGATATTATTCTAATGGTCTGGGTAGTTGAAAGAAGAAGAGATAATCAGTTGATCAAATTATTAGTTCATCGGTCAATAGTTGAATTGAGAACACGATTGGTGTCAGAGAGATTTTCTTCTGTAATTAAACTTTAATCAAATCTCTAAAAGAATAATCATCACGTTCTTTTACAGAATCGTCTCACTAAAGTCATTCTCAGTAAATCTCTAGGTCTCTTGTGTTGAGAACATCTGGAGACCGAAAAAGTGTCTTGTAATATTCTACGTACCCACACACATCCTAGTGCGTTGATGATTGATTTGAAAGATCTTGATGTGGATCACGAAGTCTATTGTTCGTTAGAAACGATTTCGTGGGAACGGAGGATCGATCGATTTTTGCAATGACACTTAATATTGACTACAAGAGGTATATGATTACTAACCTTGTATATTATAAATTTAACTTATAAATGATCGTGTCTGATTAAAAAGAGTTATTAATAAATATTTTTATTTGGTTATCGTGGCGTTGCGTAAGTTTTGTTTTATTAAAATATTTGATTTTTATTAAAAGTTTAATTTTTTTTAAATGTCACGGGCCTTCACGCTTCCGTTACGCACTCACCGCGACGATCATCAGAATGCTACTGGTATATTGATATTTTACTGAACTTTCTAATGATACTTCACACACTTTTTCCATACACTTAAAGACTTGAAAAGAGCAGAAATATATATGAAGAAGATGAAGCACGCAGAGAGAAAGAGACTCAGTAAAATCGAAGAATATTCTCAGTAACAGAATTTGTCTTTTTGTGACAACCATATTGCCAGGTGTTTAGCTCAGCCACTTCCAAGTGGCAGGTCACTGTTGGTGCTTTCTTAGTTTGCTGAATAGTGTATTTTGAGCTGAGATGGAGAGCTTATTGGCGACTTAGATGACTGACTAGGTAATGTCCTATTACTACCAATCAAAAGACTATGGGGACATGCACTATAAATATTTGACGTTATCTTACATCTCACTGTAATTTAGATATTGAGTTGGTTCGTTCTAGCATTTTTTATCATTTCCTTTAATATGATAATGTTCAATGTTTTCTTTCCTTTTCATTGTTTGGTTTTTTCTTTCCCTGTAGATTACCATTTCATTAATGAATTTTATTCTACATATTATTGCATGTATTACTATATGGTTCTCATATTTCTTGATCTTAATTATCAATGAGTTCAATACCCAGAGTTTTTTCCACTTTCTTTTATTTATTGTAACACTTTAGTAAAAAATTGTTTCACTAATTCTCATTCTTAAAATTTGGAAATGATTTGTCCATTTCTTAAAATTTAACAAAACTTGAGAAATTTGTCCATTTCTTAAAATTTGGAAATGATTTAACATTCAATATCTAAGTCATTCAACAATTTTTTTAGTGAGTTAAGTTTTACTGCAATCTTAATAAGTATTTTACTTGTTTTTTATAACTGATTTTTTATCTGGCTTAATTACACTTGGCACATTTGTTTTTTCCTGTTAATTGATTATTTTTTATATTCTTTAGTATTTTAAAGCTTATTTATTGTTTGGCAAAAATTTACAATTCCTTAAGAGGTTGTTTGGTTCGCGTAATCTAGATTCACCATCGCAATTCAATTGCTTGTAATTTAATTACGGGTAATTCAATTACTTGTAAAATAAAATTGTCATGGTTGGTTATTCATGGTAATCTATGATGTAAAGGATGATAATTTATTATTGCTATGTTTAGTATATGTTAACTTTTATTGTAAATTTATGTAAATAACATGAAGTTACTTATATGCCCTTTTAGTTATATATTATATAAAAAATATTTTGACGTACAATTTTAACATTATGTTTTAATAATATTTAAATAAATAAATAATGCTAGACTAAATTTAAAAAATATTTGTAATCAAATTAATAAAATAAGAGATATAATAAAAACAATATTTTCACGTGAAATTTTACATTATTTTTTAATTAATATTTAAGTAAATTAATAATGATGGATTAAACTTTAATAAATTTAATTTTAATTAAATTAATAAAATGAATTTAATTAATATTTAAATAAATTAATAATGTTGGACTAAATTTTAAAAAATAATTTTAACTAAATTAATAAAATAAGAGATATAATAAAAAAATACTTTCAAGTGAAATTTTAATTATTTTTATTTATATTTATTGCTAAACGAAACATTAATAAAGTTAATTTAATTAAATTAATAAAATGAGAAATAAATAATATTTCAATGAGGGTAGGAAAGTAATTTTATTTTATATTAGAATTGCAATGACATTGTAAATTGAGACTCATTTCATTTTATTCTGCAATTCAATTAAGTAAGAGGATTATAAATTAAGATTGCATGTAAATTAGGATTACTGTCTTATTTAAAGATTACTCCAAATAAGCATGATAATTCAATTACAACTATATACTTTTATAAAATTGTATTTACAAATATTTTACATGTAATATGATTACCAAAAAAATGCAAATATTCATTTACATATTTTTATTTACATACGAATATAGTCAGTTTGCTTTTGGCTCTTTTATTGCGTTTTCACCGGAATTGGGTTTACAGCGGAAGGCAGTTTCTGTTATTTTTGCCCATGATGTGATCAGTTTTTGTTTTTAATTTAATTCCCATTTTTATAGATGGATAACATTTGAATACTGATTTCCCTAAATGCAACTCAATTGTCAATTCAATTGAGGGTATTTACCATATAATATTTGTAGATGTAAGGGTGTCACATGGGTGAGGTGTAGGGGTAGTCTAGTCCTAGCTTGTGACTAGAACAATGCCTGAGAACGTCAAGGAGGACGCTGAGAGGTAAAGGGGGAGCACTCTGGTGATGACAAATGCTTGCTCTCTCTCTAGTAGTGAGAGTTTCTCACTCTAGAAATGAGAGCTTCTCTCTCTAAAACGGGAGCCTCTCTCTCTAAATTTTCCATCATCTCAAATGAAGGAGGAGTCATCCTTTTATAGGTGAACAAAAGGAAGGGGACCACTGCCAATCAAATCGTGCCATCCTAAGTTGACTGATAATGCTTAGATGAGTAAGAGGAGGATTACACATGAGCCAATCAGGTGGCGTCATGTGGGTCTTTGTGTAATGACCATGATCTAGGGAGAACACGTCTATCCGGTGAGGCGCTACGACGGTGTTCACCCAACGCCTCTTCTACAAAGGTTCTCTCAAACAAAAACTCCTCCCAAGGTGGGAGGGTAGCACACCCTCAATGTCTAGAGTGGTCGTACCGAGGAGTTATGTCCCCCCGCCTAGTACAACATAACCTTGCTCCTAATTCTGCCAGTTCATAGCCTCCCGAACGTTCCTAGGCAACCATACGTCCACCCAAGTCTTTGTCATTTGACTTGGTGGTTTGTGATGTGATGACTCGTTGTGGCAGTGTAGTAGTGTGTCTACAAGTTGCATTACGGAGAGTGATCAATGCACCTCCATGGTACGTACACCTATGAGGGTGACATCGATTGTGCTACCATGGTGCTGCCATGGGGACGACCCCCATGGGTACCTTAGTGGCGGCACCTCAAGGGGTGCATCTCGGTGGCGGCACCCCATGGGGTGCATCTCGGTGGCGGCACCCCATGGGGTGCATCTCGGTGGCGGCACCCAAAAGGGTGCACCTCAGCGGTGACTCTCCGTGGTACGTTCTTGGTGGAGACACTCCCGATGCGCCGTAAGAATTGCACTTTTCGGTTAGTCAACGTTGAGGTAGTCAACCCTTATGTACAAAATTCTTTTGTAAAGTGCTTTTTGACAAAAAATTGACAATTTTTAATAGTTGTTATTTCAAGACATTAATTTAGCTAGTACATATTTTGCTATTTATAATCTATTTCTATATCTAGAATCTAGAATATATATAAAAGTGTGAAAATGGGAATACATTTTTTAATTATCCTCACAATTTTTATTTATTTCCTAAATTTTCCTCTCACAAAACCACAATTTTAATTCTACTTTGCAAATTACGTTTGATATTAAGTAGGTTGTCACTGTTTATGGATAGTAATAAATTGTAGTCTATCACCTACACATCAATGCTTCATTTTCTTGAATTGTGTATGGCTTCTGAGAAGAGGTATGAAAAGCAATGGATATAGAAGTTTAGTGTGTAAATAAGTGATTATTATCTGACAAACAGCTAAATTAATTGGTGTCCAATTATTTTCAGTTTGTTTCACGTGAAACGAAATAAAGAGGCAGTATATATCATAGATTTTTATGTCTAGGGAAATGAAGAAGCAATACATGCAAAGCACAAAAGCATTAAAAAAATATCGGATGGTCCTTATACAAGAGTGTGATCCTCAAACTCTCATACATTATGTAATTATGTGCTTTTTTGAAGAATAAATTTTGTGGCTCGTAAAAGACTTTTTTAGCCCTTTATGTAAAACAAGTCTTAGATCCTAAAAAATATGTACAAACAAAAATGAATAGATAAAAATACTTGCTCAGATCAAGTGATTTTTATAAATTATTTACTATGAGTAAGTAATTTTATGACTCTAGACTAACAAAAATTAATTAAACAAAAAATAATTTGGTCCCAGCAAGTAGGTTATATAAAGCGCTTGCTCAAACTAAGTAATTTTTTATGAATTTAGACAAACAAAAATAAATAATGCAAAAACTACTTGCTCACAGCAATAGTTTTTATAATTTTTAACAAACAAAAACTGAAAATATAAAAACTACTTGCTCAGATTAAATAGTTTTTAATAAAAAATAAAAAAAAATAATTTCACAATAAAAAAAATATAAATTCTTGATTTTAAAAATTTAATCTATTTATCTGATTTAACTTTACAAACGGTCATTTCCCCCCAAAACCCCTCATATTATGTTGTATACTATCATATATAAGTGCATAAGTTAGAAACACTTTTTTAGACAAGTTTACTCACACTTTTTCTAAAATTATTATATCGTCTTTTAACTTAGAACGAAATCTACCATATGGAAATGAAATTACTTCTAAATTAATTAATGAACAATATTTTTAACTTTAGGTAATTAATGACCACTTCTAAATTACATATTTATGATAGTCATTATGATTACTATAAAAAGATATAATACTTTCAATACATATATTGACATAAATTATTTTACATATCTGTTAAACAATTTTGATATAGAATATAATAAGCATAAAAGTTATTATGTCGTGGTTTCTTTAGTTTACGATAAAATATGGTATTGGTTATGAATTCAAAGATAAAATGCATAAGAAAATAATTTCTATTTATCTACAAAAAGGAAATATAGTCAAAATTAAATATAATATGGACATATATTAAATAATTTCGTCTCCCGCCACAACGTACTGCAAAGAAAAGAGAGAGATTCATATACGGTCGACACGTAGTACTCTCCTTCGCCATTCTCTCTCTCTCTCTCTCTCTATTTTTATTTTTATTTTGATAAAATTCTTTATTAATTCGGTATTTTCTCTCTTTCTCTCTCTCTAGGTTTTCCTTTCCCCCTCTCTCTGGAGTCGAATTCCCACCAGAGAGAAACTTGACCAAACCTCACGCTATTACCATCCAAAAACAGCTTCTTCTCCGAGGGTTCGATCCGCAGAGACGTGGTTTTCTTCTATCAGTTCTTCGTATCGGCTGATCAAATTAGGGTTTCTTCCTGTCACGGCGGTAGTTGGTTAAATTTAATTTTGATTTGGTTACGTCGATTGAGGTTCTACTTCATTGGAATTATTAAATTTAGAAATTTATTGATTCTTCTTCTGCTTTTGTATATAAATTTTGACCCGGGATTATTTTCTTCTAGCTCATAGCTGCTTTTTGTTACAAGAAACTGCGTGAAATTTTTGGTGCGTTTTTTAGTTTGCCATCAGAAACTGAGGGTTTTCTTGTCCAATCTTTCAGAAGTTCTTTTTTTCTTCTTTCACACATACCTATTACTTTCTCCCCGATATTCGGTGGAGCATAGCAAATTTAGTTGATAGAGGAAGACCGGGTTAGGTGTTTCTATAATGGCGTTGAATTTTTCGCATCGATGTCTCCTTCCGGCACATATCGCCGATGACAGTTTGGTTTCGCCTCCGAGGATTGCCAATGGGTACTTTGTCGACGGTTATCCTGAGAAGAATGGAGATGGCGAATCTGTCTCAAAGGACGTTCTTGATCTTTTGCCTATAGATCCTTTTGGCATGAATATAGGTACGACATTTACGGCAATCACAGGTTGGCTCGAGAATTTGGAAATGGACTGTCATGTGTTTGAAAGCGACGGGTGGGGAACAGGAATGGGTGATGGTAATGATCATATTTTTGCCGGATTGAATTTTCTTTGGAACAATGCTATGAGGTTCCAGGAACAGTCTGGGAATATTGGAGTTTTTCATAAATCATCCCCGGTGAGTGAATTTGGCGAGTACTTGGAGAAAGTAGGTGAGGTTTCCTGCAGCAGTCGTTCTGTATCAGCTTCTACTGCGGATAGAAGGATGACATATGATGATGATGGAGCTCCTCATCCAGCATTAAATTTTGCCCTTGCTTATCTGGGTGTCCGGGATCTTCTTGTCGTTGAAAGGGTTTGCAGGACTCTGTGTTCAGCAGTCCGTGAGGACCCCCTTTTGTGGAGGACTATTCATTTAGACCAACCATTGAATGATAAGATTACAGATGACATTCTTTTGCAATTAACTAATAAGGCTCAAGGTAGCTTGCAACGTCTGATCTTGGTAGAGTGCTCAAAGATCACAGATGATGGTCTAAGACGGGTGCTTGAAACTAATCTTATGCTAACTAAGGTGAGGATGCGAACCTTTTTCTGTTTGGCTCTTAGATTGGTTGCTGAGTGTGTCTTCTTCTTTTGTAGTTTCCCGCTTCTACGTTTGCTAGATCACTGCAGTACTCCTTATAGCAATGGCCTGTTGTATGCCTAAAAGATGTTTGTTTTTTCTTTTTAGAAGAAGAAACAGTTCGTCTTGTGTAATTTAGAAGTTGGTTTTGGTCATTAATATTAATTACTTTGTTCTTATGTTGGATTTGAGAAGTACAATCTAGCAATTGACATGTTACTTCTTTATTGCAGTTGTCTGTTCCTGGGTGCACTAGGCTCAGTATTGAGGGCTTTTTGAGCTGCTTAAGGGAACTTAAGTCTATGGGCAAACTTGGGGTTAAACATTTAAGAATTGGTGGAATTTATGGGGTGACTCTGAAGCATTTTGAAGAGTTGAAGGTCTTGTTGGGCACTGATGACCTGATGCTGCAAAATGTGCAAAACCCACGTATTTATAGCAGAAGAAATGTCTATCTATCCTTTGAAGATGATCGTGCTATTGATATAGAAATATGCCCAAGATGTCAGTACCTGAGGCTAGTTTATGATTGCCCAATAGAGGGTTGCCGGGGGGAAGAACATGATTCTCAGGTTTGCAGGGGTTGCACACTTTGTATAGCGCGATGTGCTGAGTGTGGTCGGTGCATCAACGATGGTGAATATGAGGAAACATTTTGTCTGGAATTGCTTTGCTCATATTGTTTGAAGCGGCTATTGGAGAACACGGTTACGACTTCTGTCTTCAAGACTAGATGATATGCACATATTTACTGACTTCACATTTTAAAATATCTACAACTGGGATTAACAGGCAACCTTCCATGACGCATGGAAGGCAGCCTGAACTGTAAGTATATGGTTTCTTCCCACTACTCTCAGAGTTTGCTTAGCTTGGCTCAGTGAGCTTCTCAGTTGTCACCTGATGGCTGAGCTATTGTATTGTGGCAGACAAGGAAAATGAAAAAAAAGGAGGAAAAAAACGCTGAGAACATGAAAAAAAATTCTAAATCTCAAATTTCATTGATGGAATCTGTAGTTTGTATCAATTCTCTCCCGTGAACTACCGAGATACAGGGTCTTGTCTCTCTGTTCATGGGGGAAATTTTTTATAGTCCTGGAGTACTTGATGAATTTAATTTTTCATTTCAACTGGCAGCATGGTGGTAGTCAAGTGATGTTGGACTTGGTTAGCATCCCTCCTAATATGCTGCTGTGAATAGAGGTTATACTCAGGATAACTTCTACCAAGGCGTGTTTATGGCATTTAGATGCCCACAGATATTTATGTCAAAGCTGACGATGTGCAGCTGGTCATGTCTCTCTCCCTCTTGAGGAATGTTTTTTTGGCGGGTATGGTAATCCCGCTTTACTGTGTATCATGATCTTTCATGAAAATGAATAAGATGAATAAGTTTCTGTTGATGTTTCAATAATGGATCAAGAACAGTCATGGATCCTGTAAGTAGAATCAATTCATGGATTTTCCATCAGGGTTCTTATGGATTTATATAAATTGCTTCAGTTTTATCCTTTGGAATGCTATTTAATATTGGAAGTTTCAATTCAGGCAGTGGTATTGGAAGAAGAAAATCCTCTTTAACCTTTTGTCTCATAATTTTGAAGCTAAATTGCTTTGATTTGTGAAATTAGCTTATAATATTTTCTTTCCGAACTTGGTCTTGCTTGATTTCTCCCCCGATCCCACCCGCCCTAGACTTAGAGGTGTAGGTGTGCACGGGATGAAATGGTTTTTGGGTTTTTTTGTTCTGTCCTGACAAATTCTTTTGGTCCTACCCCTCCTCCTGTGTTAAGGAGAAAAACCGAATGGGACGAGACGGGTAATTTGGATAAAAAATTTAAGGGTTAAAAATTAAAATTAATTTAAAGTTTAAAAGATTAAAAGTTAAAAATTAAAAAATTAAAGGTTATAATTGAAGACAGTAAGGTTTAAAATTGGAAAAATTAAGTGTGAAATTAATAAAAAATTAGGTTATTTATAAAGAAATAAGGATGAGACAGGTCAGGTCATGACAAAATTTTTTATCTCGTGTCCTATCTCGTCAAGAACAAATCTCGTCTCGCCTAGTTCATGACGGCTTTTGGGACGGGTCAGGTATTTGGGAGACGGCTGCAAACTCTACCTAGGCTAACCTGTTTTTTTATAAGACCCTTCTCTTGCTCTTTTTCTAGGTATTGTTACAAAGGAAACTATACTTGAGAGATTAACAAACCATACTTTGAAATTCACCTTTGTTGTTTGAGGTTTCGAAGATTAAATACAAGTTGAAACCATCTTCTCCAACTTCTGGCCATTATTGCCATTACCAACTATACTCTAGTCAATCTTCTTCCCTACAGACGGGAGGATGTTATTGAATTCGTATTGGGAATCAGCTCAATGTGTTTGACTGCGATGCAATTGTTATTGGGTTATGTGTTTCCCATCAAACTGAAGATGCATTATCAGTCTTTATGTTCACCAACAGGTGGGCAGGGATTTTTTGTGGGCATTGAGCAAAATGATAAGTGAAAAGTCCATCCACTGTTTGTCTCTCCTCCACAAAATACATACGTCTTCTATGAAAACCATGATATTATGGGGAATGACATAATAATAAACTAAAAACAAAATGGCTTTTGTTCAATTCTTCAAGCATTCCTTATCTTCAAGAAAAATGATGTTCAAATTGGAAAAACCAAAAATGCCCCACATGAATCTAGCATCATCCCCCTTTATATTGGCCATGACTCACGATGGCCACCACAATCGTCTCTCGACACGAGAAAATACGTGTTATATTGGCCATGAGTCACCAAATCGGTTGGTTTTGTTTCATTGTCATTACTACTATTATAAATTAGACGTTTGTCTTATAGAAAGATCAATTTGTTTTTAGTTGTTTTCTTCCTTCTCTGAGGTAAGAGTTCTCTTCGTTTGTTGGTCTTTGGAAAGCCTTACTTTACGTCATATTTAATGTTCGTAATTAATACTTATTGTTGATATTAACTTGTCAAATTTCTTATGGTTCAGATTGCGCGAGTGTCCTCTTTTGTTATCTTGAGGCTGTTAGTCTCTGTGAGTTAAAGTCGCTACTAAGTTAGGTATCTAATCATGTTTTTTCAAGTGATTCGTCTGTTGTTTTTTGTATTCTGTGGTAGTTAATTGTAAATAATACTTTCATAATTGTGTTTGTACGGTTTTGACTTGTTTATTTGTTTACTTTGACCTGAATATTTTTTATAATCATTTGTTGTTCAATATTTAAATAGATTCACTTATATTTTCAGATCATAGTTTGTCCCATCATTCTAGGAGTTTTGGATTTTTGAAGTATGCTTTAGGAGAATTTCAGTAAATGATAAAGTAACACCCATGGCATGCTCAAATGGTCTTTGTCCATTTGAGATGAAATGTCTTAATGATTGGTTAAATTCTCAAGCTTAAAGATAACATAAAATTGGTTGGATATAGGTAGTTTGAAAAACTCATTCGCCCCATTGTGTTTATCCATGAAAATCTGTTGTTTGCTTGTAAAGTGCACTGAGATCTTTGCTTGTTGACTTATTCTCAGTCTTTGGATTAATGTGTTTGATCTTAATTGTTGGTCGTTGAGTATTTAAGGCTCTTATTTGTTTAGTTTTAGGTTTTTCTATTCTTCTTCTTTCTTCTTCTTTGGCAAGTTCTTGGTAGCATTGAGGGTTTCTGTAATCTTTTCCTTCTTCTTCTTCTTCTCTGATTCTGTGGCTTCTTCTTCCATGTACTTTCTTATGATTTGTTTTTTTTTTGTCTCGATTTTCGTATTTGTTGATTGCTTGACTTGGTTATTCAACGACCTCTTCTTGTTATTTTCTTAGGGTTATGTGTTTCTCTGTCTTTCTTTTCTTCTTCTTCGTTGATTCTTTGTCTTATTCTTCCTCTTCTTCCAGTTATTTTGCCATGATTTTTTTTTTCATTTTTCTTCTTAATCAATGTCTAATCTAGGGTGTTTTTTCCAAGTTTTTTATTTTTTTTGTTTTGTTTTTTTTTTTCATTCTCCTTCTCAATCGATGTCTAATCTAGGGGTTTTTTTTTTCAAGTTTTTAGATTTGAATCTTTATTATTATGTTTTGTTTTTGTGTATTTGAGAGTTGCGTTTCTGTTTTGTTTTCTATTATTGATTTTTTGAATTTGATACATGTTATTTGTGTCTAGTATCGATCGAATTACAGATGTTTGTCTATTGTTATTCAGTTGAGAGGTGTTAGTGTTGTTAGCGTGTTATTGTGAGGTGTCACAGGTATGTGATGGTGTTTTTTTCTATGGTTAATTCTCTTGACATATGTTTGGTGAATGATAGATGTGAGGATAGAGTTGAAATTTTATTCTATTTTTATTCTATTTTAGGATAGATTTGGATTGTGTTATGGGGATTTTTTCCCTTTCATGACCTATTTTATTTTATTTGGCATCTACTATTAATGTGTGTAGTTTTGGACTGTTTGGTTGTGCACTTCTTGTTGTTTGGTGTAGCGGTGGGGTTTTGAGTGTTTCTTCAGCCCTTTTTAGGATGATGTGGACGTTGTCATTTTTTTTTGCTTTAGGATAGACTTGGACTGCATTGTAAGGACATATTTTGACTGTTCGGTAATTTTTGACTGTGTAAAAAATCGGTGCATTTTGTTTCTTTACCATTTCTACTATTTTAAATTAAACAATAATTTGTTACAGAAAATTCAATTTACTTTTTAGTTGCTTGCGTACTTGTCTAAGGTAAGATTGTCTTCGTTTGTTTGAAAATTAATTATTATGTCTATGATTTTATGTTTGTTTGTCTATTTTCTGGGTTCATGTTAAAAAGTCAATTATTTTTTTATGCTTCTAAGTTTGTTTGTCTATGTTTCTAAATGTGATTTAAATTTTTTTGGGTAATAGGTCAATTTCCTATATTGAATTTTTATCTTGTTACTAGTTGTTCTTATTTATTTTGATTAAATTGGAAATACTACGAGACTTTGCACTTCACTGATTATATTTTGTAAATATTAATTGTAGGTCTCATTTCTTCTTGGAATTTTACCTGTGATCTTAGCTTGGTTTTATTCGGAGTTCTTGGAATACAAGAGGCAAAGCCGCCTTAAATCTGTAAGTTGAAACAAATTGGTTATGTTGGTTAGTTGTATGGGCTGTAGTTCTCGTTTGGTTCAGGGATACGTGAGTTATTTCATGTGTTATGTTGGTTATGGTTTATTAGCAATTTTTCTTTAACAAATTGGTGTTAATTACTACAAATTGGAGTTATTTCATGAAGTTTCTTTGTTAGCTGAAGGTCATCTTTTTCTCAGTTTTGATTGATGTTATGATCACAACATTTAGTTTCTTTGTACACTCAGTTATTTATATCCTCTCCTTTGTAAGTAAAGGAGTTGAGCTGGAGTTATTCAGTCAATTTTGTCGTCAATGTTTAGAAATTTTAGTCCAGGCGATAGTTTTTGTCTTCTTTCCTTTCTGTATATGTAAATCAATTTATATTGTTATTAGAAATTTTAGTCTAGGTGGTGGTTTTTGTCTCATTTCCTCTTTGTATATAGAAATCAATTTATATTGTTATCGGTTGTGGGTTTAAATCTTTTTTTTTTATTTTCCTCCGTTTTAGATTTGGATTGTTTTTTTATAGTCAATCTTCTGCTTTAATAGCTGTGTGTCAGCCGAGGTAATCTGGTTTTTTATTTTTTTCTCTCCATAGTTGATTGATGGATTTTGTTTTTTCTGTCTCAATGGTTGATCGCCTACACCCATTTGTTCGGGTTTAGGATAGACTTGATTGGTGGATTTTGTTTTTTCTGTCTCATTGCAAGTCTATCTTTTCAACGATTGGAGTTTTTTTTCCTATCTATATCGGTGCGGTTTGTTTTTTTTTTTTTTCCATTTGTACGATTATAAATTAGACATTCACGTGTTATCAAGCTCCCAATTTTCCTTCTATTACGTTTTTGCGATTGACTCCCCGCTGTAATTTTCTCTGTTAGATTGAGAGCAGATTAACTTATGTTATTGTTGCATTACTTAATCTTCTTTTCTGAGGTAAGGTAATGTCATTATTTCTTGGTCTTTGCACCCCCGTATAGTATACCTTTATTTAATGTATTTGTTTGTTGATCTTCTTCTCTGTATCTCTTTTACATGTGTGGCTATTTTTCTACTACTTGGGATTTGATGGAGCTATGTTTGCTCCGATTAATAGGTGTAACTTAACTGTTAACTGATGATAGGTTTTGTGGTTGAATTTCAGTCGCTGTAGTGCTCTTGTTTGCTTACTCTTTCTTTCCCTCTATAAATTGATTTCCTTTGTTATTGAAAATGAACTATTTCTTTTATGCTTCAGTATTTGGGTTTTTTTTGTTTTCAAAGGTGGATTTAAATTTGTGGGTGTTTGATCTAGATTAAATTGTGTACTGATCATTCAATCAATTCTTCTTCCTGGATGTGTAATAATGCTTTACATTTTTTTTCTTGAAGATCTAGATACATTTGGTTTTCATGTGCAATTCTTTTGGTCTTTCTTTTTCATGTGCAATTCTTTTGGTCTTTCTTTTTCATGTGCAAATGTGCAATTCTTTTGGTCTTTCTTTTTCATGTGCAATTCTTTGTTAGATTTCATGTACTGATTGTTTAGTTTGATTTTTTCCTAAATGTATATGTTATGCTTTACATTTTTCTTGAAGTTGGAGACATTTTCTATCTTGATTATGTGTTAGATCCGTCTTCATATCCTTTTTCGTTCATGATGTTTGTTCAATCGGTGATGGGCAAAACCTGGTAGTCTTAAATTGCTGAAAACATGAACAAGGAACTATTAAATATAATATTATCAGAATATCTGAAAGTTTTGACAATATCTCTTCTCGTTTCAAAAGAAAAGGTGAATCGTTGGATCTCCAAGATCGTGATAGCATGTCTACAGACCATTATGAAGAAATATTAGTAGTAAATATTTTGTAACATAGAGGTATGTTGTATTCGTGTTTCTGTAATTTTTTAGTTTGGATACAAATATATAATGTTCACATAATATAAATAAGATACAATTGCTTATGTTAATATTATCGGTTGTTGCTTCCTTTTGGTTATTTTTGAATGAAATTTAGGTTGCGTTATATTTTTTTTAGAGCTTTTGTTTGTTGTTTTATGCATCACATCTTGAGCGTGATTGCCTCTTTTCTAAGATGTTTGAGCGTCCGTTTCCTTTCTATCTCCAAGGTGTTCGTCGTGAGGTAAATTGGGCAAATAATTATTTGACTGATAAATATATTTTCCTGCATGCAGGTTGTAACATAGAGCTTATATTTGATGTGCTTTCCGTTGCTTTCTTCCTTGCCTGAGGTTTCTTGGTCTTTGCATGCCCCATATAGTATACCCTATTTAATGTCATTGTTTGTTGGTATTAAGTTTAATAAGATCTTTGAGTTTTGAGTAACTTTATTATCTTTTTTTGTTACTTAGAAATTGGAAGTGATGAAAGTAAAAGGAACTTCTTTTTGAGTGGTTGTTTGTAGTTACTTTGGCAACTCATAAATGATTAGCTCACTGGTTAATTATTGAATGTCTGTTTTATTTTTGTTTGATTTAAAGGTTGGGAAGGATTGATCGCGTGTTTGATTTATTTATATTTCTGTGTATTTTGAATCACTATATACTAAGCCTCACATTTATTAACTATTTATTTCATTGTTCTAAGTTGTAATAGTATGAAAATAATATTATTAATATCATTCTAGTTTTGGTTAAAGATATTAATTTTTTTATTTAAACTTGTTAGTCATAATAAGAGAGTTTTAGTAAGCAACAAATATTATATAATTTAAAAAATTTAATGTGTGGATGATAAGTTAGGCTAAAAAAATACATAAAAGATGTCACCATTTTTGTTCGTACAAATATTTTTTAGTACCACTCTCTACTTAATTTTAGAAAAAAGGTTTATTCAATTAAATTGAAAAAAATGAATGGCATAAGAGCAGCAAATTAGATGATAGATGAGTCATTATTATATTATTTTTCAAACGATTTTGGGTTTTTGTCGTTGAGACTTTTTAGTACACTGTGAAAATACATGTGTTTGCAACATGAATGAGCTCCTAATTGAGAGTGTCGTGTTAGGCACATTGCCTATATTATGGAGTAAATTCAGAATCTACCCCGATCATCCTTTCATGCAATCTCGGTGGATCCTCTATTGGAGGAGGAACAAATTGAGGAGATTGAGACTGGTTTCTCCTTATTGGAGTGCACTGATCAGCAAAAAATTTCTTGCACCACTTTTTTACCCGATGAGTCTTCTATATCAACAACTCCAACAAATCTTTCTACCATCAATGCATATAGGGGTTAATTGTCATCATTTGGAAGACCGTAATAACTATGTTTGAAGTTTGTTATGAATAAATATAAGAAAGTTTTGTAACATAAGGTAAATTTTATTGTTTGTATGTTTTTGTATTTTTCGAATATAGATATAAATAAATAATGACTACATGATATAAATAAGATAGAAGCCAATGCATTTGTAGGTTTTGTTATTGTATAATATATGTAAATATTATGAAACTTGTTTAGAACTATGATGATAATCTAACCATGAAAGACAACTTCGGCAAATAACTCGTGATCAATGTCCACAATTGTCAATGTATAATTTGGAGCGACCGACACAAATCTGGATAATCAAGATCCAACAAGTCCCAAACATGCTGGACACGGTATTATTTTTGACAATTTGTATTAAATGTGTGTTTTGATCAACAAAGAATTTATATTAATATTTATTTACAGTATACAAGCATCTGGACATAGGCATCATAACACTTTCTAATGAAAATCAACGATGTTGGTATATGGCATGTGATAATTGTAATCATGCCACCGAGGTCATGTATCAACAAAGTTTTCACTGTAATTACTGCCAGAAAGGCGGTGCTATAGCAACACCCAAGTAATATATTAAATTATAAATTCTCTTCTATAGTATTATTCATCTTACTACTAATATATTACAATTTTTTGTAATAGATGTCGTGTGGAAGTGACACTGTCAGATGATACTGTTTCACTCACATCCACTTTATTTATAAAATTTGCCGAGAGTTTTTTAGGTTGTAGTGTAAAACAACTAATGGATTTTCATACTGAGGTATATGAATTTTCTATTGTAATTAAGTTTATTTATATTTGACATAATTTTACATATTTGATAATAACTTTTAAAATATTTATCAAAACACACTTGTTCGACTAAGCACAACGGCCTAGGCAATGAGCAATGGGCCAAAACTCATATTAATAAAATTTTGAAGATATGAACAAGAAAATGTTAGATATAATATCGTCAGAATATTTAAAAATTTGGACAGTTCGTCACCTACCGAGTCATCCGCGTCAACATGTCTGACATATACTTCTACTGTTAAGGTAGAGAGAGGACATTCGTCATCCTCTACATGACAACAATCACTATGTTTAAAATTTGTTATAAATAAATATATGTAAATATAGTCTATTGTAGGATTAGATTTATTATATGCATGTTTTTGTAGCTTTTTAATTTATATATAAATAAATGATGTAGAGAGAGAACATTTGTCATCCTTTACATGGTAGAATAACTATGTTTAAAATTTGTTATAAATAAATCTCTGTAAACATTTTATATTGTAGGATTATGTTTATTGTATGTATATTTTTATTGTTGGCGGCACATGCTTAAACTAAATGTTTGATAGGATGAAATTTCAGTGAAAACTAATAAATGTTTCGAATGAGTAGTGTAGATATTATCTAAATAAAATAATATATANAAATTATAAAAATTATTTATCTCAACTTTCTTAATATAAATATCTATTATAAATTATAACGAAACATACTATTGTAACAGAGTCACGTGCTGGCTTCCTAATTATAAGAAAAGTGGAACTAGTTATAAGAAAAGTGGAAAGTGGAAGAATACGATAATTATGAACAATTTTATTTTTTAACAAGAATGAAAATATCGAAATTTCTCGGAAACATTCGGGTTTCACCTTATCATTTCTTTTCAGGAAAACTTTTTATTCGGTATTCTGTAATTTCTCTCTCTCTCTCTCTCTCTCTCTCTCTCTCTGAGCTCGCTTGATCGGTAGGTTTTCGTCTCTCCCTCTCTCTCGGGTCGAATTACCATCAGAGATAGAAACTTGACCTAGCCTTCCCGCTATTACTATCCAAAAAAGCTTCTTCTCCTAGGGTTCGATCCGCAGAGACTTGTACATTTCTTCTATCAGTTTCTTTCATTGGCAAATTAGGGCTTCTTTCTGCCTCTGCCGGTAGTTGGTTCGATTCGATTTTGATATGGTTACGTCGATTCAGGTTCTTTTTTATTCGAAAGGTTAAAATAGAAATCTATTGATGCTGCTTTAGCTTTTGTATATAAATTTCGACCTGCGATTGTATTCTTCAAGCTGATATTAGCTTTTTGTTGCAAGAAACTCTGAAATTTTTGGTGCGTGTTTTAGTTTGCCATCTGAAACTGAGGGTTTTCTTGTCAAGTCTTTCAGAAGTTATTTTTTTTCTTTCACTAATACCTATTACTTTCTCACCGATATTGGGTGGAAATTAGGAAATTTAGTTGATAGGGGAAGATCGGGTTAGGGTGATTCTATAATGGCATTGAATTTCTCGCATCGACGACTCCTTCCTGCACACATCTCCGATGACAATATGATTTCACCTTCGAGGATTGCCAGTGGGTACCTTGTCGACTGTTATCCAGAGAAGAATGGAGATGGCGACTCTGTCTCAAAGGACGTTCTTGATCTTTTGCCTACGGATCCTTTTGGCATGAATATGGCTACTACATTTTCAGCAATCACAGGTTGGCTTGAGAATCTGGAAGTGGACTACTGTGTGTTTGAAAGCGATGAGAGGGAAACAGGAGTAGGTGATGGTAATAATCATATATTTGCAGGATTGAATTTTCTCTGGAACAATGCTATGAGGTTCCAGGAACAGGCTGGGAGTATAGGAGTTATTCATAAGTCATTGCCGGTGAGTGAATTTGATGACTACATGGAGAAAGGAGGTGATGTTTCCTGCAGCGGTCATTCTGTATCAGCTTCCACTACGGATAGAAGGAGGACATATGATGATAATGGAGCTCCTCATCCAGCTTTAAATTTTACCCTTGCCTATTTGGGTGTGCGGGATCTTCTTGTTGTTCAAAGAGTTTGTAGGACTCTGTATTCAGTGGTTCACGAGGACCCCCTTTTGTGGAGGAGTATTCATATAGATCAACCATTGAATGATAAGATTACAGATGACATTCTTCTGCAATTAACTAATAAGGCTCAAGGTAGCCTGCAATGCCTGATCTTGGTAGAGTGCTCAAAGATCACAGATGATGGTCTAAGACGGGTGCTTGAAACTAATCCTAGGCTAACTAAGGTGAGTATACTAATCTTCTTTTAATTTGGCCTTTAGATTTGTTGATGAATGTGTCTTCTTCTTTTTGTGGTTTCTTGCTTCTAAGTTTGTTGATAACTGTAGTATTCCTTTTTACCGCTTTGGCCATTGATATCCTTATAAGATGTTTATTTTTTGTTTAGAAGATGAAACAGTTTGTTCTATGTAATCTGGAAGTTGGTTTTTGATCATAATATGAAATAACTTTGTTCTTATGTTGGATTTGTGAAACTTAAGTTAACAATTAGCATGTTACTTTCTTTCTGCAGTTGTCTGTTCCTGGGTGCACTAGACTCAGTATTGAGGGCCTATTGAGCTGCTTCAGGGATCTTAATTCGATGGGTAAACTTGGCGTAAAGCATTTAAGAATTGGTGGAATTTACGGGGTGACTCTGAAGCATTTTGAAGAGTTGAAGTTCTTGCTGGGCACTGACAACCTGATGTTGCAGAATGTGCAAAAACCACGTATCTATAACAGAAGAAATGTTTATCTATCCTTTGATGATGATCCTGCCATTGACATAGAAATATGCCCAATATGTCAGTGCCTGAGGCTAGTTTACGATTGCCCGGTAGAGGGTTGCCGGGCGGAAGAACATGTTACTCAGGTTTGTAGGGGATGCACACTTTGTATAGCCCGTTGTGTTGACTGTGGTCGGTGCATCAACGATGGTGAATATGAGGAAACTTTTTGTCTGGAATTGCTTTGCTCATGTTGTTTGACGCAGTTGTTGGAGAACACAGTTACGGCTTCTATCTCCAAGATTGGATGATGTGTGCTCATACTTACTGATTTATAAACGCATATCAACATTTTGGGTTTACAGGCAGCCATCCATCATCCATGACGCTTAGAAGGCAGCATGAACGGTATTCTCCCTACTACTCAGAGCCTGCTTTGCTCGGCTGTGAAATAAATCAATGTTGAGCTGCATAATTCATCATCTAGCTGAGTTATACATTGTGGCAGAGAAGGAAAATTAAAACAAAAAGGATAAAAAAAACTGAGAAAGAAAAAAGCACAATCTCAAAGGAGGCATATTCTGGTTATTGGGCAATGCTTCCGTACTAGGAGATAACAGTACCACGGTGATCCACAATCGGTCCTACATGATCCAAGGGTGGAACACCGGTTATCAGTACCATAGAATTTTCCCACTGTTATTACATTGATGGAAGTTTTAATTTGTATAAATATCTAAGAGTAAAGGTTCTTGTGATTCCCCCATTGTGGAGGATCTCTGTTTACAGGATGTTAGTTTCTATTGAATTAGTTGTTTCTCTTCGAAAAAGTAAAAAAGAAAAAGGAGTCGTGTATTTCTTTCCTTTCATGGAGTTCTTTGTGGACAGGATTTTTTTATGGAAGAATATAGTTTTTCACTAAGGCATCGGACGAGGTGGTGTCAAGTGTTATTGGACTTGGTTAGCATAATTCAAGATGGAAGTAAGTTTCGAAGTACAAGTTTCGTTCCCTCCTACAGATGCTGCTGTGAATTACTTTCGACACAGCATATATTCTCACTTCTCAGAAATTTATGTCAAACCTGACGATGTGCAGCTTGTAATGCTATCTCCTTTTCAGGATATTTTTGGGTGGGTGTTAGTAATATCTGCTTAACTGCTCTGTACCGTGTTTTTTCATAAATGTATCAAGATGAATAAGGTTCTGTTTGATGTTTTATAATGTTTCGAGGACTAGTCATGGATCTTGTAACTATAGTATCAAGTTAATGGATTTTTCATCAGGATTTTTATGTAATTTTTATGCTATTTAATATCAGATGTTCCACTTCAGGCACAGGTATCGGAGGAAGAAAATCCTTTTCAAATGGTTAGAGCATAATTTGGACTATGATGAAAGTTTCTGAATGAATCATTACTTTGGATCTCACAATTTTGAAGCTGAATTTTTAACAATAGCGTTAATTTCGAAATTAGCATGTTTGGAGTTTATATTCTGTTTAATTGTGTCCTATTTCATCCGTTCGGGCTGTGACGGTTATTTGAATTTCTTGCCGTTTATCCAATAGAAGTCGAAGAGAAAAAAACATAAACAAAACGAATATGCAATCTTAGTACGATGAATTCTGATTTGCTCAAGAGAGCTTGGTTAGAAAAATGATATTAAAATGATAATCGTAATAATTAGTGGACATGTTGAATTGCTCAAGAGAGCTTGGTTAGAAAAATGATATTAAAATGATAATCGTAATAATTAGTGGACATGTTGAATTGACACAATTATTAAGTTCTGCGCCATCATTAGATTTTGGAGGAACTCTCAGTTCTTGTTGGTCATGACTCTGTACATTGAAATCAAAACTTGAGATGCTAGGAAGGAATACTTGTAAATCCAGTTCTCATCCAATAATGTAAATGGAAATAAAAACCAAGTAAACAGCCCTGCCATTTGCTTATGAAACAACAAATTTCTTACATCTGGGTTCTCAAACGTAACAATGCGATTGAACGGACACAAGAAAGTATTATAAGGAGGAAGAACTTTTAAAATTGTATACTTTCTGCATGAAAAATATTCACTATTCTCTGCTATTCTTAACAAAATCCAGGTTCAGAGCATCTTCAATCTATTTAAGAGATTTTTTGCGAAGAACTTTCATCCACTTGAAGCTTAATAATGTCTTTCCAAACTTGCTCTTGCTTGACCCTTCTTTGCTCTTCTTCTTCTCATTTTCTGACGTTGAAGACGGTGAAGGGTCAGGGTTACTGTAATCCCATTGATCAGCCCATGACAGCCCTCCTCCAGACTCCATCTCCCTCTCTCCCTCTCTCCCTCTCTCCCTCTCTCCCTCTCTCCCTTCCTCCCTTCCTCCCTTCTCTCTCTCCCCTCTCTCTCTCTCTCTCTCTCTCTCTTCAAACTTTCCCACAATTCTAGGTTTAAGAAGAAAAATACAAACGATGATGATGCCTTTCTTTGTCTTTAATTTGACTGGCAGGGCAAGTTTGGTAGAAGTAGGCTATTTTTGTTAACCCATAACTATATTTCAGAGAAAGGCAATAATCTATTTTTTAACCTTCTTCTGACTTGGTCTCCACCACTCACAGCTTGCTGTTAAATTTTGATCTCTCCCACAAGAAATATTGTCTATATTTTAGGGAAATTGTAGCAAGTTTGTGGCAAGTTTCTCTTTTTGTCCACTAAATTTGTAAGGATTGATGTTTGAGAAATTTCTCAATTAATCAACAAGAAAATACAGCTCAAATTCGTCCACATTAACAAATCCTTCCACATTATGAACATCTACAGTACAGCTCAAATTCTCAAAATAACAGACAATACAAACATGAACTTCATTTCACATCTTCAGGCATCAATACAAACATGAATTACTACAAAAAATGTGAATAAAAGATTCACAACAACATGCACACCCTCCAAAAACTGATTGAAAATCAAGAACTGAACAAATAAAGAAAATAAAGGAGCTCTACTACTGCTCATCCCAGTCATCGTTCTTGTATGAAACAAGAGTATCAACCTTATGAATCTGTATAAAACCACAAGTCAAAAGGAACCCAAATCAGTCTAGTAGTTCTCTTTTATTACGATAAAAAATGATTCTATATAGACGTACTCTTCTCCTACCTTGGTGTCAAAAGAATGCAGCTTCACGATTTGTGGATTAGCAATCAGTTTTGGGTCAGTCTCATTCCAAGTAATTGGGACATCAAGATCTTTATCAGTGTAGGCCAACACATCAAACACACCTAACAATTAAGATTTGAAAGTAAAAACTTGGAAAATTACAAAAACAAAATGACACAAATCTTTTACATTATCATATGGACGTTTGATGTTTTCTTACATGGCTCATCAAGGCATGGCAAATAAGTAATGCTTGAAGCAATTTGTCTCATAATTGCTTGAATCTCTCTCATGATTTCTTTATCACTTTTTTCCCTTGACACACTGCAAGCAGAATCATCAACCATATTTAAATAACCAGAAAATCTAATATGCACTTTTGAACAAAATAAAAATTGAAGGTTATTCAGTTGGCTACCCTTTCTCAACTACTTCTCCATCAGTTTCAATGCTGAAATTCCACCTCTCTAAAACCTCATTACTGGCTTTACTCATAATGACCAGAACAACCCTTTGTAGCTTCCCAGCTTCCAACCATTCTACACAAGATTTTATAAATCAGATATTTTTACTCATCATAGTTTGGTCATTGCCAACCCTCTCAAGGATTATCATTACCAAGTGTAAATGATAATTAGTCTAATAAGTTTTATTCGTTTTGCTTCCAATAATGCAAAAAGTGCACAAATCCTGAAGTTACCAGAAAGCTGAGAAGTTAAATTTGCAAGGAAGGACTTGACACCCTCATCCTCAGTGAGCAGCATTGGGAGCCCATATTTCTTCACTCTTGCAAAACTTTCCTCTGGATAAACTCCTCGATTGTATAGGATGCTAAAAAAAATTCTTTTTTTATTAATTTGAAGAACCATATAACGAATTGAAAACATAAACAGAGAGAAATGCCCAACAATATAATGGACCATAAAGTACGAAACCCAGCAATCTTTACCTGTTTGCAGCATACCCTGAAAAAGAAGAAGAAGTGGAATCAACGATAATATGTCTGAAAATTCATTAATTATTGAACTAAAATTAAAATTAGAAAAGGAAAATTAAATCAGAGAGAGTGTCCAAATAACTTGGAAGAAGCCGAATAACATACCAAAGAACTCGCTGACGATTGCCGCAGAACCGCGAAGAGTGATTATGTCTTTGGTCACTGTTCTAGTAGCCATATCTATCGTTCACTGCAATTTCCTCTGATCTTTCGTGAATAGCGGTTTTCTCTGTTTCGATTGAAATTTTATCGGGAACTTGTAAGAAAAGATGATTGGATTTCTCGTTGATAATCGTTTTAAAAAAAATCTGATATTTAAAGATTAAATTTCTTAATTGATGCCAAAAGCAATGCGATGAAGTAGAAGGTGAGTTGGATCAAGTGGATACTAAGTGGCGAATAAGATATGGAGAAAGGTCAGAGAGAGAGAGAGGGAGCAAGATTGCGGTGATGGAGAAAGGTCACGTACCGTGTCTCCGAGGGCTGTGACCTACGGTGGCTGCGATGGAGATCGTGGTTCCAATGGCCTGTGACTGTGGCTGGTTGCGACGCCTGACTCGGTAATTGATTGCGACTGCGAAATAGGCGGTGGAGGTGGCTCGGTGACTGTCGCCGCCTGTAATGTAGATGTAGAGAGGTCGCGATGGCTTGATGGAGAGAAGAAAACCTGTCAGAGATCGGTGGGAATGGAGAAGAGGAATGAGATTGTGTTTCCGCCGAATAGAGTTTAACTTGAAACAAAACGACGTACATTCGTCGTTTTACTTGTATCTTACAAACGGCTAGTTTTTGGCTTCGTCTCGAGGCCAACACTAACATTTTAAAATTGCACCCTTAAAACGGTAGGAAAGTGGGACCGGCATTTCATGAACGGCAAGAAAGTGGGACCATCTTTTATTGTTTTTTGAGCAGTGTTTTTTTTTAATAATTTTTTGAGCAGTGTACTGTTAGGCTTACCTAAGCCTCATCGTCAAGATGGAACGTCCGGGTAAATTTTTCGAGAAGTAAATAGATTATTTTTAAATTTTACTTTAAAATAATGTAGGTTTTTTAATTTTAAAAAAATAAATAATATGTTATGTCTCATCATCAATCATTTATTTATTAAAAAAATAAAGAGATAATATTACTCTCATTTTTATAAATTTTTAAATCAAATTAATTTTTATTTTTCGATTAATTCTATCATAATTTTATTTAAGGATTTTCACGATTTCCTAAATTTTAGCAGGTTGTTTAATATAATATCTTATCTCTTAATTGTAGGTAGTCAAAATATTCTGTTAATAGTAAACATATTTTATTGATATCTTGTATTAATTGACTCTTCGTATTTAAGCAGTGAGATGAGTCAATTAATTAGTCATTGATATATCATTCAAAATTTTTTGGGTAGATATAAAATATATTATTGATTGACATCTCATTGCTTAAATATAATGTATCAATTAATTAGTCAAAATGATATATGTTATATATACCTCGAAATTTTTTGAATGTTTGATATTGAGTGGTTTATTAGGCGGTTTTTTCATTGTTTCAAATATTTCGTGATTTTTGAACGGTTTCTAATGATTTTTAAAATTCAATTTTTTATTGATATCCCGAAGCAATTGATTTCATATAATTAAGTAATTGAATGATTAGTCAATTAATGATATATCATATATTAACCTAAATTTTTTTCATACATCGCTATAATAGATTAAGGCAATTGAATGTTTAGTCGATCAATAATATTTGACCCAAAATTTTTTCAAATACCCCAAAAATAGATTATAAAAAATTTAATGTTTGATATTTGATAGTTTATTAGGCGGTTTTTGATCGTTTTAAAATATTTCATGATTTTTGAGCGATTTCTAATGTTTTTTAAAATTTAATTTATTATTGATGTTCAACATTAATTGACTGTCTATAATTAAGTAATTAGATGATTAGTCAATCAATGATATATCTTGTATTTATCCAAACAAAGCCAAACACCCCAAAAATAGCTTAAGGACAATTTAGCTACGACACTATTTCCATGATTTGAACCGCTTGAAAAATCTCTGCATATGTGGTGTGACGATGAAGAGCCACAGACATTCGATCTCAAAATGGAGATCACTTTTAAACTATTGGGTTTCAAAGTCTCGTTATCAAAGAGAACAAGTTCCATAAAGAAATAATTTTTTAAATTCTGGCTCATACACTGACGTTCAAAGTCGCTAAAGTTGTTATTTTTCATGCTGACTACCTTTGTTGACGAAATAGAAGATACCAAAACTTACCGAACATGTCTAATCTTTAACACATGCAGCATGTGTAAAGGAAACATAAGCATATTATACTTGTACAATAATTGATACGATTTCATGTGGGTACCTGATTGTAAGGTGAGGGAGGAGCAGAGTGAGCGACATACCATAATTTTGTTTGAAGTGTCTCCAAAATTAACAATATTTACTTTGATACCAAACTGTAGTATCCCGATATCTGAGAGTTATCCATGCTTGTAATTTCACAATTCAAAATTCTCGATTTAAAAGAAACCCTAATTTTAGAAAATTCATAATTTGAAAAGCCCAATTTTTCTGTAGTAGAAAATCCTTACATTAAATAGTAGAACTGATAAAACAACATAAATTCTTTAACAATAAACCTTGATAAAAACTGTATTAATCATTGAAATAGAGTCAACATTTGAAATTCATAATTTATGAACCTATCCTTGTTCATAGAAAAATAAAATGAATAATAAACTACCAAAAAACACAAGTTTAGCAAAAATCATTTTCCAAGTCTTATAGCAAATCATAAACTGAAAATTCTAATTTCTTCTACTAGTTCAGTTGGTTATGACACCTCTCACTCATGCTTCTCGTCATCACCACATGTATCATAACAACTGTGGGGGAGTGAATACTGGGGAGTACTCGATACGTAGACTCACATCATAACATGCATCCATATACCATAACTGAAATCATAACATAACTTAACTTGACTAACATATTCGCTAATTGACATTTAGTAAATGGAATGGTGTAACATAGTTAATCGTGTCTTGGCTTAACATATCATGCAGTTCACATGTGTCACATACAAAATCATATAACATGCTCAATCATATCTTGTCTTGACATATACCCTAGTTATCAACCTAACAAGAAGTATTCACATATTAACTGAAACATGATATGACGAATCGAGTGACGAAAGCAAATGACACTCATTGGGTGATGAAAAAGCATGTATAGATGACATCCAGTGCGTGATGAAAAATATGAACATATGACACCCAATTTGTGATAAAAAAACAAGAACATATGATACTTGATATAACCAAAAATAACGTAAACATCCAGATTTCTTATTAACTAAGAAACGTGCTGAAGTTCATATCTTGATTAGACACAACTTGGCTTAATTTCTCTTCATGGTTTGTAATATCCAATGCATAATAATAATTTAAACATAAGACATATAAACATATAATGTATACTAATATATGTAACCTAATTAGACATGCTCTTATTATATGGCAACATATAAGGAAACATACCCAATTAGACATCACATGGTAATCAACATAATATAACAAAAAAGATAACCGTGAATGTTGACAATATAAATAAAGATAACTATAAATATAGTCATGAGTATAGACATTATAGAAAACACAATTCAACAATATTAAATGTAAGTACATAAAAGACCTCTAGCTCTCTACCCAATAGCCTCTTTTTCTTGGATCATAGGGTTTTCTTGGATCATGTGGCATGATTTTAAAAAATTCTTCAATGCTGTCCATGATCCCTTGTCTGAGAGTGGAGGAGATTTTGAGCAAAGTTGTGATATGAAGAAAGGTAAGCAAGTTGAGCAATCTATTATAGTTGATTTGCATGAGATACGAACGAATTCCAAGTTTCTTAGAGAGTCTTCGAACACAATTAATATGGAACTAATTGAACGGGATTTTTGTCCTAATGATTCTTAACTTTTAAATTCTTCCTTAACGGAGGGGCTGGGTCTTCCAGCAACTAAATGAGGTAGGGGAGATCTCCTATTACTATTTCGAGCAAAGAGGACAGCCCTTCCCCTAAAGGCAACGGACTTATTTTGAGCTTAAAAGGTAAATGATAGTGTTGTCTCTCCTTTATTCGTTGAAAGTGATTTCCTTGGCCAAAATTTTTCTTCAAACGAGGAGATATGGGTGAACACAAACATTGTTTACTCTACCCTGGTTAAGAAATCTACTACCAAACCTGATATACCTGGAAAACCAGAAATAGAACTAAAAGTGAAGAAACAACTATGGGTTGATCGTGTAAGGCTGGATAACGTTAATCTACCTTGTTGTAAGGAGAAACTTATTCAGGATAAAGTATGTTGAAAATACTCCATTAAAGCTAAAACTATATAGGATAAGTTTTGGGATAATACCTTGATAGGATATTTTTTAGATAAAAAAACGTTATTTTACTTGGTGAAACAAGCTACATTCTGAGTTTGGGAGAGGAAGGGTTTGAAGGATGTTTCTGAAGTTGAATCTAGCTTCTTTTTCTTCAAGTTTGATACTGTGAAAAAAAAGGGATGAGATAGCTCATGGAGGTCCTTGGTATTTGTTGGGAAAAGCTTTTATAGTAAAGGCTTGGGCTTCTAATCTAAGCTGACAAAGGAAGAAGTGTGTCATATACCTATTTGGGTGATGATATGGACTCCAAGTGGAATTAACAGTGTATCAAGCATCATTAGCAAGCCAAATTAATATTGAATTTCAAGGCATTCAAAGTGTAAACTAAAAACTCACTTGTAAACTAAAAACTCACTTGAAATATTTAATTTTTGTATTCCTTTAAGTTGTGTTTTTCAATGAACTCAACAAGGCCTTTATATAGACTTTACTCTTGTCAAAAAAACTGAAAAATAATTAAATCTATCACCCATTGGCCTTTCATCTACAAAGACTCTTGACCTTTTATGTTTCCACTAACTTCTAAATTGTAACTTCTAATTGAAAAAACGCACTAAAAAATAACATTTAATGTTTATTAAACAAAACTCCCCCATAAACTTAAATTCTTCTACCATCCGTCATGCCAATCATTTTCTTGCATTTTGTCGAGAAGTACTTTCGGTAGCGGTTTTGTGAAGATATCCGCAACTTGATTCCGACTTGCCACATGCACCAACTCCACATTTCCTTCACATGATCTCGGATAAAGTGAAAACGAACGTTAATGTGTTTGCTTCTTTCATGGTTCACTGGATTCTTTGCCAACTCAATTGCTGATTTGTTGTCAACTTGAATCATGGTTGTACCTAGTTGCTTTAGCTCCATCTTGCTCAACAAATTTCTAAGTCATATCGCATGACATACACACCAAGATGCTGCCACATATTCAGCTTCACAGGTCGAGAGCGTCACGATCGGTTGCTTCTTTGAAAGCCAAGTAAATGCAGTATCTCCCATAAAGAACACATATCCCGATGTACTTTTTCGATCGTCTATGTCTCTGCACCAATCGTTGTCGAAGTAACCAACCAACTTGTAATCTTCTGCTTTCAAGTAGAACAACCCGAGTGACACCGTTCCTTGGATGTACCATAGGATTCGCTTCACCGCCTTCCAATGTGAATAAACCGGCTCCTCCATGAACCGACTTATAATACCGACACTTAATGAAAGATCCGACCCTGTGCATGTGAGATAGCGAAGGCTTCCTACCAAACTCCAGTATCTACTTGCATCGACACGTTCTCCTCCATCGAACTTCGATAGTTTTGCACCTGGTTCCATTGGTGTTGATACCGGGTTGCAATTTGCTATCTTGTACTTCTTCAAAATCTCTTTTGCATATGTCTCCTTTGATACAAAAATACATGTCTCTATTTATCTAACCTCCAAACTAAGGAAAAACTTCATCAAGCCCAAATTTGTCATCTTCAATTCCCGTGTCATTGTACCCTTAAACTCTTCTATCATCTCATCATTGTTTCCCATAAAATGAGGTCATCAACATAAAGAGAAACAAATAACACGTTACCTCCATTCTTCTTTGCGTAAAGGGCATGCTCGTAGGGACATTGCTTGAACCCGTTCTCCTTGAAATATGTATCGATACGTGTAATCCATGCCCGCGGTGCTTGCTTCAACCCGTAAAGCGCGTTCTTCAATTTTAGCACCTTATTCTCTTCTTCGATTTTCATGAATCCGGGTGCTTGTTCGATGTAGTCATCTTCTTCGAGCACACCATTCAAGAATGCCGACTTGACATCCATTTGAAATATTTGCAATTTGAATTGAGCAGCATGTGGAATGAGTAATCAGATTGTCTCCATTCTTGCAACAGGAGTAAACACCTCGTCATAGTCGATTCCTATCTTTTGCTTGTATCCCATCGCAACAAGTCTCACCTTGTACCGTTCTATCTCACCTTGAGCATTCATCTTTTTCTTGAACACCCACTTCACACCAATAGGCTGACTGCCTTTCGGCAATTCTGCTAGCTCCCATGTGTTGTTGAAGTCAATCGCCTTAATCTCCTCGTTCATGGTAGTTTGCCACTTCTTGTCTCGCACCGCCTCTTCAAAGCTGATATTTTCAGCATCTGCCAAAAGACATACAAGGTGTACCTCCTTTGTCGCATCATACAAATCTTGCAAACTTCACATTTTTGGTTGTTGTGGTTCATCTTCATCATCGGTAGTTTCAGAGTTTGTTGGATACTTATTGGTGCAATGACTGATGATTCTCCAACGTTGATGATAACCTCCGTCGAATTGTTCCAGTCCCACTCGCTTGCTTCATTTACTCGCACATCACGACTCACCATCACCTTCTTGCTTATCGGGTCGAGTAGCTTATACCCTTTTGTCTTCTCATCATACCCAATAAAAATATACCTTTTGCTTTTGTCTTCGAGCTTCATTCTTCGTTGATCCGGAACGTGTGCATAAGCCACACTACCGAATACTTTGAGATGAGAAACTGTCGGCTTTTGTCCGCTCCATGCCTCTTGTGGTGTTTGATCATCTAACTTCACATGTGGACATCGATTTTGTACATAGATGGAACATTGCACGGCTTCTGCCCAGAATTATCTCGGCATCTTCTTGCTCTTGAGCATTGATCGAACCATGTCGAGAATAGTCCGGTTCTTCTTCTCAGCCACACCGTTTTGTTGAGGAGAGTATGGTGCGGTTAGAAATCTCCTTATGCCTTGCTCCTCGCAATACTCCATGAAAGCCGTCGAAGTATACTCGCCACCTCTATCAGATCGTACGACTTTGATGTGTCTACCAGCTACCTTCTCCACCATCACTTTGAACTTTTTGAGCACCTCGAATGCCTCGGATTTTTCTTTCAGAAAATAAACCCAAGTTTTCCGTGAGAAATCATCGATAAAGGTAATGAAGTACCTTTTACCACTGAAAGATTCAGGGGCGATTGGTCCACATATGTCAGTATGAATCAACTCGAGAGTATGTTTAGCTCGATATTCTGCCTTCTTTTGAAACGAGGTTCTGGCTTGCTTGCCAAGCACACATTCTTCACAAAATTTTCCCTCATAGTCCATGTCCGGTAGCCCGTGCACCATGTTCTTCTTTGCTAACTCTTTTAGACCACCTTGATGTAGGTGACCAAAGTGGAGATGCCACAACGACGCCTTGTCTTCTACGTTGACTCGCAAAGACTTTTCTTGCACGCTTCTCAAATTCAGTTTGTACATCTGATTTCTTCCCATCTCGACTAGAGCAACCAGACGCCCTTGGTTGTCCTTCAAGTGTAGTACTCGGTCTTTTAAAAGTATCGAGTAACCTTTCTCCGTGAGTTGCCCCATACTCAAAATGTTGGTCTTGAGGTCTGGTACGTAATAAACATCTTGGATTGACCCTATTAAGCCATCCTTTTGTAAGTAACAAACCGTACCTCGACCTTTGACCTCCACCTTTGATGCATCTACAAATGACACATGACCATCTTCAATATTTTGCATCTCTTTGAATAGGTACTCGTGACCGCACATATGGTTGCTTGCCCCCGAGTCGAGGTACCACAGAGTGTCATTGTTGATGTTGACTTCATTCTGAGCCATCAAGAGAAGGCCTTCATTTTTGTCTTCCAAGACTAGGTTGGTTGTTTCTTCCACCTTTTTATCGGCTCGACAATCTTTAGCAAAATGCCCCACGTTACCACAATTATAACATTTGTCGGAGTTGCAATCCTTCGCATAGTGACCATACTTGTAACACTTATAGCACTCGATGTTGGAATAGTTCGACCGGCCGCCTCTTCCTCGACCGCATCCTCTTCCACGCCAATTTGGTTGGCTCGACTGTCCCTTCTCCTTATAGTACCTCTCATGACTGCCGCCTTGACCACCGTGACCATTTTCACGACTTCCACGGCCACGCCCTCTACCTCAGAAATTTTGAGAATAGAATACCTTTTCGTCTTTGATTGATGCCTTGGTTTGAAGTGCTTGCTCGAGTGTCTCCTCCTTTTTTTCTTCTTACATTGTTCGTGTGCCTCGAGAGAACCGGCAAGCTCGTCGACTGTGAGCGTCGCAAGGTCCTTTGATTCTTCTATTGCGCACACAACATTCTCAAAATTGTCGGTTAATGATCTCAAAATCTTTTCCACAACTCGCGCATCAGTTAACGCTTCGCCATTACGAATGAGTTGGTTCACCACGGCTTGTACACGCGTGATGTAGTCAGATACACTTTCTGACTCCTTCATCTTCATGCTCTCCAACTCGCCACGAAGAGTTTGGAGACGCACTTGCTTGAATCGGTCGGCTCCTTTGAGCACTTTTGCTAAAATGTCTCACGCTTCTTTTGAAGTAGTTGCACTGACAATCTTCTCAAAGCCTGACTCATCAACGGCTCAGAACAACATGTATAACGCCGTCTTATCCTTCGCTCACGCCTCTTTCAACGCCTTGTTTTGAGCCGCCGTATATCCCGTGGTATTTGTTGGTTCTTCGAAACCTTCTTTGACCAACTCCCATGCATATTCAGAGTCGAGAAGAGCTTTCATTTGAATACTCCAGTTCTCGTAGTTTTCCTTCGTTAGTCGTGGTAGCGGCATTTGACCCGTCACATTCGCCATTGGCTTTGATACCACTTTGTAAACTAAAAACTCACTTGTAAACTAAAAACTCACTTGAAATATTTAACCTTTGTATTCCTCTAAGTTGTGTTTTCCAATGAACTCAACAAGACCTTTATATAGACTCTACTCTTGCCAAAAAAACTGAAAAATAATTAAATCTATCACCCCTTGGCCTTTCATCTACAAACCTTTCATCTACAACGACTCTTGACCTTTTATGTTTCCACTAACTTCTAAATTGTAACTTCTAATTAAAAAAACCCACTAAAAATAACATTTAATGTTTATTCAACACGAAGAAGGTGTCAAACGTGTGGTGTGTTTGGGCATGATTGATCATTAAAGAAAAAAAACAAAAACCATTAATCTTGTTTCTAAAAAATGAAGAGATCTCCTAAACATGCACAAAAATAGGAATGAGTGAAAGTGACTAAAAATGGTAAAGAGGTAGAAGGACATGATGCTATTAATCAGCCTGATGTACTCTTACCTGAATCCTTGGAGGATGATGTTGAGAAACTTGCTAAAATGGAGCTTGGGTTACCTAATCAAAATGAGGAAGTTAAGGAAGCTTTTCTGCAAGTGAGTGGACCGGTTTATGAAGTTGGTGGGAGTCCTGGCCCTAGTGTGTAAAAGAATGAGGATTGTGAAAGTCCTCATCTAGATAATAGTAAAGGCAACCCTAACAGTGAGAAGCTAAGTGCTAGACAAAAACAAAGAAAGAGGCAAGCAACTACAAAACAAAAGGCTTCTAAGCTGAAAATGGTGAACGATTCACGAAACCTCCTTCATTTTTCATGAATATGGCAGTTTGGAATGTAAGGGGGTTTAGCAACTACAAGAATCTTAGAGAAGTTAATAAAATGTACAGAGATTTCAATTTACATTTTTGCAGCCTAGTGGAAACTAAAGTTAAAATGAAGAACTTTGATAGGATTGCTAGAATAGTTTTTCAAGATTGGACTATTTTTTACAATCACAATTATTCTCCTGCTGGTAGGATCTGGGTGGTTGTTAATCTTAAAATGTACAATTTTAATGTCCTTAGCAGCTCTGACAAGGTCATCCACTACTTTGTTTAACATATATTTTCTATAAAGGTCTTTGACTGTTCTGTTGTATATGCAGCTAATGAATCTAGGAAAAGAATAGAGATGTGGCAGGCCCTTGTTAGCACTGTTTCTTCTATTGGTAAGCTGCATTGGATCATTTTGGAGATTTCAATAACATTATGAGGTTTAAACTCCTGGGATGAAGGCATGGTGGACTTTGGTTCTTGCATTTCTCAATTAGATGTTTTTTACTTATCCTATAATGGGTTTCTCTGACATGGTGGAATCAACAGCCTGGTCCTGCTAGTGTCATGAAAAAGATTGATAGGGCTTTAGTCAATTGTGATTGGCAAGATAGTTTTCCTAACTCAGTTGTTGCTCCTGGTTTGTCTGATCACAGCCCAATTATTGTGAAGTTCCTACCTGGCTTTACCAGAAGTAATACTCCTTTCAATCTTTTTAAGTTCTAGAGTGATTTTCTATGGTCTTATGAGGTAGTCGATAGAGCTCGGATGATTTAAACTCAAGGTTCAAGTATGTTTGTTTTGTGTAAGAAGATGGAAGCTGTTAAACATGCTCTTAAGCAATTTAATTATGATAGATTCAGCAATAATACTAACATAGTTTGTGGACCTGGATAAACATCTTGGTGATGTGACTAAGCAATATGTAGCTAGTTTAGCTCCTAAACAATTTATGGACCTTAAATTAGCTGAAACGAGTTTTTATCTCCTGAAATGTAGAGTAACTTGGCTTAATGCAGAAGATGACAATACTGCCTATTTCTTCATTGCAGTAAATAAGCATATGAGTGAAAACTATATTTTACAATTTGAGGGTGATGATGGTGATATGATTGAGTATCCTGAAGCTATCAAGACTCATATAATTCAGTTTTACCAAGGTTTTCTAGGCTCTCAGCCCCCTATTCTTGATCTTAATTGGAATATAATGGATACAATTTTTCCAAATAAGTTGCAGCCTGAGTCAGGACTTCTCAGAGGAGGGGATTAAAGCTACTTTGTTCTTTTTCAGTAATAAAAAAGCCCTTGGCCCTGATAATTTTTCATCCAACTTCTTCAAGAAAACTTGGTATATCATTGGCAGTGATGTGTGTGCAACTATTTTGGTTTTTTTAGGGACGGATAACTCTTGAAACAAGTAAATGCTACTACAACCTCATTAATTCCCAGAGTCCCTAATACTGTAAACTAAAAACTCACTTGAAATATTTAATTTTTGTATTCCTCTAAATTGTGTTTTCCAATGAACTCAACAATGCCTTTATATAGACTCTACTCTTCCCAAAAAAACTGAAAAATAATTAAATCTATCACTCCTTGGCCTTTCATCTATAAACCTTTCATCTACAAATACTCTTGACCTTTTATGTTTCCACTAACTTCTAAATTGTAACTTCTAAATTGTAACTTCTAAATTGTAACATCTAATTGAAAAAACCCACTAAAACATAACATTTAATGGTTATTCAACAAAACTCCCCCATAAACTTAAATGCTTCTACCATCCGTCATGCCAATCATTTTCTTGCATTTATGGAGAAGTACTTTCGGTAGCGGTTTTGTGAAGATATCCGCAACTTGATCCTGACTTGCCACATGCACCAATTCCACACTTCCTTCCTTCACATGATTTCGGATAATGTGAAAACGAACGTCAATGTGTTTGCTTTTTTCATGGTTCACTGGATTCTTTGCCAACTCAATTGCTGATTTGTTGTTAACTTGAATCACGGTTGCAGCTAGTTGCTTTAGCTCCATCTTGCTCAACAAATTTCTAAGCCATATCGCATGACATACACACCAAGATGCTGTCATATATTCAGCTTCACCCGTCGAGAGCGTCACGATCGGTTGCTTCTTTGAAAGCCAAGTGAATGCAGTATCTCCCATAAAGAACACATATCCCGATGTACTTTTCTGATAATCTATGTCTCCGCACCAATCGCTGTCGGAGTAGCCAACCAACTTGTAATCTTCTGTTTTTGAGTAGAACAACCCGAGTGACACCGTTCCTTGGATGTACCGTAGGATTCGCTTCACCGCCTTCCAATGTGAATAAACCGGCTCCTCCATGAATCGACTTATAATACCGACACTTAATGAAAGATCTGGCCTTGTGCATGTGAGATAGCGAAGGCTTCCTACCAAACTCCAGTATCTACTTGCATCGACACGTTCTTCTCCAACGAACTTCGAGAGTTTTAAACCTGGTTCCATTGGTGTTGATACCGGGTTGCAATTTACCATCTTGTACTTCTTCAAAATCTCTTTTGCATATGTCTCCTGTGATACAAAAATACATGTCTCTACTTGTCTAACCTCCAAACCAAGGAAAAACTTCATCAAGCCCAAATCTGTCATCTCCAATTCCCGTGTCATTGTACCCTTAAACTCTTCTATCATCTCATCATTGTTTCCCATAAAAATGAGGTCATCGACATAAAGAGAAACAAATAACACGTTACCTCCATTCTTCTTTGCTTAAAGGGCATGCTCGTGGGGACATTGCTTGAACCCGTTCTCCTTGAAATATGTATCGATACGTGTATTCCATGCCCGCGGTGCTTGCTTCAACCCGTAAAGCGCCTTCTTCAATTTTAGCACCTTTTTCTCTTCTCTGATTTTCATGAACCCGGGTGGTTGTTCGATATAGACATCTTCTTCGAGCACACCATTCAAGAATGTCTACTTGACATCCATTTGAAATATTTTCCATTTGAATTGAGCAGCTTGTGGAATGAGTAATTGGATTGTCTCCATTCTCGCAACAGGAGCAAACACCTCGTCATAGTCGATTCCTATCTTTTGCTTGTATCCCTTTGTAACAAGTCTCGCCTTCTACTGTTCTATTTCACCTTGAGCATTCATCTTTTTCTTGGACACCCACTTCACACCAATAGGCTGACTGCCTTTCGGCAATTTTGCTAGCTCCCATGTGTTGTTGCGGTCAATCGCCTTAATCTCCTCGTTCATGGTAGTTTGCCACTTCTTGTCTCGCACCGCCTCTTCAAAGCTGATATTTTCAGCATCTGCCAAAAGACATACAAGGTGTACCTCCTTTGTCGCATCATACAAATCTTGCAAACTTCACATTTTTGGTTGTTGTGGTTCATCTTCATCATCGGTAGTTTCAGAGTTTGTTGGTATACTTGTTGGTGCAATGACTGATGATTCTCCAACGTCGATGATAACCTCCGTCGAATTGTTCCAGTTCCACTCGCTTGCTTCATTTACTCACACATCACGACTCACATCACCTTCTTACTTATCGGGTCGAGTAGCTTATACCCTTTTGTCTTCTCATCATACCCAATAAAAATATACCTTTTGCTTTTGTCTTCGAGCTTCATTCTTCGTTGATCCGGAATGTTTGCATAAGCGACACTACCGAATACTTTGAGATGAGAAACTGTCGGCTTTTGTCCGCTCCATTCCTCTTGTGGTGTTTGATCATCTAACTTCACATGTGGACATCGATTTTGTACATAGATGGAACATTGCACGGCTTCTGCCCAGAATTATTTCGGCATCTTCTTGATCTTGAGCATTGATCGAACCATGTCGAGAATAGTCCGGTTCTTCCTCTCGGCCACACCGTTTTGTTGAGGAGAGTATGGTGCGGTTAGAAATCTCCTTATGCCTTGCTCCTCGCAATACTCCATGAAAGCCGTCGAAGTATACTCGCCACCTCTATCGGATCGTACGGCTTTGATGTGTCTACCAGCTGCCTTCTCCACCATCACTTTGAACTTTTTGAACACCTCGAATGCCTCAGATTTTTCTTTCAGAAAATAAACCCAAGTTTTCCGTGAGAAATCATCGATAAAGGTAATGAAGTACCTTTTACCACTGAAAGATTCAGGGGCGATTGGGCCAAATATGTCGGTATGAATCAACTCGAGAGTATGTTTAACTCGATATTCTGCCTTCTTTTAAAACGAGGTTCTCGCTTGTTTGCCAAGCACACATTCTTCACAAAATTTGCCCTCATAGTCCATGTCCGACAGTTTGTGCACCATGTTCTTCTTTGCTAATTCTTTTAGACCACCTTGATGTAGGTGACCAAAGAGGAGACGCCACAGCGACGCTTTGTCTTCTACGTTGACTCACAAACACTTTTCTCGCACATTTCTCAAATTCAGTTTGTACATCCGATTTCTTCCCATCTCGACTAGAGCAACCAGATTCCCTTGCTTGTCCTTCAAGTGTAGTACTCGGTCTTTTAAAAGTATCGAGTAACCTTTCTTCGTGAGTTGCCCCATACTCAAAATGTTGGTCTTGAGGTCTGGTACGTAATAAACATCTTGGATTGACCCTATTAAGCTATCCTTTTGTAAGTAACAAACCGTACCTCATCTTTTGACCTCCACCTTTGATGCATCTCCAAATGACACATGACCATCTTCAATCTTTTGTATCTCTTTGAATAGGTACTCGTGACCGCACATATGGTTGCTTGCCCCCGAGTCGAGGTACCACAGAGTGTCATTGTTGATGTTGACTTCATTTTGAGCCATCAAGAGAAGGCCTTCATTTTCATCTTCCAAGACTAGGTTGGTTGTTTCTTCCATCTTTTTATCGGCTCGACAATCTTTTGTAAAATGCCCCACGTTACCAAAATTATAACATTTTTCAGAGTTGCAATCCTTCGCATAGTGACCATATTTGTAACACTTGTAGCACTCGATGTTGGAATAGTTCGACCGGCCGCCTCTTCCTCGACCGCATCCTCTTCCACGCCAATTTGGTTGGCTCGACTGTCCCTTCTCCTTATAGTACCTCTCATGACTGCCGCCTTGACCACCGTGACCATTTTCACGACTTCCACGGCCACGCCCTCTACCTCAGAAATTTTGAGAATAGAATACCTTTTCGTCTTTGATTGATGCCTTGGTTTGAAGTGCTTGCTCGAGTGTCTCCTCCTTTTTTTCTTCTTACATTGTTCGTGTGCCTCGAGAGAACCGGCAAGCTCGTCGACTGTGAGCGTCGCAAGGTCCTTTGATTCTTCTATTGCGCACACAACATTCTCAAAATTGTTGGTTAATGATCTCAAAATATTTTCCACAACTCGCGCATCGGTTAACGCTTCACCATTACGAATGAGTTGGTTCAGCACGGCTTGTACACGCATGATGTAGTCAGATACACTTTCCTACTCCTTCATCTTCATGCTCTCCAACTCGCCCCGAAGAGTTTGGAGACGCACTTGCTTGACTCGGTCAGCTCCTTTGAACACTTTTGCTAAAATGTCCCACGCTTCTTTTGAAGTAGTTGCACCGGCAATCTTCTTAAAGCCCGACTCGTCAACGGCTCAGAACAACATGTATAACGCCATCTTATCCTTCGCTCGCGCCTCTTTCAACGCCTTGTTTTGAGCCACCGTATATCCCGTGGTATTTGTTGGTTCTAAACCTTCTTCGACCACCTCCCATGCATCTTGAGAGCTGAGAAGAGCTTTCATTTGAATACTCCAGTTCTCGTAGTTCGCCTTCGTTAGTCGTGGTTGCGGCATTTGACCCGTCACATTCATCATTGGCTTTGATACCAATTTGTAAACTAAAAACTCACTTGTAAACTAAAAACTCACTTGAAATATATAACTTTTGTATTCCTCTAAGTTGTGTTTTCCAATGAACTCAACAAAGCCTTTATATAGACTGTACTTTTGCCAAAAAACTGAAAAATAATTAAATCTATCACCCCTTGGCCTTTCATCTACAAAGAGTCTTGACCTTCTATGTTTCCACTAACTTCTAAATTGTAACTTCTAATTGAAAGAACCCACTAAAACATAACATTTAATGTTTATTCAACAAATACAACAAAATTTACTCAATTTAGTTCTATTGCATATTGTAACCTTGTATATAAGTGCATTACTAAGTTGATTGATAATAGGCTTAGGGTTGGGATTCCTGGCCTCATTATTGTCAATAAAACTACATTTTTGCCAGGGAGATCCACAACAGATAATATTTTACTGACTCATGAACTTCTTAAGGGCTATCATATAAAGAGTTTGTTGCTCCTAGGTGTGCTTTCAAAGTTGATTTACAAAAAGCTTATGATTTTGTAAGCTGGTTCTTTCTAGGAAGGGTTTTACATGGAGTTAGTTTTCTTGATAAGCTTGTAAACCAGATTATAGAGTGTGTTACAACTCCTACATTCTATGTGTGCATTAATGGAGTTTTACATGGTAATTTTCATGGGAGAAGGGGGTTAAGACAAGGTGATCCCTTGTCTCCCTACCTTTTTGTTCTAATAATGGAATATATCTATAGTAGTTAGTCACTTTTGGAGGCTTGCATCTAAGACTTTTGACACTTTATGGGTGGCTTGGTGTAAACTGTACCTCCTTAAATCCCATTTCGTTACTATAGTTAAATGTAATTATGACCCATTTTGGTCATGGAGGAAGATTCTTAAAACCAGAGAGATTGTTGGTGATTTTTGCAAGGCTTGCCTAGGTAGTGGTGGCAGTATCAATATTTTGAAAGATCCTTGGCATCCTTTGAGAGTCTTGCTAATTATAGTGGTAATGAGTCTAATGACCTAATGTATGTGTCAGGGTTTAAATATTGATCTCTCTATTTTGATCAGTGATGGAGCTTGGCATTGGCCTAATTCAGGATTGCAGCAGAGATTATCTTCCTGGGGTATTCTTTTACATCTCCATCCCCATGCTGGGTTGATTGATGATTATTGGAAGTGGCTGCCCAAACCTATAAGAAGTATTCTGTTATTCGTACTTATAACCATATTTGTGTGCAGGGTCAGAAGCTCCCTTGGACCAAGTTAATTTGGTTCAAGTGCCACATTCCTAAGTGCTCCTTCTTGTCTTGGTTAGGTTTCGAAGGCAGACATGCTACTAAAGACCTGGTTGTTAGATGGTGCCCTAACATTGGTATATATTGTGTTTTTTTACTACCAATGGGTGGAGTCTTTTACTTATTTATTTTGTTTTTGTTCAGTTACTATGACTATTTTGGACAGGTTGCTAGAATGTATTAATTTAAAATGCTTCGCTACTGACTGACATCAAATGGTTAACTGGTTTCTCAATATCACCTCCTCTAAAAACGTAACTGCACATATTGTTGAATTAAGCTTCATTGTCTTCAGTTACCATCTTTAAGTTGAGATGAATAGAAGGGTGTTTTTTGGTAAGATCATGGACTCTTCTCTGGTTTTAAAGCAAAATGCTATGATGATGAGGGAAATGGTGTAGTTTATCTTGAAACATGATAAACATGAAGAGTTCCCTAGTTTGTATGAAAAATTAAATATGCATAAGGACACTTTGGTTATCCCTTAGGAGTTGTTTTGTCATGTTATCTCTTTGTTTGTTTTGTTGCTCTGTATGAATTAGTGTTTTCTTGCTAGCTTGTGTTGCTTCTTTGGTAGCTAGGGTTTTTGTTTAGGTTATTGTTAAGTTCATGTTTCTTTTGTGTTCTTATAATTCTTGGGGTTTGTCCTATGAATTTTGTAATTTTCTTTGGTTGAATAAAACATACATTTTAACATAAAAATGTAAATATATATTATATATTATAACACAAGAGTCGAATCACCATGTAAGTTCACTTACATGGACTGGTTTGAAAGAATTAAACAAGTATTGACCTGAAAACCAAATATTTCAGATTACTAAATATTCAAATAATAATTACTAAAATGATGATAAATAAATTTTCAAAACCATTTAAGTATAAATTAATTAAAGCGGTGATAAGGGTCAAATTTGGGTCAGAAAAGCAAACTGGGAAGAAAAATTTGGGCAAAGTTGTTTAGACCAATTCACTTTAGTTGAGACGTGTTCAGTTTAGTTTGACTAGACTAGTTTGGTTTGAGTTGGCTTAAAATTGAGAGGGAGGGGAAACACATTGCTCATAGATGCCAAGATGCCAAGAGGGAGGGGAAACATATCATATCAGCAGCGGTCTCAAAGTTCTGATGCTGCCGTTGCAACACATTGCTCATAGATGCAAGATGTAATAACTGGAAATCTCATCAGAACACAGCCAAGAAGCATAAGCATCATTTTTTAGTCGATTCAGCAATAGGCTCAAGAGGACAATGGGTACTGAACACGAACTTGTGCTTTTCTACCGTCAGCACGATATCAAGATTTCATTTTCAATCCACATAATTTTCACCGTTGAATTTGTTCGCGTTAAGAATAGTTGAGAGAATGGATAGCGACATGATTACTGAAAAGAATAAATAAAGTGGTGTAAATAAATGCTCAATTATTTAGGTAAGGATGATGTATGATTCAACTACTAAATATTTTAAAATCTATTAAAAAATATTTCCTCCATGATGTTACGATAAAAAATGATAGCTTGTCTCATCGAGGGATGGAGTCCAAACTATCTCCTATCGCATCGAGACTCCTCTCGTTTGGTTAACGCTTAAATTTCTCCACATCTAGCTTAACCGATCACCAATGGTTTTGGTCACCTTGGCCCCATTGACTAGCCCCTATGGAGGGATTCCAATGTGATTCAGTCTAAATGTTTAACCAACACATCGACTCTTAAAGGTTGCTATGGACTAATAATCCGTCTATCGGACGACCCTGCCCCACCATTTCTTATAGAAGTCTTAGCTTCTGAAGTAACTCGATGACTTAAAATGACAAGATTCTAAAGTTTCTCACATTCAAGTGAGGACCGCTACAGGAAATTTTAACCCTTCCTTGCGGCACGATCAAATTTGCGTTGGAGACCTTGAGAACGTTTCAACGTAAACGACCCTCCCACTTAGTTTTTAAAAAAATGGATTTTTGGTTGTTTTCAAAAACCATTACTTTTATTAGTTTGAAAAACGTGATGAAATTTATAAATCCGTTATTAATTTTAAATCTCAATGTAAAAACATTACCATTATAAATTTTGTATTATAATAAAATAATAACCATTCAATTAATCTACAATGATGCATATACATGCTGCATGGCAATATGATATTGACATATCCCTGATCTATATGGCATGTTATATTATGATGCTTGATTAAAATTAAATCATACATTTAAATTTAACCTCCCTGTTGGCTCATTTCTAAATACAACCCATAAAAGAATAGTAAATAAATTACAAATTAATTTATGAACTAATCTCCATGGCGTCTGTTAGGGGTGTAAGGAAAATAGACCAAACCGTAAAAATGGACCGAACCGTATCGGTTCGGGCGGTTTTGTCACTTCTGATGGTTCGTTTTGGTTCTAAAAGTAGAAAAATAGGATGGTTTGGTTCGGTGTTTGGTTTTTGTGAAAAAATTATACCGAACCACACTTCTATATATAGCCCATTTACCCTAATTCCCTCTATCACTTCACGCAACCTCACCTTCAGCCTCCCTCCCTCCCTCACTCATCACAAAATCAAGGAGACACAGACCTACCCTCATCGCAAAATCACGGAGACAACAGGCCTAAAGATTCCCCTCCCCTCTCTCTCTCTCTCGAAAATAACATCTCATAGTCGTCGAGCTGCTTCCTCACAGACCCAGTGTGACGACTACCATCATCGTCATTGTCGTCACTATAACCGTCACAATTAGGTCCTCCTCTACCTCGCTGGCCACCGAACAACCTCTCATCAGAACCCCATCGTCGCAGAGCCACATGTTTTCCACCCACTTACCATAATCGCAAAGCCAGCGAAGAACTCCTAACTTTCTAGATCTCAGTTCATTACTTTTCCAGATCTTAAGTCTTAGCTTTTCAAAGGTTTAATTTTTATCAGTTAGCCTCGTCTCTCTCTTTATCTCTATTTCTTTCTCTCAATGTCTCTCACTTTCTTTGTCTATCTCAGTGTGTCTCTAGGACCTAAATTGTATCTTTTTTTCATGTATTCTCTGTTGTTTCTGTAAATGTTTTGTATTTTCAGTTGAAATATAAATCTGTCAAAGACTTAGTTGAGCTTGATGATGGTTTTGTATCTATTGCCGATTTGGTTGAGATTAGTTAGAAATTAGGTTGAGATCTGTTAAAGACTTAGTTGAAATTGTATATTTTTTCATGTATTCTCTGTTGTTTCTATAAATGTTTTGTATTCTCAGTTGAAATGTAAATCTGTCAAAAACTTAGTTGAGATTGATGTTGGTTTTATATCTATTGCCGATTTGGTTAAGATTAGTTAGAAATTAGGTTGAGATTTGGTTGAAATTTGATGAATTTTTCTGCTTTGCTTTTCATCTTACGGTTCGGTTCAGTTTTTACTGTTTTTTAACGGTTCGGTTCAGTTCGGGTTTTGATCATTGAGCGGCTCGGCTCGATTGCTAATTGTGTAAACTGGTATGTTCGATTCAGCTCGGTAAAACCCCTTAAACCGAGCCGAACCGAACCGCTTACACTCCTAGCGTCTGTAATTTGCTCCTTCATCTTCATGTTGTCCCATCATTTTGTAACACTTTACCAAATATTATTCCCATTTTTAAAAATAATTTTCAATTTAAAAATCTTAATTTTCTAACATATTTTTACTTTGATAAATAAATTACCAAGTAATTAGTAAATTGATTTATTTTTAAAACAAATTTAAAAGAAATTACACTTATACAACTGTTGAAAAATTTACCAAATTTAATTAAAATTAAATAAGGGACCAAAATTGATTTTGAAATTATATTTAAAAATTTGAATTTCAAAAATCTTAGGTTTCCTAAAACCATGGGTTTCCAAAACTTGTAGATTTCCTATCCGATTAGGACTCTACCATGCAAGGGACAACACATGATAGTTGAGGCGAGCGACCGCGAGTGATGAACAGTACTGACATGAATAATACTGTGTGAAGAGTAGCATTTTGTGGCGTCTTCTCGGTGATTGTCCTGCGACTTCTCGGTGATGGTTTCGAGCAAGTTCTGGCGACAATTTCGAGATGATGATTTCGAGACGACGATTAATTTATAATGAATTTAAAATTTATAAAAATTATAATAATTAAATTACATAATTTCTTATGCCACAAATTCGGCGTACATTAATTCTAAATAAAAAATGCCTAGAGCGAATAGTTCATGATCCAATCACAAAACATATTCAAATCAATTTCGAATCTACCATACAAACATATGTCAATATCCATAAAATTCATGATATGTTCATTTTAATTATCTATATAAATAATCTTAAACCTACGCTTTGATACTAATTGTTAGGATCGATTGGTTTTAAAATTAAAAAAAATAGATTTGAACTATGAACAGTTCGTGGGCGGAATATAAAATTTTATCAATTTAACTTATTTAATCATACTAAATAATTTAAAATCAATTTTTGTTTGATCATGCATATATGATATTAAAATGAATAGATTAAGGGAAAATAATTTTTCACTTTTATTTTGTATCGGAGAATTTTTAAAGTGGTGGAACTCGCTCGAGCGTTCTTCGTGTTGTTCAAGCTTTTAGATCAAACTTTTAAATCTTCCTTCTTCAGATTAATTTCGGCGACAACAATAGTGAGAGGAGAAAACGTTTTTCTCTTTTTTTGTTGATAACAAAAGCTGTATCTATGCTCGTTATCTCTTTGCAATCAGTTGCTATTAGATATTTATCAAAAGGTAATTTTTTATATTTACAAATATACCCATATATTATAAAATTTTGGAAAATTCCTCTAATTATCTATTATTGCCGAAAATTACATGATCTCCTAGAGTTTTAGTTGTATCGAAATTCATCAATACAATTGATAAATATAATTGATCATTATCAATCAATCAATTTATTTTATTTAACTAATTATCTAATCATTAGAAAATAATAAATAATTAATTCAATACAACAATTACACTTAACTAACTTAAGTGACATCACTTATCACATATAGGTGTAGGAAATACACCTTGGCATCAAAACACATTTTGGTCCAACTTAGTTCATTTTTCTATTCCAATTCACTGAGCTATTTCTAAGACCAAACGAACCCACATGAACAAAGTTAGGATTAAATACTCGGCAAATTTATGTTCATAAATTCTCAACCTATTTAATCCTGACAGCGTACGACTCCACTATAGGTTCGATACCGAATCAACTCTCGATTCATGCACGCTATATTTTGTTTTGGTTAAATAAACTCTATTTATTTTCACGATCCACATAATATTTTAACATAATACTCATTGTGAATATTAGTAACAAGAGCGAAATATAAAATTAACGTTATACCCATCTTGTTATTATTTCCTTAATTCCTTTATTGAATGTAAGAAAGACATTATAGTGAATTGTCCCGTAGAATTCACAAGTCTTATTCAATGACTCATTTCATCGAATACTTGGCCAAGTTAATTTATTCACACACCCATCAATAAAGTATAAGGTGATATTGTTACTTTCGCAATTCAATCGTGAATTTTCATATCTGTGAATCAAGCAACTCTTACTTGATTAAATTACAATCCCAACAGCCGAGTATTGCCCGCCAATTCAATTTCACTCATTTGACATATCAAAGATTGCAACTAACAAAGTCAAGTTACGTTTTGACCACAGGATCAAGATAATTATGAAATTGCCCTTAAGGTGTAATAATTAGATTTAGAGCTAGATAAACAGTTTTGGGCTCTAAACTAATTTCTTACCGGTCTATTCAATATGTTCATAACATGTCTAGGTTAACTGTTTGAGTCTCCACTCTTGTGCCCCAAGACTGGCATCCAACGGTTCAACCTAACAGTCGTAATCAGATTCGATTGCCCACTCGATCTTCATACTGTAAATTCTGAACTATTTCAGAAGAGTTCGTCTAGAGACACTTCTGTTTTCACTCTTCTTTCGTTGACAATAGTTCCAGGACTTGAGTAATTTATAAACATGCTTTAATTTAAAATAAAACTTTCAATTTATTCATAAAAAATTCAGTAATACAAATGTCTGAGAAATAATTAAATACAAATAAATAGTTATTACACGCTACTTTATGGACATATTCCAACAATCTTCCACTTAGACAAAAGTTGGCGTGTACAATCTCTTATCCCCAAGCCTTCAAGATGACTATAAAAAACTTTACTGCTTAAAGTCTTCGTGAATGGATCTACCAAGTTGTTGACCGTCGAAATATATGTAACCACAACGTCTCCACACTGAACAATCTCTCTAATCCGATGATATTTACGTTTTATGTGTTTGAATCTCTTATGACTTCTAGGTTCCTTAAAATTCGCTACAACCCACAATTATCACAATAAAATGTCATAGGCTTGTCAGCGTCTGGAATAACTTCCAAAGTCTTCAAGAACTTCCTAAGCCATACATCCTCCTTTGCAGTTTCTTAAGCTGCCACATATTCAGCTTCCATGGTAGAATCACCAATACAAGATTGCTTGATATTTCTCTATACAAATGCTCTACCATTCAGGATAAACACCGATTATGAAGTGGATCTCCTAGAGTTCTTATCAGCTTGAAAATCATAATTTGTATACCCGTCATATTCGAGTCACTACCTGAATAAAAAAGCATGCAATTCCTTGTTCTCCTAATATACTTAAAGATATGCTTGACAACATTCCAATGCTCGATTCTAGAATTAGATTGGAAACGACTTACTACGCCCACAACATGGTAAATATTAGGTCTAGTACAAAGCGTCGTGTACATGAGGCTTCCTACGGCTGAGGCATAGGGTATCCTTCTCATATCTTCCTCTTCTTGAGGAGTTTTGGGATATTGCTCCTTGGAGAAGTTGACTCCATGTCAAAAGGGAAGAAATCCCTTCTTGGAGTTTTACATACTGAAGCGATGCAACACCTTATCAATATAAGATGCTTGAGAAAGCGCCAACTATCTATTCTTCTGATCTCGAAAGATCTAAATACCTAAGACAAATGTAGCTTCTCCAAGATCTTTCATGTTAAATTGATTTGCAAGTCAAAACTTGACATCAAACAATTTTCCTGCATAATTTTCAATGAGTAGAATATCATCTACGTACAAGACTAGAAAAACCACATTCCCTTCGTGTATCAACTTATACACACAAGGTTTATCCACCAACTATTCAAAATCATAGTTCTTAACAGTATCGTCGAATCTAATATTTCACGACCGTGATGCTTGCTTAAGTTCATAAATGGACTTCTACAGTTCATAAACTTTACCCTTTTGGCATTTCTCCATGAACCCATCTGGTTGAGCATATAATTGCGCACTTCAAGATTGCCATTCAGAAAAGCAGTCTGGCATCCATTTTCCAGATTTCATAATCAAGGGCAGCAACAATGGACAAAAGGATTCGGATGGATTTAAGCATTGTTACTGGTGAGAATGTATCCTCGTAGTCTATACCTTCCTTTTGGGTGTATCCCTTGGCTACTAGCCTAGCTTTGGATGCCTCTACATTCCCATCTGAACATCTTTTCTTCTTATAGATCCATTTGCATCCTACGAGTTTTATCCATTCATAAGGATCTACAAGTTTCTAGACTTCATTTGAGTACATCGAATGTATCTCAACGTTCATGGTTTCCTACCATAAGTTTGCTTCAGGACCAACCATGATCTCCGAGTAAGGGGTAGTGAGCACGAACTTGTGCTTTTCTATCGTCAGCACAATATCAAGATTTCATTTTCAATCCACATAAATTTCACCGTTGAATTTGTTCGCGTTAAGAATAATTGAGAGAAGGGATAACGATATGATTACTAAAAAGAATAAATAAAATGGCATAAATAAATGCTCAATTGGTTAGGATAGTATGATGCATGATGGAACTACTAAATATTTTAAAATCCATTAAAAATAATATTTCCTCCATGATGTTACGATAAAAAATGGTAGCTTGTCTCATCGAGGGATGAAGTCCAAACTATCTCCTATCGCATCGAGACTCCTCTCATTTGGTTAACGCTCAAATGTTTCCATGTCTAGCTTAACCAATCACCAATGATTTTGGTCACCTTGGCCCCATTGACTAGCCTCTATGAGAGATTTCAATGTGCTTCAGTCTAAGTGTTTAACCAAACACATCGACTCTTGAAGGTTGCTATGAACTAACAGTCCGTCTATGAGACGACCCTTCCCCACCACTCCCTTTAGAAGTCTTAGCTTCTGACGCAACTCGATGACTCGAAATGACACGATTTCAAAGTTTTTCACATTCAAGTGAGGCCCGCTATGAGCGGTCTAACACTTTCTCGTGGCACGATCAAGTTTGCATTGGAGACATTGAGAACTTTTCAACGTAAACGACCCTCCCACTTAGTTTTTGAAAAAAATGGATTTTTGGTTGTTTTTAAAAAAATTATAACTTTTATTAATATGAAAAACGCGATGAAATTATATATTAAATTTAAATCCCAATTTAAAATCATAACCATTATAAATTTTGTATTGTAATTAAACAATAACCATTATCAATTAATTTACAATGATGCATGTACATACTACATGACAATTTGATATTGACATATCCCTAATCTATATGGCATGTTATATAATGATGCGTGATTAAAATTAAATCGTACATTTAAATTTAACCTCTCTATTGGCTCGTTTCTAATTACAACACATACAAGAATAATAAATAAATTACAGATTAATTTATGAACTAATCTCCATGGCGTCTACAATTCGCTCATTCGTCTCTATGTTGTCCCATCATTTTGTAACCCATTACAAAATATTAGTCCCATTTTAAAAATAATTTTCAATTTTCAATTTTATTTTTCCAACATATTTTTCCAATTAATTAGTAAATAATTTTTTTTTTAAAATTTTTTTTTAAATTACAATTATACATGTGTTGAAAAATTTACCAAATTTAATTAAAATTAAATAAGGGACGAAAATTGATTTTCAAATCATATTTTAAAATTTGAATTTCAAAAACCCTAGGTTTTCTAAAACCATGGGTTTCCAAAACTTGAAGGTTTCCTAATCCGATTAGAATTCTACCATGCAATGGACAATACATGGCAGCAGCGGCCAGCGGTGAATAATACCGCCGGTGAACAGTACTAGCATGAACAGTACCACCGATGAACAGTGCCGCGTGAACAATAGAGTTTTCAGCGACTTCTCGGTGGCTGTCCGGCTACTTCTTGGTGACAGTTTTAAGCAATTTCTGGCAACGATTTTGAGACGATGATGAGTTTATAATGAATTTAAAATTTACAATAATTACAATAGTTAAATTACATAAATTCATATGCCTTAAATTTGGCGTACATCAATTCTAACTAAAAAACGCCTAGAGCCAATAGTTCGGAATCCAATCGCAAAACATATTCAAAAAAATTTTGAATCTACCATACAAACATATGTCAATATCCATAAAATTCACGATACGTTCATTTTAATTATCTACATGCATAATCTTAAACCAACCTTTGATACCAATTGCTAGGATCGATCGGTTTTAAAATTAAGAAAATTAGATTTGAACCACGAATGGGTCGTGGGTAGAATATCAAAATCATAACCATTATCAATTAATCTACAATAATACATGTACATACTACATGACAATTTGATATTGGCATATCCCTAATCTATATGTCATGTAAAAGAATTAGAAGAAAACTTAGAAGGAATTGGGATAGCCAATATATGATTATTGACTATCCAAGGGGGAAAAACAAAATCGAAAAGAGGTTTATTCCAAGCAATAGAATTGGGCAAATTAACTCGGAGACAAACTTTAAAGAAGGAGAATAATATAAAGAAAGATCCTTAAAACCAGGAACCCAATTATGATCCAAATATTAATAGAAGAACCATTACCCACTTTCTAAAAAAAACAAATTTTCCTTATAATTTCCTTACCTAACCATAATCTTTTCCAAGCCCATGAACTAGATTTACCTTCCCTAATCTCCATAAAATTATAATTAGGAAAATATGAACTCCTTAGAAGCCTAAAACGGAGGCAATTAGGGTTTTTGAGAAGAATCCAAGCTTGTTTGGCTAATAAAGAAAGGTTAAAACAATCCAAATCCCTAAATCCAATACCACCTTTATCCATACTAAGGGTCAATTTATGATTAGAAGCCTAACTAATCACTTTAGAATCCTCAACCCTAAATCACCCAAAACGTATAATAGTAGCATTAAATTCTGATAAACATATTTAGGCAACTTAAAGGTGCTTATAATGTAATTAGGAAGGGCTTGGGCTACTACCTTTAAAAGAATTTCCTTCCCACTATAGGTTAACAAACTACCCTTCCATAAAGAAGTCTTATTCTCCATTCTCTTTATTCTCTCCATTAACAAGGAAAAATAGAGGATTTAGACTTACACCAATCAATAGGAAGCCAAAGATAAGTATCTTTATGATTATTAGAAAGAACACAAAAAATATTAGAAATATCCTCTTTTCTGCTAATAAAAACATTCTTACTAAGCCATAAATGCTCTTACTTAAATTAACAACCTGACCCAAAGCATTACAATAGTGATTAATACACAGATTGAGGTAATTACAGGAAAAAGGGTCGGAGTTAGTTATATAAATACTATTATCAACGAAAAAAAGATGAGAAAGAGGGGGACTACCTTTTTTTTAGAAAAATAGGAGTAATAAAACCATTAGAAACAACCATGTTAATACACTTGGAAATGGAATCAGCAAGGATATTAAAGAGGTAAAGAGATAAATGATCACCTTGTCTCAAACCTTTACTAGGAGAGATGCATATTTTAGGGGTCCCATTAATATTAACCTTATAACTAACAGAAGTAACACAAAGCATAACCCATCACAAATTTAATATCAAAACCCATTTTAATAAGTAAGCATTTCAAAAAATACCAACTGGCCATATCACAGGCTTTGGACATGTCGATCTTAAGAACCATAATCCCTTTTTTACTAGATTTCTTTTTCGTAAAATGAAAAAATATTTCTTGAGCAATAAAAGAATTATGTTGAATATGTTTATCATTAATGAAAGCCCCTTGTGAATCAGATATAAAAGAGCCTAAAAAAGTCCTCAATCTATTAGCAAGGATTTTAGAAATAATCTTAAAAGAAAATTTATAAAGAGCAATAGGTCTAAATTGATTAGGAGATCTAGGTTGCTGAACTTTAGGGATTAAGGTAATTAGATGTCTCATTCATAGACTTAGGAAGATATAAATTATTAAAAAAGTCGAGAACAACCAAATAAATATCATTACCTATCACATCCTAATATTTTTTTATAAAACATACTCGAGAAACCATTAGGTCCAGGGGTCTTATCAGCTCCAAGACCAAAAATAGCACCCTTAACTTCATCAAAAGACAAATCAACATTAAGGTTATCATTAATAGTATTATTGATAACAAGATCCACTTAGTTAAGAACCCAATTAAATTAGAGGAAGGAATAGCTTTAAAAGTATCATTAAAATATGAGTGAATAATATCAATAATCTCCCCTTGCTCAGACACCTTTATCATCTTTAAGTCTAGAGATTCTATTAACAATCTGCCTCTTATTAACAGACCTGAGAAAAAATTTAGTATTTCTATCACCAAATTTCAGCCAATTATTTCTAGATCTTTGACCCTAAAATAACTCTTCTTGCAACCAAAGCTTATTAATCTCAGCTGAAATATCATTTTTCAATTTTCTATCAGAAACATCAGCCTCGTTAAGAGAGCTTAACTTATCCTTAAGCATATCAATATTCAAATTAGGATTACATCTCAAATTTTTATTCCAAGCCCTCAAATCAGCCTTAACAGACTTAACTTTACCAATGAAGTTTCCCATGCCATCCTTAAGATTCTTAGAAAACCAACTGTTATTAACAACCGAGTCAAGAGTCTTCATGAAACCACTTACCCTCAAATTTAAAAAAAAAAAAATTAGCCTTAGAACTTATTATCAAGGGAAACCAGAATCATATTGTGATCAGAGCCTAAATTAGGAGGAATGTTAACTTCAATATTAGGAAAAGTATCAAGCCTAGACCCACTAATAAGCACTCTATCCAACATTTTTGGATAAATTCCTCACCTTGCCTACCATTCATCCAAGTGAAAAAACTGCTTTTAACATTGACATCAATGAAATCACAATCATTTATAAAATTACTAAATCTCCTAGCCCTAGAAAAGTCAAAAGAGTTACCTCCAAGCTTTTCATTAGCACTAAGAAGATAATTGAAGTCACCAATAACAGTCTAAAGAGTAGAACTACCCTGATTAGTACCAGTAAGTCTGACATACTGAGCCCACCTATTAATCTTACTGAGCCCACCTATTAATCTTGCATCTAGCACCATAGAAAAAAAGTGACCCTGTCCCAATCTTTGATAATAAGATCAATTTCATTATTAGTATTGGTGATAGTATTGACCATGATACTACTATTCCAACCAGCAATCAATCCACCTGAAAGCCCAACATGTTCAATAATATGAGAAAAATCATACTTTCATCTAGGAATAAAGTTAGAAGCTCTTTTTTTATTTGTTTAAGTTTCAAGAAGGCAAAAAATATCAGGCTTAAAATGGGTAATTTTATCTTTAAGAGCCAGAATTATCAAGTTATTATCTAAATTTTGACAGTTCCAAACTAAAATACTCATGGATTCTGTGATGGTTTAATAGGGTAAGCCATCACGACCTCTTTCTTATTAGACTTTAAACAATTACTTTCGTATATTCTCCCAGGCCTTTTGCTACTGATTTTGCTATTCTGATTACATATATAATTGCATGAGTCATCAACATTAAGAGTCTCAGGATGTAACAAGGCAGTCCTGGAACTAGAAGATAAAGAGATACTATGTGTGGCAATAAAATCAGAATTAGCCCTATTATATGCAGATCTTGAAAAAGAAAGAGGAGCAGTCTCACTAATATATGGTTAGATGTAATTAATCTTTGAACATTAGATAAAAAATCATGATCCGACTGATGCTGAGATTTCCGAATAGAATTGTCATTTAAACAACCAGAATCGTGATCTTTCAATGCAAAATGTTGTTTAATGCAAATAGGCGTTTTTTTATTAGTTTTAGACCTTATCCCATCCCCATAAACAGAAAAGAAATCATATTTTTAACCTTTTTTACTTGTAGGGCAAGTTCTTAGATCATGAGTGATTATGCCACGTTAAAACAGAAACTAGGCAGTCTTTCATACCTAAATTCCACCCAAATAGAACTCTTATCTTTTCTTTTGATCCAAATACCAGGAATAAGGGATTTACTAAGATCATAAGAAATTCTAACTCTAACAGATCGAGCTAAAGCCCATCTAAGAGTGTAGTCATCTATTTCAAGAAATTTCCTATACTAGAGGCTAGACGAATATCAATCTTTTCAGCAACCCAATCAGGAGGGAGGTCCTGAATTTGACCCCGAATAAAACATTTATCAAAACAGAATTCACTTACCTCGGTCCCTGGTCCATACTCCTTAATAATAAGCAAACACCCATTAAAAGCTTCAAGGGCTCTTACTTTCTACCTTTTTTGCATCTTGAGCGTTTTTTAATTTGAAAATAAAAGTATTATTTTCCAAAACTTTAATATCCATGCTGTCCTCTAAACCCAACTTCTAAGCACATCATTCATACAATTGATATTGAAATTTTTGTCTGAAATAATTCTGACCACTAACCATATCTCATTATCTTGTATATTTCCTTGGACCAGGTTATCCAAGTCCAGGACATTGTTGAAATCATGACATAAATCCTCCATCGCACCAAACACTTGAGAAGCCCAATAGACAGACCACCAGAAGATAGAAGGAAAGGAAGACGAAGAGGAACAAGAAAAAAAGAAACCAGACGAGAAAACAAAGAACAAGCGAAAGCAGAGACGAGAAAACAGAGGTGAGGAAACACAAGAGAAAGCAGAGACGAGGAAACAGAGAGCGAGGGAGAAAGCAAGAAATCAGGGACGAAGAGCAAAAGCGAAAGAAACAAATGGAGGCGAGCTAGGAATTTCTTGGAGAAACCAAGAAAACCCAGAGAGCTTGAAAACTGAAATGACGTTGTATTGACATAATATAGTATACTTTCTCTGCCATGTGCGTTTCTATTCTTGTTATTTTGGTTGAGTAGTTTTGCATAAAAAAGTTGATGGCAGAAGACTTAACTAGCTTTATAGAAAAGTAGAATACAACCACTATATATAGTGCTCATTAAATAGAATTCTATATGCATCATTTAATCTTATTTGCCACCAAAAATTAATTAATGTAGCTAATATCTTCTCAGCTATCCCTAAAATATCAAGATCCGAGACTAAGGAACTTTACAGTTTATACATTCTTCCAGTAAAAGTGAAACAAGATTATTTGACCAATTTGAGTTTCTAAGTCAGTAGGAAATTCATCAAGATTCATGTAAAACCCCACGTTCCAATGTTCAAATTGATAGCGGCGTCGTATGTCAACGTCCTTTTTTTTAGAGTTTTAGGAATCTGAACTCAGATTTGTGGTTGAGGAATCTATACATTGTGCTTCTATTTGATCAACTAGCTAGACAGATATATGTTCAATAATATTTCTAATATTATGCAAAGACAACTTAACGGGGATATTGATTGAAAACGTAATGATGTCATTGTAGTGATCTTCAATATAAAAGTGTTCATCATGATTGATTACAAAATGCATTCTATTACAACACTATAAACTTTTGTGTGGTTTAGAAAAAACAAAAACTAGAGTCTAATGATGTCATCATTAGATTAGAAATGATGTTGTATTATTGCCTATCACATTCTAGTGTCGTCACCAAGAAAGTAAATGATCGTAAGTAATGGAATGCATATACATTCGATGAATGTACTTTTCCTGTCACACATACAAAGGACTTAGGTGCACTTGATATCCTATTGGAGCATTAGATGTATAGGGACTGTTGAACGACATGCATTCAGAAGGTCATTTTATTTTTTTACGAATTTGTATATAGCCTTTCAATGGCTTAGCTTGGCCCCTGCTAAATGGAACTTACAATTGGGTCGACCGTGCTTTTATCTCATGTTATGCTCATTTTACTGTTCGGTGAACAACTTGTGCTCCTTTTAGTCCACTTGCTTGGTGAGTTTCTTTCACGGGGACTATCCCAAACATATGTATCGTTTGGGAGGATGTGATTATAATATAAATAGAATGATCTGTTGGATCGAAGATACACCATCATAATATATTAAAAATTCATGTCCTTATTAATGAATTTAAGAGGATACATACTGTAGAAATGATGAACCTGTCTGGTTCTGATCTTTGGGAAGTGATGAGCTTCAGAGATGATGAACCCTTTTTGGTTCTGATCTGTTATTGAAGATAAAATTATGTTTGTTTACAATGAGGGATGATGTATATATACAAGTGATTCTAACGGTTGCCTATGATCTCCTATGAATCCAACGGATGCCTACTTGTAGCCTGAAATCGTTTTTTACCAGAAATGGTTAGACATCTACTGTGTTTGGGAAAGTCTCTGTTCTGCTTCCCTCTTTTGCCTATGATGAAGATTTTCTTCTGAGGCTGTAGCTTTTCCTTCTTCAACACATACTGTCATCAAGTAATAGACATTCAATCTCATTCACCTTATATACACAGATGACTTTAAAGATTATGTTAGGTAGATTGGATGATGATGTTATTCAGCCAAAAACTATGTTCTCACCAACCTCTTGTTAATGTCTGCACATCAATAATTTCTTCATGAAAAAGCAAGTCAGAGCTTTATTACAACTGACTCCAAACAATTGTATAAATCATGGAAGCAAATGAGGGTTTCATCATTCATTGAAGCTGGGAAGCTATTTATCGAATGCAGGTTTGACGTATACTCTTTCTATTAGGAGCTTCCCCTAGCTATGCTAGGCTACTTCCTAATGAAACTAATATAGCATAAATGTGAGAACCGATAATGAAGAATATAAAAAACAGTCGGTTGACTGTGTTCTTTCTTCAAATACATCGCCTAACGTGCTAATATCATAGTTCAAATTATACTGGCTGTTGGAAATAGACTTGACTACTAGAGATATTCGTGTCACTTTGTCTACACTGGTTTGTACATGAATGCACCGAGTACTTAGTAAACTATAGATCACTTCAAACTGGGTACATGTGTGATTTGGGAGGTGTAATTATAATAGAAATTGACAATGATTTACTGGATCGAAGATACACCATCATAGTATACTGAAAATTCATCTCCTTATTACTGAATCAAAGAGGATACATTCTGACCCCAACAATGTCACTAATTCATGGACTCTCAAGCTCAATCACCATATAGGCGGGTTGCTTGAAGGATTAAGCTAGGTAGCATGGATGATGATATTGTTAAGCTAAAGACTACGTTCTCACCAACCCGCTGTTAACACCAACAATCTTAGACGTTAGTTAGTAGTATCTTACTAAGAAAGCAAGTAAGAGCTTGATTACAGCCGACCGGGAAGACATTTATCGAATGCAGTTTCGACGTATTTTTTTGCCAACAAAATTTTGTATTAACAAGATAACCACTCAGAAAGGTTTTGATGACTCAAGGTTCATATTAGGGAAAGGAGAGTGAGTGGTTATCTTTGATGACTCAAGATAACCACTCAAAGATTTCATACATTTTGTCAATAAAATGTATGCACATACTCATTGAACATAACATTCTCTCTGTTTTTTTTATCAAACACTGGTTATCAAAAATGACTTTACAAATTTGCCGAATATTAACATTTCCTCTTCGTTAAGAGTGAAATTATCTATACAGAATCCAATGCATGTTGTTCAACCATTTTCGTAACCAATTAAACTGGGTAAAGTGAGCCACATACGCAAATATAATACCGAGATTATTTGTCCCCGAACTGCAGAAATCTCCACGCAAATAAATATCAACAATACATTAAAAATAATTAGCTACCAAAGAGAGTTAAACACTACAAGAAAATAAATCTTTGACAGTTTTGAAGAGCTATACTGGCGGTTTTAACAGTCTCCTAAAACTTTTCCGTTAGTTGGTAACTCACCACAAGACATATGGACGGTTAGGTTAAGGTTTTCTTACGCCGATACCGATAGGAGGCGGTTCGTATAAACCGCCAGTATTTAAGGCGGTTTAATCTGTATTTTTGTACGGCAGGTTAATTTAGCTGCAGATATAGTTTTAAATTATCTGGGTTTTGCTAAACCGCTGGTATAGTGCATTGTTGAGTTTTATATACCAACAATTCAAACTGCCATAATAGCCTTAATTTCATTAATGTCTTTATTTTCTTTTCTTCCAATCCTATCTATTATTACATTTTAATTCAATCTTACATGTTCCATAAAAGATTTCATAGTGGTTCAGATTCAAAATCCACCCATTTTCATAAAGCACAACCTAAAAAATATTATTTAACAATAATTCAATTCAAGTTTTCAAATGAAAGTATCAAGTACTTCAATTAAATTCATGTATTTAAACAAAAGTATCATCAAGTATCATGAGAAATTATTATGAAAGTATCAAATACTTCAATTAAATTCAAGTATTTAAACAAAAGAATCGTGAAAATTATTATAAAAAACTCATGAACTTGCAGCAGCTCTAAAATCCTATTAAGACAAACAAATGAATAAAATCAATGAAATTTTAATAAACGATACACGCTGGATATCACCGGATCATCACTATTGTCATGGAGTGGTACAAATGAACTATTTTGTTCTTGCATCTTTTTACTAAATGATATGACACATTTACTAGTTGAGCTTCTAAATAAGGCACTTTCGCGCATTGAAATTCAAGCACCTCAACCATTGTCTTCACCAGCTCATATTTACCAGTTGGAATATTCGTCCGAGATGTCCCTTCATCGAACAAAGTTTTGCTTTGTAAAAGTATTTCAGTGGAATTCAGACCTGATCCCAGTGCACGAATTCGTCCAGAATACTCCAGACATGACTTGGGAAAATGCATCTATAACTATGACTTCATCACGATTGTCATCTAACAATTTGATCATAACCTCATTAAGTTTTCTTATACACGAGACAGATAATCCAAATTTTATATATGATTATAGATATAAACAATATCAATACTGATTAGATATTACTTATAGCTATAGTTGCAGATTTGGGATCCATAAAACTCCAATCCTTATGCCTATATGCTTCTATAAACAGTTCTGCTCGGCTAGGCTCTTTTCTGAGTTGTTCTTTCTATTCTTATGTTCAAAAATATTATTTGTTGATCACAATGCAAAAATACTTTTTATGAAATAACAAATTTTCATACCATTTGATCAGATTTCCTAGCCAATATATTACTTCCACATGTATGAGTGAATTTTTTGTTTCCCCGCATAATATTATTTATATAATCACGTCTCTATCATTTGTGAAACAACATTAGTATTTATTTTATGTACCAAACAAAAATTCAATGTCAAAGGTAAAAATTATCATACCATTGCTTTATGAATAAAATATTATTCTTGACTCTTAATGTTTGTCACATATTCTACCCTTAACTAATTTTTATTATCCTCCCAGTCCTTATTACTTGTGAGATTGTCCCAAAAAAAACCAATAAACGTTGATGCGTTGTCTTTAATGTATTGACTCATATCATTAAATAGGCACTTATCTTCTGCCCTTATGGTAATTCCACACTTTATTTCAGCGAGTCTAGCCATAAATATTTCGTAGTAGATCCACCTATATATTTATAAAAAATAATTGTGATATTTAACCATATAGAAGTTGTACATAATTTGAAATTAATGAATTGTATGAGGCACTAAAAAATGATATCAATGAATTGTAAGTACATATATGATATGTCTGCTAATTCATCAAGACATTGCATGGAAGATTTTCACTTCATATTCTTTCTCATCTACTTGAGGATCTTCTGATCTAATATCTACATTACACTTATGCTTCATTGGTGCTATGATAGATACCTGCAACATAAGATATATTAATAAAACCATCATTAGATTTATTATTTATCAACATTATGTATTAATGCTATCAACTATAGAAACATACCTTATTCAATTAGTTACACCATCGTATTGAAACGTCACTACCATTATTATGTTGAAGGTTTATGAGTGCTTTATGGTTATCTTTATTCTCCCATGAATAGTTAAGAATTGTCCCCCAGTGTGTCATTACAAACATTCTTTCCAATGTGCATTACATCAAGATTGCACATCATACATCAACTCCCAAGGAAGTTGAGAAAAATATACTTTTCTTTTTCCAATATTGTACATTATCTTCCCCATATCTTCCTTTTCGGTCATATACGTTCTTCTTCCAAAAGTGACATAAATGTCTTGCACTTGATGTAAAATTACTGATCTCATAGGGAAAAGAGGTGCTGGTCTATTCTCAATTATGCCATGATAATTTCTACTATCATGATGATGAAATCTATGATTAGGCTCCAAAAACCTTTGATCGACCATGAAACAACTTTTTTTTACTGTATTTTAAATCTTGATAATTTATTTCATAATTACAAGGAGGGCAAGAAAAAACAAGAATGAGAAGTCCACTGGAGAATTAATCATATCCTGAAAAGTCATTGACGGTCCATAATAATGCCACACATATTCTAAACATTTCCTTGTTGATGCATCATAAGCCTAGTTTCCCATAATTCTTTCAGTTCTTCTATCAATGGTTAAAGTATAAGTCGATATTTCTTTCCAGGATTTTTAGGGTCGGGAATAAAAGGAAATAATTAAAAATGATTGTTTCATGCACATCTAATGAGGCAAATATGGAATCAAAGTACATGTCACATGTTGTAGTTGGTACCCATTGCTCCAACTAGGTTAAAACCATCACTAGTCAAACAAAGTATGACATTACGTGGTTTGGATGATTAACATTTAGTATGTCTAGAGTCAAATGATTTTTAAGCATCCGAATCGGCAAGATGTCTTAAAACACCATCTTCAATGCGCTCTACATGATGGTGTCTCATATTGTCAACATGTTTTAGATGACAGGAACCTCCATCTCAAAGGAAACTATCGCAACACTTAGGCAGGTTTTGGATTCTTTTTCCTTTTCATTGGAGTTTTTTGTGTACTCGCACCCTTATTGGCCATCCACCCTGAAGTACCACAAGTGATACATGAGTGAACTTTTTCTTTGTCTTTTCAATATAATTCGCAGTCATTCAGACAACCATGTATCTTTTCATATACAAGACCCCTTTTGTAATCTTCATAGCTTTACAAAATATTTTTGCACACATCCTTAGGGAAACCATTACCCAATAACTCAAGAATCTATGAATTCCTAGTTACTCAATCTATGAAGACACTTAAGGTGATAAAAATGCACAGTAAATGAGTCTTTGAAATCATGCCAAATGTCAAGTCATGAACTCAACAAAGGTGGCAAGACTTTGAAAAAATGAGAAAGAGATCGTGTATTAATGGGCATTCTCAATAGTGTTGAATGTGGGTGAGGCATTTCAGCCAATGACATTTACCCCAAATGCCTATAAATAGCAACATATGTAGAAGAAGAAAGCAAGCACACGCAACCAAAAACCTTTGATAGCAACTTTGCAGCACTATATTAGATTCATGAGTAGTTTTAGGTGCGATTACTATAGACAAAGCAAGGTAATCATAGAAGTAGTGTAGCTTTACTATCTTCCTTATACTTAAAGTTCATTTGAACATGTTCTACTTATTACGAATTGTCTATGCATTTAAGGTTCTTTTGATCCTGCTTGTATTTTCTTTCAAGTTGATTCTTTTAATACAAAAGCATGTTCATTTTCACACTTATTCTCTGTCATTTTCCCCATAAGTGACAAGTCTTCATTTTTTTCCAGTAATTTAAAAGGTGTATTGAAAACTAAATAATATAGTTAGAAGGCCATCCTGGGACCAAACAAAGGGAACAACAAATAAAACAAAGAGAAAACAAAAAGAAAATAATATGAAGTGAAACCCCACAAAAAGGTACCACCTAAGAGATCTATTCAAAAAATTTATGGGTAAGCTGTAAGTTTACTTGTATGTTCCTATTATATGCATTAACGTCTTGACTTTAAGCCAAGAAAACAACTGATCAAAGTGGAGTCTTGGCTTCTTCTGTTTCATATCTTGATAAGTAGAGTGGACTAAGAATTTACCCCAAATTTGAGGTTGCACACCTCTACTGGTCCTTTTTCTCATTTTGAGGAGAAGGAAAACCTGCAAAATTCTATATGGTCTACATCAAATCATAGGTGTTAGCGGAAATTATTTCCATTGCCCCATACAAATTATATGGCCAACATTAGCATTAATAGATAAGCCAGAGGCAAACATGATATGTTACCATACATGCTAATCAAAGGACCACGAGGGAGAGGCAAGGATTTTCCCAAAGATGCAACCTCTGTCCATCCCCCACTACTGCTTGGAAAAATGACTTTCTTATCTCTAAGCTTGATGAGTTTCCTCCACCCATCCAAAAAGACATAGAAGGAGGCTTATGGATAAATAATAAGCTATTTTAGGTATTTTTTTACACCAATCAAACCAGATATATTATCCCCTTACTATTGGTTACTAGTGTTTAGAGGTGGATTTTGAATCAGATCGAGTACATGAACGGAGATTCGTCTAGTCATCAGAGAAGCCTTGGTAATGTGGAGGTCTAGCATACAGGAAAAGTGAGCATCCTCAGGGCCTAGAAGATGACAACCACCGGTAAACACACATTCTTTGAGCTGCCAATGAATATTAGTCATGGTGCTAGGTGTGGTGATTTTTCATATGAAGCTTTATGAGTGAGTGAGAGAGAGAGAGTGCCCCATGATTAATGTATGTTTAAATATAAAATATTCAACCCTCTCAATAGGTGTGTCATGCCTATTATATAGAGAGTGAAGGGTAAACCCTACTTTATGGTGGCTAATGAGTGATTGTCAAGTGCAAGTAGATGTTAACGTATAGAACATTGTCACATGTCTTTAGGTTCATGCTAAATGAAAGGACAGCGCGTCTAAATCCTACTGGAGAAGTGATGATGGCGGACCATCACGCCGATCCTCATATTGATCCTACCAAGCCATATTCCACCAATTCATTCCGAAGGTGGTAAGGGTACATCTAAGCCTTGTCAATTAACTTGATGATTATGGGTAAATCACGATGAAGGGTCCAAGCAGGGAGAGCGGACCCAATCAGGTATGTTAGGGGAGAAAATCCATGTATAGACATTAGCCCCTATGCAAGTTCAAATGCGTGGCAGTTAAACTTGTACATAATCTCTGTGTATGTTGTGAACTTATTGATGAAGCCACAAAATCGTAAGATGGTCAACTGTGATGGTGGATATGTCATCACTGAATCAATCATGTAGGCTCAGCTTTGTTGTTGTAGCCCCTAGATGGATGTGGTGATGTACTAATTATTTTTATTTAGCCTCCAGTAAGAGATGCAATGATAAGTTGATTGCAACGAGCCCCTCTCAATAAGGAGTTTGATTATGGTGGCATTTACTAAAGAATGACTCGATGGAAGGTATATATACATACTAGCAATGTATGAATTTATGTTCAATGTTAGCAAGAGAGAATATACATGATAATAAATGTATTAGATGCATGTCACAATGTATTTTCAAATACCCATGTATCATGACAAATGAATATAGCCAAGCAGTTATCGTGTTATGACTGTATCATGCTTGTATAGGACAAATAAAGCTTAATGATGTGTTCATGTTCAACATTACTAGGGATAGTTCATCAAAGTCACGAATACACGTACCATCAGTTTTTTATATTAATGATATAAAGGAACTAATCAAGGAGAACTTACTAGAGATGAGTTTGATCAATGAGGAGCTTGACCAATGCAACATAACATCAATGTAATATATTACCCAAGAGAAAACTAACTAGGGCAGAACTCATCAAGAAATGGCTTGACGGTAGATACGCATGCGAGGAGCATATGCCATAATGTTTAAAGGGAATCATGAACTTTCACATATGACGTTAGTGCAATTAAGTACATATGATAATAGATGTAACAAGTGCATGTTTGTAATATAATTGAATATCCATGTGGTATGATTGATATTCTAATGTCACCCCTCATGGTAATTTTATCCTTACCTCGGGTGCACTCAGTGGTGATGTTTGCTTAACAGTCCTAAGTCACCCCACAATAATTTTTATGTTACCTTAGGGTAATAATGTCATCGTCTGTTATGTTGATTTTATCATCACTGAGGCAACAATTGACCCGAAATACCTTACTTGAGGCACCATGCATGGTTATGTTTCTGTTACCACAGGTGTGCAGAACCAACATAAAAGCATTTTCTCTAAGTGGTATTGCAGATGCATTTAGAAGAGGATGGAAGCCCTTTTCATAAAGTTTTATGAAGAGCTAGGTGACTTTGAAGCCCACATAACAATAACTTCTTTTTAGGATCCCAACAAGTTCTCAAGGATAAGACTAAGGTATAAGTGTAAGGCGATGCCTTGGATAATGAAAGCTCGACTATTTAGTGTGTCACGTGTACCTTCTGCTCTGAAGGCTTATCAATGTTTAATGTCATGAAAGTGTCATCCTGTTATCCCTACTTTGAAGTACGAAATGAACTTTGTAGAATGTCTTGACAAGATTTTATGACCCGTCATTAAGCCAAAAGATGAATATGCGAGCAGTCTGTGAATCTTTCAACATGTATCATAGTTGTTTGCATGCATATGGGCATCCATACAGATAAGCATGTTGAGACACACTGAGATAATTTCTATAATAGTTGGTCATGAGCATATGGGACAAGGTCGCCTGCGAGTTTACACATTCTCGTATATGTTTCAAGTATGTCAAGTGCGTCTTTGTAATGAGTTTTCTCATGTATTATAATGACTTTGGAGCTCCTAGTGACGTCCTCCCTTCCACTGTATTTTTTTCACATTACTCAATCATGTCAGGAATGCTTTGGAGTAGTCAATTTTTCTAACTATCCACTGCATTCTCTTTTCATTTCCCTATCATAAATAAAAATGGCTTTGGAGTAGTCAATTTCTGACTATCCACTCCATTCTCTTTACATTACGCTATCATAAATTAGAATGGCTTTGGAGTAGTCAATTTTTGACTATCCATTACATTCTCTTTACCTTCCAATCTCTTTATACTCCTACAAATATGCCTTGGTGTGCAAATCCACCTTAGCATCACATCTGAGTAAGTCTACCTTAATATCATATCTGGGAGAATCCACCTGAGCATCAGATCTGGGTAAATCCGCCTCGGTACCATATCTACGCAAATTCTCCTTAGCATCACATTTGGGCAAGTGCGCCTCATTATCATATCTAGGCAAATTTGCCTCAAAATCACATCCGAGCAAGTCCTCCTCAGTATCATGTCCCCACAAATAGGTTGGTGGCTATTCATCTACTATTGGGCTATCAAATTTTACATATATTGAAAAGGTAATATCGCTGTGAGTATCCTCACCTCTATCTCTTCGTTAATATAACTACCACCTTGTACATGTGGTTAGGCTAGTCCATTATTCTTTGAACGTTTGACAATGTCAGATTATCAGCTCATAACAAAGTTAGGATAGTGTATCTCATGGAGAAATCAGAGTATGCCATCTGTCTAGGAGAAATAAGAGTTGACATTGTAGAGGCTTGCAAGACTTACCTGATTGACACATCATCAAGGCAGAAAAATAACGTCGGAGCAGAGTCACTAATATTTTATTATAATGTATTGCACGAGGGAGGCAAATTTTAACTACAACTCGATCATAGTTGAGTTTAGTCATTCATGGTGCTTCAGTTTCTAGATCAAGTTATGAAGGCGGGATGACTTAGATTTAGCTAGCAAAGCGAATGACACCAATGACATATAAATAGATAATCTCTGAACTTCATGGAATATTGAACCCTTGAAGCGTCTTCTCCAACCTTTTTAGCATACAAAACATAGCAAGCTTTACTAGTCAGAAGGAGAAACTCTTAATTAAATAGTGAACAACCTGTAAGAGCGGAGCTTCCAACGAGAAATAGTGATGTAGAAAACGTCATAGGAAAATAGAACAGTGAATCTATCCAGAATTCCTCATATGCATACCACAACCCACTTCTGCGTTATTTAGACAATGTGGTAGAGACTATAAGCTAATATATAACAATAAATGACCCCACCAAATCTGAATCTGCAATCCATAAAATGAAGGTTAAAATCGTCAACTATAAATTCGTCAACAGCTGGTTGATGATGTGGTACAATAATCTGTCATTTACCTATAATTTGAAAAAATATGTTGTTTCTTAAATTGACACCTACACATTTAGCACTCCACTAGTGATGTAGAAAACGTCATAGGAAAATAGAACAGTGAATCTATCCAGAATTCCTCATATGCATACCACAACCCACTTGTGCGTGATTTAGACAATGTGGTAGAGACTATAAGCCAATATATAACAATAAATGATTCTAGATATACTTATCATAAGTTGATTGATAAATCCATGAATATCCATAATAAGTTGGTTGACAAATCCAAAAATCCCCCCAAAAAAAAAACCTAAATCCCGCCCAAATCAACCCTTAAAAACCGCTTAAATTATTTACTTCTCCAACCAAATTTTATCGGATAAAGAGATTAATTTCTCATTGATTTTGGTTTTATTTGATTTTAATTATACGTATATAGATGATATACTAATTTCAATTATACTATAATTCTTCTAAATAAATTATTGATAATTATTGATCAACCAATAAATTTACTGTTTCACAATATAAACTAGTTATTGAAATACATATATGATGGATTATTAAAACAAAAAAAAAATGACTTTGAAACAAGAGTCACGGGATCAAAAAAATTCAGAATTGATAATGTCAATAATGGTATAGAATATTTCCTTAACAAAATTACCTAAAAAGGAAACTAGAATTATCATCTAATTTAATTAAAAATAATAAATAATAAATAATATTTGAATGGAAAGATAATAAATTATGGCATATTTAATTAATTACAAGGACCCCACCAAATCTGAATGGGCAATCCGTAAAATAAAGGTTAAAATCATCAACTATAAATTCATCAACAGCTGGTTGATGACGTGGTACACAAATTTATCATTTACCTATAATTTGAAAAAAACCCGTTGTTTCTTAAATTGACACCTAAACATTTAGCACTCCACTGGGGAGTTGTTTATCAAATAAAAGTGTCCATGGCTAAATGAGGAATGTCTGTTATGTTTTTTCCTAGGATCGATATGTTTTCTCGTGAAATTTTTAATAAAAAGTCTGGGAGCCAAAATAAAAAGGGGGTTTCTTGTATATTTCCTCCTCTTTGGTTTTGTCACGGGTTTTGTTTCATTGGAAGACTAAGAGAAAAATGGGTTTCTATAACTATGTGGGTTTCATTATTCCTGTAGAAAACAATCGAATCAAGTATATTTATTTAATTACGCAGCAGAATGGATGGAAATGATGAATAACGTGTTAGATCTTACAGCAAATCATGAAAACGAACTCCCCACTTATTCAACAACCCAAGAGCCCTTGCTTTTGTATTTGAAAACTTGATTTTAATTTTGAAGGAATGATTTTTCTCTAGTTTTTCAATAGGTCCAAATTTTCTTGTGAAATTTTCAAATGAAGTTCATCCCCTATAGAAGTTAATGATAGTTTTTTTTATTTTAACTACCATTAGAGCCATTATGGACACCCAGATCCGAATTAATTTTCCAACATCTTCAACTCGCACATGATGGGATTGAATAAATTTAATCATAAACGATTAAAACATTCACATACTAATGAATTCATACGGGTAAATGGATCATGCGACCCACGAGCACATATAAGAGTTAGTTGCTATGAACCTGTTAGGAATAACATAGCGCCCCAAGCTGAAGACTGTATACTTGTCTTGTTATGTCTCAGACGTATTTATTACATTAGTTCAAACATCTCTAATCCCTCAAAGAGAACTGCTTGACTTAATTAAAACATGCATTCACAATCATGTCCTAACCATTACGGGGTGACATAATTGGTCGAGCAATAAACACACTTTATATGTAGACAAAAAAAGTTTTCCTTTTCTACATATATAACTTAACTTCAAATAAATTGCTTTCCTAGACATGTTCCATTAGGTCAAATTACCATAACCATTGGTAACATGCTAAAGTAGGAACATTTATGTCGAGAGTCACATAGGGCACAAAATGAGGTTTCAAAGTACCTAAAGTGACTCATACAATGTGACAGTAGGAATTATATCTCACATTTCCCTTATTTAGTCGCAAAAGACACATGTGGTATGAACACATGCTATAGTCATTTTCTCATCATAGAAAGAGTGTATGTCCATTATAACTTATATTGAATCACTATTATGATCTTCGCTGAGTCGAAGACACCAAAATATTCCTCGCACTTGGTTCGAGATCTTACTAGCTCGCTCCTCATAGCGCCTACAATAAGTTCTCACATCTCGTCCACTAACCAGGCTACATGATCGTAGGAATCATGTCGATCCATAATATTAATTTTTGGACCTCATCTTGACCTTTTGTCAAAGCAACAACATAATCAAAGTACAGTTTGTTCACACTTTCCAAATATTTTAAGCATACAATGTCTCATCTCAGCTCACTCTTCAAGCGCCTGAGGTGACCGCTTGCATGAGTAAGCCGATCCATGCTCGACGACGTACATTTTTATTTTATCCAAACATGATATGTGTGTTTTATGCTACAAATAAATAAAATAATGAACAACATCAAGTTCATTAATTAATAACATTGATACAAAAAGTACTGAAAATTACACATCATATTACAATTTGTGCAAACCTAGGGATTTGACATGGCTTAGAAAAACATCTCTAGGGATTGGCTTTGTCAAAGGATCAACCATCATTTGTTGTGTAGAGACATGTTGTATCACTATTTCCTTCTACGCTATAATATCTCGTACAAAATTAAACGTAGTGTCTATATGCTTTGTTTTTCCATGATACTCTGGATCTTTAGTAAAAGTGATGGCTGCTTGACTATCACAAAATATAGTCACTAGTTTCGATGTACTAGAAATAACTTGTAAATGTTACAGTAACCTTCTAAGCCAAATTACCTCCTGTATTGTAGCTGAACAAGCTATAAATTCCGCTTCCATAGTTGATAATGCAATGCATGTCTATTTCTTGCTACTCTAAGATATGGTGCTATTGCTTAGTAAGAAAGCATATCCAGACGTTGATTTGAGTTTGACAGAGTCACCACACCAATCAGCATCTGAGTCACCCACTAGATGAAAATCATTTCTTCGATAGCATAAACATAAATATGTAGTACCTTTAAGGTACCTTAAAATCTTCTTAACAGCTTTCCAATGAGCTTGTCTAGGATTTGACTGAAACGACAGACTAAACTAACGACATAAAAAATATCAGGGCCTGTATATAATATAACGTACATCAAACTTCCAGTAGCATTCGAATATGAGACTCTGGTTATGCTCTCGTTTTCTTTTAGAGTCTTAGGACACATTTCCTAACTAAGGATTTCACTATTTGCTATTGGAGTGTCGATGGGTTTGCCATTTCGCATATTGAATCGTTCAAGTATTTTCTTAATATAAAATTCTTGAATGATCTCGGTATATCTTCATACCCAATATGAATGTTGCTTCACCCATATCCTTCATCTCAAAATGAGAAGACAACCATTTTATCATTCTTAGCCAAAATGATATCATCTACATATAATGATAGAATAACAAAATTACCTTCAGCATGTTTGACGTAAATACAATGGTCTTCATCGATCATCATAAAACTATAAGAGGTTATGGCTCTATGAATCCTAAGATACAAATGTCTAGATGATTGTTTAAGGTCATATATTCATCTTAGGAGCTTACATACTTTGTGCTATTGGCCTTTTGCAACAAAATTCTCAGGTTGTTACATGTAAATTTCTTCATCTAGTTCCCTATTCAGGATGCAGTTTTTATGTCCATCTAGTATAATTCCAAATACAGCTGGGCAACAATAGCTAAAATTAAACGTATAGAGGCAAACCTAACAACATGTGAAAACGTTTTCTAATAGTCTATTCCTTCTTGTTGAGTGTAACCCTTAGCTATTGAGCATGCCTTATATCTTTCTATAGATCCATCCTCCTTGCATTTAATTTTAAGAATCCGTTTGTTCCCAATAGCTTTACGCCCTGGTGGAAGATCTACCAAGCCTCATACATGGTTTGTTCTCATTGACTCCATTTCTTCTTCAATTGCCTTTAACTAGTGATCTTTTATAGTTGATGAAAGAGCCTCGTGTACAGTTTTTGGCTCATGTTCATCATATGGAGTAATCATAAAAGCTTCTACCTCGATTTTAAAATATCGATGAGAAATACTTTTATGAATACTTCTCCATATCTAATCTTGTGCATTTGTATCATCGATCAAAATGTTACTCCCATTCGGTTAAAGAGATTAGACACATTCTCATTCATTTTAGATTTCTGATCCGTAGTAACATTAGTGTCAGGATCTTTTATTTCATATAGACTCAGATCTTTACTTTATTCTATTTTGCTAGAAAATTCATTCTCTAAAAATGTGGCATCTCTTGATTCAAATTCAATAAACTTCCGTTAATTTGTTCAACAGTGAACACGTATCCTTTTGAGTGTTCAACATATCTTATAAAAATATAGTTCTTACCTCTCAGTCCAAGTTTATCATGCTTATAAGAAGAATTGTGAACATAGGCTGCTGACCCCCATGGTCACAGATTACTTAAATCAGGTTTCCTACCCGTCCAAAATTCGTATGGGGTGGAAGTTACTGATTTTAAAGGTACACAGTTAAGTATGTATGTAGTAGTAAAAAACTCATCTCCCCAATATGAAATGGGTAAGCTCACTTATGACATCATAGGCCTTACCATATCTAAGAGAGTTCTATTACTTTTTTTTTTACAACACCATTTTGTTCAAGAATTTCAGGAATAGTTAATTGTCTAGATATATATTTTCCATCATATAACTCTTTGAATTGATCAGAAAGATATTCACGACCTCGGTCTATTCTTAATGATTTTATCCTTTTGTCTATTTGATTCTCAACCAAAATCATAAATCGTTTAAAACGGTCCAATGCTTAAGATTTATGGGAGATTAATTAGACATAACCGAAATGGGTGAAATCATCAATAAAAGTGAAAAAATATGAAGCGCCACGTCTCGTGTTCACATTCATAGGACTTCAAATATCAGAATGAATTAATTGTAATGGATAATCAGCTATTTTTTCCTTTCCAAATGTTTTTCTAGTTGTTTTTCCAGCAAGACAATGATCATAGATAGGAAACTCTATCTTTGCAAATGAGACTAATAGACCTTCATTAGCAAACCTATTCATTCTGTGTTGCCCTATATGACCTAATCTAGCATGTCATATATTAGCATCAATGACATTATACTAGATGATGTTGTTAAAGAAAAACAATAGTCATTACTTGCAAGTTATGTTTAGTGTCTAGGACAATAAAACTATTCAAAAAATAACCAGATCCATAATACTTATTATCTAAATAGAAGTTTGCACCACCTGAATAAAAATTAATGTTGAAACCTAAACCTAGGAGAATAGTTACAGAGACTAAGTTTCGCCTTATCTCAGGAGCATAAAAGACATCATGTAGGAATAAAGTTTGACCACCACGCAACTCAAGCTTGCAAGTGCCAATTCCTTTAACTTATATGGAATTGTTTCCTACATAGATCCATCTTGCTCCCACTGGGACTCGATGATACTCTATAAATACTCCCCTCTCTCTAGCTACATGGTTAGTTTCTCATGAATCTACAGTCCATACTAGATAAGATTCAGTAAGTAACACACTGCTAGAAACATAACAATGATGAGAAGTAATGTTAGAAAGTACCTTGTCTTTCTTGAGTTCACTAGGAGACACAGTGCATTCACGCGCAAAGTCACCCAAAATGCCACAATTATGGCATTTCATCTCACACTTGTTCTTCCTTTTACCGCCACGTTTGCCTCTTATATGACGATTGGTCTTAGGTTTCTTGCCATTGTACTTTGGGTTTACATCTTTTCTTTTCTTTCCTTTATTGAAAATTTTGGAATTTCCCTTTCTCTTAAAACATTTCTTTTGGAAACTTGTTTATGTTAGACATAGTGCTCTCAAATCATGTGCAAAGACATTTTATTTGAAAATCAATAAAAGTGCAGTTTTCATATAATTGTATTCTCTGAATTATTATTGAATAATTAATATAAATATATGAAAATTCCATAGTCATTAATGAAACTATGATCTTGTATTAGTACGAAAGGATTAAGATTATAGGTAATGAATAAAATAGTCCGTGACATATTAAAGTATAGATTCTTCAACGAATTGTTGCTAGTATGGTTCCCTAAGCATTTACTAGTATGATTCACTAAGTATTTTGAATGCATGTGATCTTGATCCGGATCGCTGGTGTGGATAGACATCTTAGTGAATGTACATATAATTAAATTATATAAGACATGAATGATGTGAATTAATATATTTATGAACTTACTATTTATCATAAAGATTTAATACACATCAATCGGTTGATCATAGATAGATCAATCTAAATCTTGAGTGGTAATGAACTCCTTCTATACATGTCTATTGGATCTTTTAATTCACTCGTTAAGGTTTGTTTGTAAAACATGCTAGTAAATTTTGTTTTGGAGATTCAGTGACATGCCTGGCTGAGAACATGATCTTACAAGATTTAGAATCCAAGCTTCCCTAACATATCGTGTATTGGTTCATTTAAATATTAATTCTGAAACAGAATTGTTATTGTGTTCAAATTTATAATACGATTATAAATTGACTGTTCACTAGTGAATTAATGGTACTTAATGATCATGAGGTAATTAAAAAGGGTAAAATGATAATTTTGACCAGCTCTAATTTACGGGCCAATAATTGAAGGACAGAACTACTGAAGTGATTATATCAATGGACCACATGTGATTACTCTGTAAATATATTCTATATAAGAGTGTGATTCCATATTTATAGTGGAGTAATAATAGAATTAATAAATGAGATTATTAAATTAAAAAGTTTAATTAATAATCTAATTTATTGAAGCTTAGAATCATGGGTCCATGGTCGCCAAGCCACCTCTGTACTACACAGTTTAGAGTGTGAATGTTTCAAGGCATAATAAAATGACTAGCTTACAAAGGAATTAAGTTTTCAGGTCAAGTACATAATTATGGGTGTTTTAATTAATTAAGAATTAATTATTATAATTTTCAAATATTACATTTAATTAGCTACACACAAATATATATATATCGATTAGTAATGTATTAATCGAAGATGAGATTATATATTTGATTTATGAAATTAAATAATATTAAATTATTATAAGATCATGATTTGAATTTGAATTTACTAATCTGTTAGTTTTGAATTAACAGATAAGCTAGTTGATAGGTGTTACCAGATAAGGTAGTTTTGAATTAACTGATATTTATATATTTATCTGATTAAGTAATTAATTTAAAAAAATTATCACATGTCATATCGAACTGTCACACGCCAATCACTGATGTCGTGTACCATGGCACTATAGTGTAGCACATACTGCAGTGAGTCCCACTGTAGTAGTGCATTTGTAAATAACCTAACATTTTATCTAAACCTAAAACCTAATGACCCTGAGCTAGAATATATATAGATAATATTCTACACAATTTTTTATATCTGACTGGTTAATCGTTAATCAAAGCTCTGCGAATTCTCTAATTCTCTCTCACAGTTCTATCTCAAAAGTCATTGTTCAAATCTCTAGATCTCATGTCTTGAGTACATCTAGAGATATAAAATTGTTCTTGATTCATTCTACATCACCACACACATCCTAGTGTGTTTGATGATTGGTTTGAAAGATCTTGGTATAAATCTTAAAATCTGTTCATCATGGAATTGAACGTTCATTGTTGTTACTAGAAGATAGCGAATATGCTTAAAAGACTTCACGAGGTAAATCATTCTCTTTGAATGTCTATTAATTTAATGTTTAGATATATAATGGATTTGTATAAAAAAATTATTTTTTCACAAAAAATATTTTTTTGGGATATGTGGCGTCGCGATTGAGTTTTTAATCAATAAAAAATTTAAAACCCCCACTTCCGCTGCGTGCATGCCACAATTCCAAAAATTGGTATTAGAACGGACTTTATATATGTATTAAATGGTGTGTGGATTTTCTTGCATTATTCAATATATATATGTTGATGTGTATGAATGAATGGATGAGTATATTTTTTGAACATATGGTTAATGATGAATCGTTAATTGTATAGTGACTTTTGAGTTATGCTTTGTTCTTATTTTTCTTTAGATCTTGTGCAAGCCGTTTGGAGCATGAGAATTTTTATGATTTTATTTTGAATATTATATTGTAAAATTTCCGTACGTGAGAAGATGAAGAACACACGAGATGGATGCGGGGAGAACTGGAGGAGAAGTTATGCGACGGAACTCCACCGTCGTCGGCAGCGGCGAGAGTGTCCCGCTACTAGTGGATTGCTAGGAGTGGCACCGGGAGTGGTGCCGTCGACAGTGGCCGGGCAGCCGACGACGGCATTACTGTCTCGCTGGTGGTAATTCCTGTGATTGCTAGGGTACGGGCCACAGATGCCCTGATACCGTGTTACCCTATCTCAGTCATACTTCATGAAAATCCTAATCCTATCTTTTATCATTTATTTTTTAAATTAATGTAAGTTTAAAGGCTAGTTATCGTTTTTAATTTTTTAAAAAATTAAAATTAATTAATTGATTGGATTTGAACCAAGTTTGATAGGTCATTAAATGATTTTTTAAGTAATCAAATTCAATTAATTTAAAAGTGATAACTAATGAGATTATTTAATTAGAAATATAGTTTTTCTTAATTAAAAACATTTTGATCAAAGCTTGAAAATTATGAATAAGAGCCTCTAATGAAGAATGAGCATTTTTTAGAAATACGTATTCTTGAAGTCTACTTTGTAATTTTTTCTAATTTTTCAAAGGTTGTAAATTTAGAAATACTCAATAGTCATTCGGTTCATCATTTATTTATTGTATTTTTTAAATAAATAGTTATTGATTTGATTAATAACATGTCATACATGAAACTCCACAGAAATTTATTAAATCATTCATCTCACTTACAGAAGCATGATTTATTAGGATTGTCCTATTGTGTCCATATGGATTGATTTGCAAAATCAATTGCATGTAAACTACTCAATTTTAATTAGTTAAACTTTGTAATCACACCACTCTAAAGGCATGTGTTTAGTTAGGCCTTTAATTAAAGTTAGATGAATATAATAAATTAGTTATTCCAAGTTCATCTAAATTAGTCTTAGGCTCTTTCGAAGGTTAAATGAACTTAGGCCAATTAGATTAGATTAATAATTAATTTTATATTCATAAGATAATTATAACTAATAATTAATTTAGAATTAATTGATTATTTAATTAGAAACACATTATTGCAAAATAGTGAGTGGGAGAAGGTTGACATGTCAATGTGAATTATGGTCTACATTATTAGTATAACAACTTGAGATATGGTGAGGGCCTCGAGACGACATTGTTTTCATCCCCCAAAGAAGGTTTTGAACTACATCAAGATCAAAGTTGACTTCTTATGAAGATAAGACTAATTGATCTATTTTACACTTAACCGACCCTAAGGCGGCATTTTCTAAATTAAGTCATGTGAAATAATGAGTTACACTCTCAAAATCACTATTAAACTTTGAGTGAATAATTGTGACTTGACAAAAAAAAAATGTTATCTTATTATTAAAAGAGAAAATATGGATGTTTTAAGTTTTAATTAATGAGGATGAAACTGTCTCATAGACAATTTAAAATAAATATGACTGAACCTAAAGCAACACATTAATTGTTAGGTTATCTCATCATGGATTAGTAATTGTTAAGTTTAGATGTTTGATATTTTGCATTCATGAATCACATTTACTTTCTGAATTTTTTTATATTTATTTCTATTATATTGAATGATGTATGTTTTATTTTTTTTCCAGTTATTATTATGTCTACCACGGGAAAACCCCATTACTGCTTTACTTGAACTTAAAAAACTCAATGGTGATAACTTTATAAGATGATAATAAAATTTCAATTTGATGCTAATACGTGAGCACCGCAAGTTTGTCTTTAGTGCGAAATATCCTGAAGAGCCCGCTGCCAATGTCACTAAAAACATTAATGATAAATTTGATGCTTGGATTCAGTCCAACAACAAGGCTAACTGCTACATGTTTGTGAGCATGAATGAAGTTCTCAGAACAAAGCATGAAAGCATGGAAACTGCTTATAAGATTATGGAATCTCAACAGGCGATGATGTTTGGGATGCAAACTGATCAAAGTCGTCATGAAGCTACTAGGAGCTACAAGACTATTAAGATGAAGAAAGGCACTTCTGTGCATGAATATGTTTTGAACACGATCAACATAATGCATGACTTAGAAGTATATGGGACTACCATTGATGAATGAACTCAAGTCAGCATTATACTTGAATCGGTCATACCTGCTTTTTCTACATTCACTATCAACTATGTTATGAATAAGTTGCATCTCAACATGACCCAGTTGTTGAATGAACATCAAACTTTTAAGTTACTTAACAAAAGTATGACCAAAGAGGGTGAGACAAATGTTGTTGAGCAAAAACATTCTTCCTTTAATAACAAAAGGAAGAAGAACAATGGAAGTGATAATGGTAAGGATAAGAAATGAAAGAAAGCCAAGAGGTCACCTAAGGCCAAGAAGAAGAAGAAAGACAACAACTCCATGAAGAATGAACCCAAAGGAAAAAATTTCTATTGTGGAGTTGAAGGTTACTGGAAGAGAAATTGTAACAAGTATCTCTCTTAGCTAAAAAAGAAAGGCAAATTTGATTTACTTGTATTTGAAACTTGTTTAATGGAATATGATTTATCATCCTGGATCATTTATTCAGAGCCACTAACCATGTATGTTCTTCTTTGTAGATGTTTGATTCTTCAAGTGAGCTTACTGATGGCGAGGTGGTAATGAGAGTTGGCAGCGGTGCGCTCGTTTTAGCAAAAGCATTAGGAACAATCCGTTAAAGTTTTGAAGATAAATTTCTTGTTTTGAACAATGTTTATTTTATTTCGGGATTTTCTAGAAGTTTAATTTCTTTATCTTTGTTGCATGAACAAAATTGTGTTGTTTTTTTTAATAATAATATGTTTGTTATTTCAAAAAATAGTTTCAATTTTTATCATGCAAAAGTTTCAAACAGACTGTATATGCTTAAACCAACTAAACGAATATTAAATAATTCAGAATGATTTAAAGTAGCAAATCTAAAAAGTAATAAACAACAAAATGTTTCTTAAATAGATGACACGTATATTTGGCATCTTAGGTTGGGACGTATTAATCTTGACAGATTAAAGTGATTAACAAAACATGGTGCTTTGATAGAACTAAAAGTTAGAACTCTGTCAGTTTGTATTATGTCTAGAGGGTAAAATGATCGAGAGACATTTCTCTACAAAGGGTCAAAGAGCCAAAGAGCCACTTGAACTAGTACATAGTGACGCATGTGGACCGATCAAAGTACAAGCTAGGGGTGCGTATGAGTATATCATCACTTTTATTGACGATTACTCAAGATACGATTATAGTTACCTAATGCATAGAAAGTCAGAAATATTTGGAATGTTTAAAGACTTCAGGTTAATCTTTGATCAGATCAAGGTGGTGAATACGTAGATTTAGAAGTCAAGGATTACCTGCTGGAGTATAACATTCTATCTCAACTTAACACACATGTAACACCATAATAAAATGGTGTTTCAGAAATGAGAAACATAACCTTATTGGATATGGTTAGATCGATGTTAAGCTACTCATCACTACCACTCACATTATTGGGATAAGCACTTCAAACGACAACTTACATTTTGAATGCAATTTCTTTTAAATCTATAAAAAGACACATTTAGAGTTATGGAATGACTCCAAACCTAGTTTGTGTCATTTCCGTATATGAGAGTGTCCGACTCATGTTCTTAGACCTGAAACTGAAAAGTTAGACTCAATATCTGAAATGTGTATGCTATGCCCCATAAACAAAAGGTGGTTACTTTTATACTCACAAGGATTAAAATGTGCTTGTCGACAATTGCTACATTCCTCGAACACGTTTATATGGTAAAATATAAACTTCCAAGAAAAGTAGTTCTCGAAGAACTCACATATGATGAGATGAGACTATCTTCAACATTGAGTGATAAACGACAAACCAAAGAAATCACTGCTCCTGTTCAAGAAATCTCAGTGCAACATCGTAGTGGGAGAGTTGTAAGACAACGTATTCACTATGAACTTGAGGCACATGTCCTAAGGAAAGACACTGATAAGGATGATTTATTGAGCTTTAAAGAGCCAATGGAAGATCCTGAAAATGAGAAATGGCAAGATGCGATGAACCAAGAAATGAAATCGGTGTATTCCAATTCTGTCTGAGAACTTGTAGATTCACCTGAAAAAGTCAGGCCAATTGGATGTAAATGGATCTTCAATAAGAAAAGAAGTGCAGATGGTAAAGAATAAACTTTCAAGGCACGGTTAGTAACCAAAGGCTACACTCAAAGGGAAATAGTTGATTACGAAGAGACATTTTCTCTTGTTGCCATGCTAAAATCCGTTCTCATTCTTTTTCCATAGCCGCTAGTTTAGACTACAAAATATGGTAAATGGACATCAAGATAACCTTTCTAAATGACTCTCTTGAAGAAAGCATTTATATGATGCAACTAGAAGGGTTCATGAAAATGGGACAAGATCAGAAAGTATGCAAGTTGCTTAAATCCATTTATGGATTGAAGCAAGCATCAGAATCTTAGAATCTTACGTTTGATAAAACTATTAAATCATATGGTTTCAAACAAAATGTTGACAAGACTTGTATTTATAAATACATCAAGATGAGAAAGTGGTTTGTAAAACAGGCTAGTGACTTTTATTTTGGAGATTCATCGACATGCATGACTGGAAACATGATCTTACAAGATTTATAATCCAAACTTGCCTAGAGGATCGTATATTGGTTTCCTTAAGTCTCAATTCTGAAACTAAATGGTTATTGAGCTCAAATTTATAATACGATTATAAATTGACCGTTCATTAGTGAATTAATGGTACTTAAGGATCAATGAATAATTAGAAGGTAAAATGGAAATTTTGACCTGCTCTAATTTACAAACTAATAATTGGATGACAAAACTACATGAAGTGATTATATCAATGGCCTACATGAGATTACTCTGTAAATATATTCTATAATTACTAAGAGTGCAGTTCCATATTTATAATGGGGGTAATAATAGATTTAATAAATGATATTATTTAATTAAAGATTTTATTTAATAATTTGATTTATTGAAGCCTAGAAGTATGAGTCCATGGTCCCCAAGCCACCTCTGTACTATACAGCTTAGGGTGTGAATGTTTTAAGGCATAAGAAAAAGGACTAGCTTGTTAAAGGAATTAAGGAGAAAGTATATAATTATGAGATAATTATGTATTATTAATTAATTTAATTAATCATTATAATTTTCAGAAATTATAATTAGTTAACTATATATATATATATATATATCGATTAGCTATGTATTAGTCAATGATGAGACAAATATTTGATTTATGAAATTAAATAATATTAAATTATTATAATATAATAATTTGAATTTACTAATTTATTAATTTTGAATTAATAGATTATCAGATAAGTTAACTTTAAAATAATACTTAGATATTTATCTGATTAAATAATAAATTTAAAAAAATTATCATGTCACATCGAACTGCCACACGCCAATAATTGATTTTGAATCAGGGATTGGCGTGGCACACTACAATGCCAGACAATACTGCAGTGGCGCGTTGCACACTGTAGTGCCACATGAAACTGTAGTGGTGCATGCACTTCAGTGCCACATGGCATTGTAGTGTAGCGTAGACTGTAGTGGCACATTTGTAAATAATATAATATTTTATCTAAACTTAAAACCTAATGAGCATTGACCTAGAATATATAGAGATAAAATTCTATTGGCCTCACAATTTTTGATATTTGACTGATTAATCGTCAATCAAAGCTTTGTGAATTCTCTAATTCTCTCTCACAGTTCTGTCACAAAACTCCTTCTCCAAATCTCTAGATCTCATGTGTTGAATACATTTAGAGATAAAAATTTGTTCTTGTATTATTTTACGTGTCCACACACTTTCTCGTGTGTTTGAGATTGATTTGAAAGATCTTGGTGTGGATCTCAAAATATGTTCATCGTGGAATCGAACGTTCATTGTTGTTAGTAGAAGATAGTGATGACGCTTGATAGACTTCAAGAGGTAAAATCCTTTTCTTTGAATGTCTATTAATTTAATATATAGATATATAATAGATCCGTACAGAGAAATTTTTTTTTCACAAAAATTATTTTTTTTGGATCTATGGCGAATCGATTGATTTTTCAACTAATAAAATTTCTGAAACCCCCCTTCTGCTGTGCGCACGCAGCAATTCCAACAGTTTCAGAAACATAAGCTTTAGTAGAAGTTTTAACAGCTTCCAAGCGCTCAGCTTCTAATTCCACATGACGTGCAATATCATTAAAAGTTTTTATATTTTCATTATGTGTCATGTTAACCTTCATGCATTCCCAATTTTGAGCGAGGGAACGAATGATAACTTGAACTTGTTGTTCGTCAGTTAGTGCATACCCAACACTCTTTAACTCTCCGATCATGTTCGACATCTCTCTCAGATGTTGTTTCATTATGTGATGTTGATGCTTCATATGTGTCAAATTTGATCGTAAGTTGTCTTAGTCTAGTTTCTGAAGTCAAACCAAATTTTTCTTTTTGAGAATCCCACATATCCTTGGTAACTTCAAACTTCTCAAACTCACTCATAAGATCATATTGCATGCATCTCAACAACGTAATGCGAGCGATGCTATTCTTTAATTTCCATAAACGATAAGCCTTTTTATCTCTTCTATGTTAAGCAGAAGTACCTTTTTCAGGTTCAGTCATACTATGTTCAAGGGTTTCAAGAACTTCTTATTCCTCAAGAATATACTGAATTCTTCGATGCGAAATATCAAATTTACCACCGTTTAGTTTCTCACCCTTATTCAGTTCAACTATTATATTTTTGGAAACACACATTCACATCTTAAAGTTATGGCAAACTCAACTCAATCAATGATAATATGTTATTGAGTATGGGATCGAAAGTTCGAAGTGCTTACAATCATCTCCCACACAAAATATCATATCAACGTTACTTAATTATATGCCGAAAACTTAGCACCTATGAGAATACACTAATCTCATTTATGATAATTCTCACTCAGTTAATATCATAACATGAAGACCATACACACAAATTAAAGAACTCTATTAAACATATTAACTTAATTAGTTAGAAAATAATGTTTAAAAATAATCATCATATGTACAAAAGAAATGAAACATCACAATGTATTTAACACTTGAACATGGGACTACATTCAGTGTATGTTCCGTCCTGTCTACACCAAGGCCCAACCTTACGTTTCGAAGATTTACGAATTGTGATAATGCAGCTGAACGGCAAATTCCAGAACGTATATTTCGTTCCTCTCTTGATATGAGATCTTCTGCAATACTCTCGTATTCTTCAGAGGTATACTTTTCCATGATCTCTTCTTTATCTGCATTCCACGAGTCTGGCAAGGAATTGAGAAGAATTTTTCATATATCTATCTTAACTTCAATGCCCATTTTTCGCACTTCGTTGTACATTTTACTCAAATATACTATATGTTCAATCATGTTGTGATGTGAATTCATTTTGTACTCACTAACTTCATATGACAATGTATATGATCTGTCATAATCTAGGTCTCATTTATCTTTTGTACTAACATAACATAATGTAGAAAATAATCGAATCAAGTATACTTACTTGATTACATAGCGGAATGGATTGAAATAATGAATTACATGTCAGATCTTCTAGAAAATCATGAAAATGAACTCTCCACTTGTTCCACAACCCAAGAGCTATTTATTTTGTACGTGAAAACTTGATTTTGATATTGGAAGAATAATTTTTTTCTCTAGTTTTTCAGTAGGTCTGAATTTTCTTGTGAAAATTTCAAATGAAATCTATCCCCTATCTAGTTAATGGTAGTTTTTATATTAACTACCATCGGTAATTTTTATATTAACTACCATTGATAATTTTTCATCATTCTTATTCAAAATCAGATCGGGTCGACCCATCATGGACGTCCGGATCCTAGTCAACAATTCCAACGGCTTAATGCAATAAAAGAAATAATGAATAGCAAAACAAAAAATGGTTTCCTTTAGGAAAATGGTGAAATTAAAAGGGAAACTAAGAAAATGGAAGTTAGAATTCATGATTTTTGTCTTACAACAATTGATTTCCCTAGAAAAATTAATTACGCTTCTACAATAATTTCACATACTTCTGAAATGTGAGAAAGTCAATCTGCAAAATAAATCTTGAATTCTAATGCTGATATTTTCTGGGAAATTGTCATGTTTCTTACGAACTTATTGTGTTCTTTTTCTTAATGGCGGTCTGAACCTAGCATGAAGCTTCTCAACAAAGATCAACGATGAAGGAGCAGAAACCCTAGAACTAGAAATTTTTTTTTTAAAAGTTTCAGATGTGGATGCAAGTTCACACCACGGTCATCCACCATCGTCATTGGAACGCATGTCTTCTATCTTCGTAGTTAATGTCGGAAGTGGGGTAAAACGATCTAGTTCGTAAAGAAGATAATGAGCTGTTAAAGGCTTAAAAAAATTCACTTAGGGCGTCAAAGCACCAGATGATAGAAAATTAATTTCTCCAAGGCAGTTACAAGGCTGTCCTAAACTAAATAAAGAACTATAAAAATGATCTAACTTTTTTAATATCTGATATTATTTTGGGCGTCAGAGCATGAGAAGATAAAAAATAATCTCTCTTTCATATTATATATAATATATATAATGAGAGAGAGAGGTAGATATTTTAGGGGGAGAGAGATTTAATAAATATAAATATATGGAGAGAGAAAATATGGATGATTATATATTTACATAAAAGAATAAATAGGGTAGATTAGTAACTAATTAAACAAGTTGAATTTAATAAAAATTTCTATATTAATTAATTTTTTAGAAAGTGCCATATTTGTTTTTTTTAAGTTGTGTACAAAATTGATTTTAGAATTGAAAATTTGTTTAAATAATATCAATTATTAAGAAAAAGAATAGAAGGCGGATAACAAAGAAGTAGGGGTGTTCAAATTTGTTTCGTACCGAACCGAAACTGACCATTTCGGTCGGTTCTTTGTATGTGTTCGGTTCGGTTCAGGAAAATGAGAGAACTGGAGTTTCAATTCAGTTCAAAACTTTAGTGATTTTCAAACCGAACCGAAACATTAAATTCATATTACTTTTTAGTATATAATTTTTTATAAAACCGAACCAAAACAAAACTTTTATTTTATTTTTTTCAATAATATCATTTAAAATTTATTTTTAATTAATAATACTGAATCGAAGAACTGAACTAATCGCCGAACCGAACCGTAAACACCCCTACAAAGAAGGGACAATTACCCAGCTCTCCACGAAGTAGGCCCAACCCACCCTCATCAGTTCGCTTCAGTATAAGAATGTTGAAAATAAAGTAATAGTACTAAATATACAAGATTTTAAACTATATCGTGTACATGAAATGAGAATCGTCTAGTCATAGGAGATGCATTGAGAATGTGGTGGTCTAGTGTGCAAGAAAGGATAAGCATTCTCAATTGATAGACGGTGATAAACCTCGGTAATTAAACGCATCCTTGGGCCTACCAAGGGGTACTAGTCATGGTGCTAGATGCGGTGATTTTTCGTATGAAGCTTTATGAGTGAGAGAGAGAGAGAGAGTGCTCCATGATAAACATATGTCTAAATGTGAAATATCCATCCCTCTCAATAGGAGTACATGTCTCTTTATATAGAGAGTGAGCGGTAAACCCTAATTTGTAGTGGTCAATGAGTGATTACCAAGTGTATGTAGAGATCAACGTATAGAACACTGTCACGTGTCTCTAGATTCATCTTTAATGAGAGAAAAGTGCATCTAAAGCCTACTGAGGAGGTGATAGTGACGTACTGACACGACGTGCCTCATGTTAATCCTACCAAGTCATATGCCACAAATACATTCCCAATGCGGTAAAGGTTCATCCAAGTCTTGTCACTTGATTCGAAGGTTACGGGTAAATCCTCATGGTGTGTCCAACCAGGGCGGGTGGATCTAATGGATATGTTAGGGTGAAAATGCATGTATAAACAACCAAGAACACATATGTTTACAGAAGCAGCTTTATTCCATGTTGTAATATCTTTCCCAGCCAGCCCACCTTCGAATTTGTTACAGTAAACATCAGACCAAGAAATTTTAGCCTCATTTTGCTTGGAATGCTATTCATTACATTGAAAATTCTTGATAACTGAAGGCACCTCCTTAAGAACCCTGTTTCGTAGAATGAACAAGCAAGTCCCGTATTTTGGAGGGCCATGACTACTAAGCCAATGAGTTGAAGCCCCCATGCATAAGAAAAAGAAAGAGACTTTGTTCTGCAAGCTTTAACCTAGAGGAAATTCTGTTCACTAATGCTTGTAGACACCCTATTCTTACCGAATCCCTGGAACCCAACTTAAAAAGGCAAAGGAAACCCTTAGGATTGGACCCTAAGATGCATTGTGCTCAAGGGAGGCCTTGGGCAATCAAGGTGAGCTCCCAAAATGCAACCCTAGGAAGAAAGCCCACGCGGAGCATTTCACCAGGTCGAATATTCAATACGTCCGGACGGATTGTTTTAACATGGTTTGTTGTAAGCACAAGCACGTACATTCATTCCATCTGTACGAATGGCATTTTATCCCGGCCGAACGTCAAGGTACTGACATGCTAGGGCTCGTACATATATTCATACGAACATACCTCAAACCGTCTGGACGGATTATGGCATCACCTCAATGGACAGCACGAGCGCAGGAGAATAATTCTGTTAGAGATTCATCTAGATGCTAGAATTTATTCGGAAAAACCCGATTGACTTTCCCTATAAACAAGCAGCCACATCTCCAAAATGGTTCTGCAGTTTGCTATGGTTTTCCAAGTTAAAATTGGAAGAGAAGTTTCCATGTATAGACCCCTATGTAAAAGGAAAAAACAATTCTAAAACCCTTTTATTTAATGAAACTCCCCATTTTCATGGGGAAAAGTGCTCAGTTGGTCTTTAAAATTTAAATTTTTTAATTAAACTTGATGATGTATATTTTGTAGACTTTCATCTAATAAATGTTAATGTAAACATGTGAATGTAGATTAAATTTAACAGAAAATTTTTGCTTGATCAGGGATTTAATACGGTATAACTTAGTCTTTTCATTTATACAAAAGATCATATTTCATTAAGAAAACAAATTCAAGGGTCCAAATTCCTTTTTTTTTTTTGTCTTTTTGGTCCATTTTCTATGACTCATCACTACTTAAAAATAGATCCCATTTTGTTAGGAACTGGCCATTAAATCCTACACATCCATGAAATCATGGATGACTTGAATTACCTAGGCACAAACACCAATGTAAAAATAAATTTTTTTAATTTTTTTTACTTTTAAGTAAAAAGTAGTCCGTGTTTACATTGTAAATGACAAAAAAATAGAATCTCTTTTCTAATTTAAAAAGTGTGCGAGAGGTTAAAAAAGGTCATAAGATTAAAATAACCTTTTGAATCATATAATATGAATGATGATTTAAGAGTTTCTTAATATACTGTAAGGTAGAGAGAATCTACCGTATAATAATTCTAAAAAAAAGTTGTCTCGCTGGCTTCCACTAATTTAAACTTTATTATTGAAAATTTTATGGTACGGGTGATGTACCATACAGTAGTGAAAGCTACCCTGTACGGTACAGTGTTTGTACCATAGCATAACGTATTTCATCTTCTTCCCCAAGTTATTCTCTGCAACACCGAATAAACCATACCCACCTTCTTCTCTCAGCCTCTATCTCTCTCTCACAATCTTTCAGCCAGCCATATAAGCTTATCGTCTATTTTTTTGTTCTATTTTTATAGATTCACTGCGTCGCGGCCTTGTCACGAAAAACATCGTCGTCTCAACGTGTCGCAGCCGTTACATCGCAATTACGGCGGCGACGCCGGCCATTCAAGCCTGCACCGCGATATCAGACTGTAACGATACCGTTACAAAACGGCCGTTTTTTTTAACCGATGGGTTCAACTGCCGAATATGGGGGACAACTCTTGCATTGGTCTGCGGCAAGGGTGAAAAAAACCAACGAATCGATCATTCCGACTAAACCAACCCAAACTATAATTCATTGGATGGTTTAATTAGTAAAAATAATTTGGTTTGAGTCCGATTTTCATTTATAATCACTCAACTTAAATCAAATTCACTATTTAAATATAAAGATAAGTTTAATTTCATCACAACATATCATAGTACTCATGCAGAACACAGTCTTAACTTAATGAGATAAAAATCATTTTATTAAGATGAGTCATTTTCTCATATTTAACTTTAAATATAAAGGAAACGAAAACGTCAACCCAACTGATAATTAATGGTTTGGTTCAGATTAAGTTATGTGTTTGATTTGGGTTGCTTATTTATCAGACAAGAAATATTAGTTTGGTTATATATAATTGATCTAAAATCAAATCAAATTGCCCAATGAATACCCTCTAGTTGTGATTTCCTTGGCTTGGTGGGATAGAAACTCCAGAATTTTTTAGGGGAAACGCAACTATGCTAATTCTGTTTTTAAATTTTTATCTAACACTATCAGACAGAGATTTTATAGCGTGTTAATGAAGTAGATAAATATTGTAATAGAAAAATACAAGTTAATTAGGGGTTGAGTATCAATAGCTTTTATAACAACTCCTAAAGATGAAATATACCTAAATCCTAAACCCTAAAATTATAAACCCTAAATCCTAAAATCCTAAACACTAAAACCAAATCCTTATAAAAGTCTCCATAACAATCACAAATAAGAGAATAGCCCATCATAAGTCTTCACGAGGTCAATTTTCATGGTACTCCTAGCTGAATTTTTTGGGTTAATCCCCCTACCAACTCATGAGCAAGAAAAATATTATTGGTAATATAACTTCCAAGAATAACGGAATAGCTTTAAGCTAACAATATCAGGTAGCACATTTCTGATTCTATTTGACAGAATCTCGGCAAACCATGCCTATAACTAGTCAGTAACTTTGGTGGGATTGGAGTTTTTTGGTGTCAAAGCCGCATAAGTGGAATTTGATCATAGGCTTAAGCAAGTCCCCATTATGAAGTACTCCTGAACGACCTAGATACATCATATCCAGTTATATTCCAAGTCGCCTTAAAAGTCAGCAGCAACAACAAGCCTTTGATCATTTATAAGATTCTCATGGGGATAATTACTCAGGCTTGGGGGAGGTAGCTAAGAAGTTTTGGAAATGATGCACAAACTTTTATGACAGTTTTCTTGTGACTGTTGTACCAACCGTCGCTAAAAAATGATCAGAGAGATTTGCAGTGATGATTTACGTAACCGCGCGAAAGATACATTTATAGTGAAAGTTTTCCCAAAACCATCGCAAAAATTTCATATATTTCAACGATTATGAGAAATTTCTACAACGGTTTTTCCAAACCGTTGCTAGGAATCCCTTTCTGCGACGGTACCTTCACCCTCGCCAAATAATCCCACAAACTGCCGCTAGTTGAAATAGCCAGAAAAAACGAGCGGGGAATTAAAGGCAAAGCACAACATAGATGAAATTTCCTCTCTCGATATCCTCCATTAGGAACCCCTTTTCATCTCTCTCATCTCGCCCAATCTCGATCTCCTTGATCTAAAACCGTCTTCTCTCTTTGAAACCTTCCTTTCCTCTCCCTCCCCTGTCTCGGTTCTCGATCTCCTCTCTCCCTTCCTTCTCTTAATCTACTCCCTCCATTGTCTCTTCTCTCTCTCTCTCTCTCTCTCTCTCTCTCTCTCTCTCTCTCTCTCTCTCTCTCTCTCTCTCTCTCTCTCTCTCGTCACTGCCGCGCTAATTTTGCTGGTTTATGTGATTTTTTGGATTGCGAAAAAATTGGAAAAATCTTAGTTGGAGTCAGTGGTCTACATCTGTTATACCAAATCTTCCGCGTTTCGACTCTCGCTAACTACTCCTCTTCTAACTCAGTCCGCATCGGCTTTGCCCATTTCTGCATCACCATTCACGATTTCCATGGCCATGTCTGCGAAATTGTACCCAATTTCACCACCATCTCTCTCTCTCTCTTGCAAATTTTGCAGACTATTTTCCCCTCAATCTGTGTCTTTTCCAACACCCCTAATTTTTAGGGCTTCTAGTACCCTTGATTACTCAAAATCCTATGTCGATGAGAAGTCTGCAAATCTGCAATTCTGTATGTCGATGACAAGTCTGCAAATTCTATGCGTGGCTATTTTTCTGAATGGACTTGAAGAAGTACCTGGTGTTCTGATCCCCCAGTTGAAGCAATTGAACCCTAGACTTCTGTACGAAGTAGCTTTCTTCAGTATCCCTCATGGGAAGGAAATCCTATATAACTGTTTGTGTTTTTATTTCTTGAAGGTTTACATTTTTTGGATCAGATTGAACATCTTTTTGGCACTTAACTGAACTCTAGCTTCTAAGACCCTGTGAGGAACATCATTATAGTGCTACGTACTCATGGTCTTCGATGTTGTTTTGAAACTTTGAGTTTGGCGCCTAGTTCGAGCATAAGCGACCCCTGTACATCAACCCTCAAGAAGCTTCCATAGTAGGGATAAATTCTTCTCCCTAGATCCAAAAATCGAAGAACTTAAATGTGTTTTGGTCTAAAAGCGTGCTCATTTAGATATAGGACAGCTGAGTTGTCGTCTAAATATTTGTGTAATGGCAAGGAAATCCTGGATAAGGGGAACAAATATGTCAACTCTTGGCTAGCCAACACCCTCTCAATCTTACTTAAATGGCATGATTATATTTATCTCATTCTCTTTTTTATTTATAAAGTGTACTGATATAGGGAAAAAAACATCATTTACAATAATGTGTTAAAAAAAGCCCGAGCTTATATAAACTGTATGGAAAAGGAAACATATATGATTATAAAGAACTAATGCGAAGATAAAAAACTGATCACATGCTAAAAATAAAACAGATACACAGACAAAAAATATAAAAAAACTCACAAGCTCCAAATGAACAAGACATTCAATTCCAAAAGAACAATCATTTAAAGCACAAGATAAACGTCCAATAAAATCATTGTCAACAAAACTATTACAAAAGTCTGGAGCATCAAATCAATAGCAGAATCCGGTAAATATGTGTGAGAAGCAATAACATTTACAACTTGATTACATTCCCGGTGAATATGAGAAAGCATAAAAATCCATGAAAGATACTAAGAAATGACAATGATTCCAAACTTGGCAAATTGTCCACGGTATCCATTTAGACTGATTGGAAAGTAATTAAACAACAAAGTTTGAACTACTTTCATACCATATTTTGATGTATATTCAATAACATAAATGACTTATTAAATCAACCTCAAAAGAAAATACTGAACTTAAAGGGATAAAAAATATCTTTTAACAAAAGGCCTTCAAGTCTAGAAAATACCACCACAACTTTCAATAACTTGGGAACCCAAAAATGCTCCATCAGATTTAATATGTATTAAATCTTTATGATAAACAGTAAATTAATAAATATATTAATTTACATCGATCATGTCCTATATATCTAATTATATAAACTATTTCACTAATATCTCTATCCACATCAGCGATCCAGATCTAGATCACATGCATTCAAAATACTTAGTGAACCGTAGTAGCAACCATTCATTATAGATTTCATAATTTAATATGTTGTGGACTATTTTATTCATTATCTATGATCTTAATCCTCTTCTACTAATATAATATCATAGTCTTATTAATGAATATGAAATTTTCAGATATTATATTCATTATTCAATAATAATTCAGAGAATACAATTATAAGAAAAGTGCGCTTTTATTAATTTTTAAATAAAATGTCTTTACAAATGCTTTGAGACCATCATGCGCAACTTCCAACACCAAAGGATCAGGGGAAGCTGGAGAGGGTCGAGAATCCTCCGTACGAATTGGACCAGGACTTTGAGGAAAGAGCAAGAATTCTGGAGGAAAGCTGAAGAATCTCAAGTCCAGCTCATGATGAGCATTAACAATCTCATCTCGACAGCTATCATAGCCCAGGAAGAACTCCAAGAGTAGGGCAGCCGTGAACAAGCTTTAAATCCCTCCAGTTGTCGAGTAACCTCCCGCTCTTGACTCTCAGCCTGAACAAGCTTTTCCTCTTGAAGTCAGAACTTATTCAACATGACGTTCTTCTACCAACAAAGACTTGATATGATCTTTTCATGATCAGATAGTTGACCTCCAAATCTAGACGAGCTTCTTGAGCCCAGACCAACTCCTCCTTGAGGATCATCGTCCTCTGTACCGCAACGTGAAGCTTTTAAATCTTCCCTGTCATATATTCATTAGCTTGGCGAAGCGAATCACATTTATGAGCCGCGACAGTAAACTCGGCTTCATACTTCGAAGCGGCCTTGGTGACCATAATCATTATGGATCTACAACGGCTAAAATGCGCTAGCATCACGATATTATAGGTAAGAATTTGTGAACATTAATGAACGGCTAAAGAAAGACAAATATATATGAAAGGTACAGGAAGAGATGATACTTACGCCCAAAGTGTGATCCCTTGGAAGCTTGAGAAGGATAGCTCCCTTCTTAGGGTCCACTTCCGCGGACCACAATTCCAACAACCTCTTCACCTTTCCCCAGGCTCGGTCCCAAGGACTAAGATTCTCTTCTCCCGTAACCGAGGTCATCGAAGCCTTGTATTTCTGACCATGAGGACTCAGCCGATCAGACCACGGAGAAGCATCCATGAGGATCTGAGATGGAGACCCTTCAATTTCAGGGTTAGTCACCTCGGACCGGGACCGAACTGAATGAAGGAATTTGGAGGACCCCTGAGGAGCCACGTGGTCAAAGTGACCCTGTGACGGGCCTGGATCAGGGGATGACCAAAGCTTTTAGGAACGCTCCTGGTGGTCTTCAAAGTAGAAGCAGGTATAGAAGAAGGTGGGAGATACGAAGACAATGATGGTGTCCCCTGAAGATGGGTAGAGGGGGGAGGTGTAGGAAGGACCCCCCCTTTCCTTTGACCTCCCCAGCATTTTAGACCGAATGACCTTCATCCTCTGCACCTTAACATCCTCGAACTCCACTCAGGCTTTGCTCGAAGAAACCACCTCTATAAGAAGTAGAATAACAATAAGGCCATGCATAAAAAAATGAGAGGGGAAGACATGCAATAAGATATAGGAACGATGCCGCATGCGACTTGAAGAAAGGGTTTCGGAACTACGAGGGCCAAGGCTCTCCAAGCTTGAACTACCAAACGGGAAAGGATGCGGGAGAGGTAAGGAAGCTGAAGTGACGTTGGTCTACGAGAATTCTGACTAAACTACAATTTTGGGTCATGAAGACGACGGAGAGTTCCTTCGATTTTTCCCTCCCCGCTACACACAAAAAGAGAAGAAGTTAATTTCATAATTGAGGGCAAATACACTTTCTACCTTTTAGTCACAACTTCACATGCGGCCTAAAAAATCTGAGTATCGAGTTCATGATCTCCGAATCCCCAAGACTAGACTCCCAAGATCCAAAGACCACAAACCAACCATCTTTCCACTCGCTACACCAGGTGGGAACACAATCCACGAGTCCCTTCACCCTCCCAGTCCTACCACTGATATAGTACTAACTTGGGGGTTGAGAGGGAGCCTTCTCACATAATTTTTTAGTGGGAGTCTTCAGTTGCAACAGGAAGTCGAATTCCTCTAATGAGAAGTCCCCACGACCGTGTAGCTTCCACAAGACCATTCATCCCACCAAGACCCTCTAAGAGTTCAGCTTGAATTAGGCCAGGGTTATCCCCATAGACGAGAACCATCTCCTGAAGAAGGGGTGCAGGACAAGACGCAATTGCCAGGTGCAAGTCGATCCCTCTATGACGAGGGGCACTAATTCTCTCACCATCTTCTGACAGCCGCAAGTGAACGTAGTCCGAGAGATGATACTTCTTCTGGATAAAGGCTAGGTGCTTCTTGTTCAGGGACGGAAGGTAGTCATTAGCCCCCCAGCGGCCAGAACTCCCACTCGGACTCATATCACGTTCAAGATCAGAACGGGAACCACTGGTCTCGGCCGGTAAACTTGAATCCATGGGGTACCTAGGAACCAATTTGGAGAAAGAAGATGAGTTAGAAGAAACACTAGATGAAGGTTCCTCTGGGAAGAGGGAGGCACTTGATTTTTGTAGAAGGGGAGATAAGGACAAAAAGGAAATCGTTAAGGAGCTTGTCTCTCTTAGAAGGGGGGGAAGTCAATGGTTTGGAGAAAACCTCTCATTTATAGGTCTTGGGGTGAACAATGATCAAGAATATTTAAATGATCCGACGGGTCAAGGGGCCATCGGCATAGGAACTAATGAACTCAAGAAATTAGACGTGCACGTTGATGGGACATGTAACATTTCAGTAACCGAGGTCATGCGGTCCTCACCTCCATCCCTCATGCGCCATCATTACCACTATTCCTGAGAACAATAAACTTCAAATTTCAAACGCGGGGACCCATGCACATAGAACTTCATTTCAGAAAGGCATTTAGTCTGCCCAAACTCGACTTATGAGGGCATTCTACCTGGGAAGAGTCATGACCATAATGAGAAATTGAAGGCGATAAAGGCTCTACAATTTGACTCATGCTCATGAAAGGACACAAAAGTCTTCAGACTTGAGCTGGTAGGTCCTCGACTGAGGACAACAATTACGGGTATTCCTGGACTACCAATGGTGTGACACCATGTGGCAGGCCATGACAAGAGGTCTCTATTCTACTCTAGGGAAAGGGATTGAAGGACTGAACTCCCAAAAGGGAAGGGAAATGAACTGACTAGGTCGGTCTTCAAGGGGCTCAGGCGACACCGCCAAGTGTAAGCTAAAAATCCACGAGAAGAGGATCTGGCACAAGGGGTCAGTTAGCCCTGTGTTGGGCATCATTATTATTCACCGAAAGTAGCACTCCACATGGCGTTTTCTTCATTGTAACATGTGTTGGTCGACTTCAGTCGTTGTGATGAAACGTTGAGTCAGCCACCAAATGGTCACATCCATAACGTTTGGCATGACTAAAGGTAAATCGACATTTAATGCACCCTCCTTTATGTCAGCTCGAGGGATAAAGGCACTAAATGCCGTCCCCAGCTCGTGATATCAAGGAAACGTCATCATGTCACTCGAAGCCTATTCAACATACATCCTCCTCCAAGGCTTTTCGGAGGCTTGTAGTAGAAGGTAAGTAATTCTCTTCTAAAGGAAACTCTACCAAAATTTCTCCAGGGATACTGACTTAGACATTAGAGGCTTTTCAATGAGGAAATCACCACTGGTTCTCTTTGCCTTAGAGTTCTTTGTCTTTGGTTGTGCAGGTTCCCGCCTAAGAGGACTCCCACATGGAGAAGATATTGCATGCCAGCCACCTCGCAAAGTTGAGATTTTTGGTAACAACAATATCAATATTTTTTTTATAAGAGGCCATATATTAAGCAATAAAAGAACAAGCTGCAAGGGGAAACCCTCAGGGAAGCCACACCACCTCAAGAAAGATTTCCAAGTAAATGGGGAGGGAGGTTCCAACTGGCAATAAGCCATCTATTAGTCGGGAATCAGGAATAAATTGTTGGTTCCACAACCTATCTCTAATAGAGTTGACATAGTATCAATATGAAAAATATTATTTTCTTTTACTAAGCGTTATATGAACAAGGAGAAGCTCTGAAACTGATTTGTTCATTTTGAAAAATCACCTTATTATATGAGTTCTAGATTACCCATACTGTAGCATAACCGCAGAATCCATAAAGGCCAAACCTGATAACTATCGTAGACCATTAAAAGAAAAGATTTTAAATCCAATTTGGGGCACCCTTTTCTTAAAAGACTTGAAAATCGCTTCCCAAATTAAAAAAGCTAAAGCACATCTAAGAAAATTATGATCAGCCGTATTAACAAAATGCTTGTAAATACTACATCAAGAAGCCAAAAGGAATCTTAATTTACAAAGATTATCTTCCGTGGGTAATCTGTTATACAGAATCCTCCAAATCAACATGGATCTCGATGGAGGAATAAAAGAATTTCAAAATTTTTTATGCCAAGAAACCTCTTAATTAACTTCAAACAATTATGAATAAATATCTTTGCAAGAAATGGAGACGTGTTTTGAAATTCTCCAAATTAAAGAGTTAGGCATTGGAGATATAGCAATCTTCTCAATTTGGTTATAAAGATCAGGAAAACGAGCTTAAAATTTTTCATGCAACGCCTATTTCAAGTCAATAATGAAATAAGAAATACGAACATTTAGAGAAGCAGCACTAGAGTCTGGAATATCAAGAATATCAACTATAGGAGCTGCAAGTCAGTTATCCCAACAAAAATTTCAATTAGATCTGTCATAAATCAACCAAACGTTTCTCTTTACAAGTCACTATAATGATATTAAAGGAAGGCCAAACTAAAGAACAAATATCTAGAGAAATGGTGATTTGAACTATTCAAATAATAGGCACTAAGAAAAGAAAACACATTGGAATTTGAAGTAAGTAGCTTACAAGAGAACTTTTTAAGAAAAGCATTCTTACGGATCTTAATATCTTTTAAACCCAAACCGCTGGTGGAAATAAGCTTGTAACAAGTTTTCCATTAAACTCTAAGAACCTTACATTCATTAGAATTACCCGTCACAGAAAGTTACGCATCTTTATATTCATCAAATTGAGAAGAAAAACCAGCTATTTATAGACCATAAAAGACTGAACGAACGAACAAACGATGACTGATTTAATAAGTGCTAAATGTCCAGCCATAGAAAGAGACTTACCTTTCCATAAAAATCTTCTCTTATGAGAAATCTCGATCATCGAAAAAAATCTCTATAAGAACAATAACCAAAAAGGAAGACAAACCAGTGGCATATTCAGAACAGACAAGCGGTAGCTAGCAGTTCTTGTCTTACAGCTCTTCCTTTAGCAGCCAGACAGATGTGACCTTCTGAGTGAAGTAGGGGCGGAATCGAAGCGCAAAAATTCTGAGTTCATGCCACGACGATCTATATGGAAGGGCAGTTTTGTTGATGCATTCCTGTTGAGAATGAAGAAGAAGAGAGATCTTCTTTTGAACAGGAAAATTTGGTCACGTAGATCTTCTATTTTGCCGGAATTCGTTGATTGCTCCGTACGAATTTACAATGGAAAAACTTATGTTCGTTGTAAGATCACTGAAGGAAAGGTTGGTCATAAATTTGGAGAGTTTGCTTCTACACGGAAACGAAGACTTTCGAGAACAAATATTGGACCGGGAAAAAAAGGGGGATAAAGTAAAGTCTAAGCGCATATGGCACGAAAAGGAAAGATGATTTCACATTTCATATTCACTCTTTTTGATTCTATAATAAAGTTTATAGTCAAATAAAATAAGATATCTGATTCTATCTGAATCAGACGATTTCATGCCACTAAATTGAAGAGGACGAGGAATACGACTAGGATTCTCCTAGCTGCCAAAGTGAATAAAAGATTTTCCCAATTAACTACTTGACTCGAGATCGAATCATATAAATTAAATGCTTCCATAATTGTAATGACACAATGTGTATTAAGGGGTAATTCAGTAATCTTATGGTCATTCACACATTAAATACCCTACACCTTAGTGAAACCATGAACTAATATTATATATACTATTTTACCTTTCTCATTCTCCATCCTCTTTCACGCAGCCCCTCCCCAACGAAACCTATGTTCTCTCATCTCCTTCAACAGAAAAAAGACGACAAGAACACAAATGATGCAATGATCCAGAGAAGACAACTAGAAGGCAGATTTGAGGAATGGTGGCACTGCAGTGGTGATGTCGTGACCTAAAAATAGAGACAGAAATAGGAATTTAAATTGTAGAATTTAAAAACATCTCTGTTCAGTCTGTAAATGGGTCTTACTACCCAACCAGTTCTGACCTGACCTGATCCATAAATCACTTAACCATAATTAGTTCAATCTGACCATGTTCATGCCAGCGTCTTATGGTTCAGATAACCTTAAGTGACACCAGCTTCAGAACACCCATTCCGTCATGTTCACGTTCATGTTATAAGTTTAAGTTCAACTTCAAGTGTGAATCAATTTTGGTTACATTGTTAATTGAGGAATATGTCTAGTTGAAACATGATAAGACAAGTTACAAGTACAAGTTCAAGTTGCATGATAACCATGAAATTCAGATATATTAATTACAAGTACTTTATGTGATTGTAATACAATTACAGATATATGATTCAAGGTGAGTAAGGAAGCCGAATTTCTCAGGCTGGTGTAAGGTAATATGACTGTAGTAGAGTACGAGAGAAATTTTGAGGAATTATCTTGATACACCACACATTATGTTTATTGCGAGGTCAAGAAGGCTCAAATGTTTGAAAGGGGACCTCGTCTAGAGATAAAGGGTTTTGTGTAGCTCCACAAGCACTCCACCTACATAGTGGTGGTTGAGGCAACCTTATTAATGGAGTAGAACCTTACATGTAGCGCACAAGGGGTTTCATTTCAGGGAAAGAGGAAACCTCAGAATTCTCACTTGGGGCCTCACACGTAAAAAGGCAGGCTACAAAATCAAACCCCTTGTGCGCTACATGTAATAAGCACCACAGCGGCCAATGCTTTAAGGGGAGCAACACTTACTTTAAGTGTGGAAAAACTTAGCATTTTCTCAAACAGTGCCATTTACTGGCTCAAGGACATAATAGCAACACCGTTGGGGATAAAACTAAAGGGAATGTTTTCATAATCACTCGATAGGAAGCTGATCAATAAGATCTAGTTGTTGCAAGTACACTTGTACTAGGACATTCAACTTTTGCATTAATTGATTATGGATCCACACACTCTTTTATATCTGTTTCATTTGTGACTCATACGTCGTTGCCTGTTGTGCCATTGAGTTTTGAGTTATGTGTTTCTACGCCTTCTATAGCTTCTCTCCTAACTAATAAGGCGATAGAGTTTTATTCAATGATGATAGCAGATCGTGTTATGGATGCTAGGCTTATAGTCCTAGGGATGCATGATTTTGACGTAATTCTAGGGATGGACTGGTTGGCTGCTACTTATGCTAACATAGACTGTTATTGAAAAGAAGTTCGTTTCCTACCTCCCGGTGGACCTAGCTTTAAATTTAAGGGATCTCAGCAACGTCCAATACCAAATGTCATATATGCTTTACGATCGATCATAATCTCTCATTGATCGTGGTAATCGTGGTAATTGGGGCTATTTAGCTTGTTCTTTGGACACTTCTAAAACGTATGAGAATATTGGATCAGTTCCAATCGTTTGAGAATTTTTTGATGTCTTCCGTGATGAATTGCCAGGACTTCCTTCTCCTCGCGAGATAGATTTTGTTATTGAATTAGTACCAGACACTGCCCCCATATCCAAAGCTTTGTATAGTATGGGTCCTGCTGAGTTGAAAGAATTTAAAGAGTAACTCAAAGAATTACTAGATAAGGGTTTCATTAGACCCAGAGTTTCATCTTGGGGTGCTCTGGTATTATTTGTTATAAAGAAAGATGGATCTATGCGGTTATGCATTGACTACAGGGAGTTGAATAGAGTCACTATCAAGAATAAGTATATGTACCACGAATTGAGGATTTGTTTTATCAACTTCAAGCAGCATCAGTATTCTCTAAGATTGATTTGAGATCAGGTTACCATCAGGATATTCCTAAGACATCATTCGTACTTGTTATAGCCACTATGAGTTTGTAGTGATGTCCTTTATGGATATGATGAACAGGATGTTCAAAGAGTACTTGGATTGTTTCGTCATTGTCTCCATTGATGATATTCTAGTATACTCTAGATCAAAGGCAGAGCATATAGATCACCTCACGATTGTTTTACAAGCATTAAGGACACATCGATTATATGCCAAATTCAAGAAGTATGAGTTTTGACTTCATCAAGTATCATTCGCTGACCCGTCTAAGACTGAAGCAGTAGTTAACTGGCCCCAATTGACAAATGCTAGGGAAGTTCATTGTTTTCTAGGTCTAGAAGGATATTACAAGAGGTACGTTGAGGGTTTTGCTACGATTGTTGTTCCACTCACACAGTTGGCCAGGAAGAATGCCACATTTACTTGGATGGCAGAGTGCGAAATTTTTTTTAGAGCCATAAACAAAAATTAGTGTCAGCACCGGTATTGACCATTCCAGATGTTAAATAACAACTTTGTGATTTACAGTGAGGCATCCAGGAGAGGTTTGGGTTGCGTGTTGCTGCAACAGGGAAAGGTCATAGCTTATGCTTCTCGTCAACTCAAGCCTTATGAATAGAATTATCCTACGCATTATTTGAAGATTCCTGCAGTCGCATTTACCCTCAAGAGTTGGAGACATTACTTGTATGGCTGTAAGTGCCAGATTTATATAGATAATAAGAGTCTCACATACTTTTTCACTCAAAAAGTGCTTAATATGAGGCAATGCCATTGGTTGGAACTGGTAAAAGGACTATGAGTGTGGGATCATTTATCAACCAAAGAAAGCAAATGTAGTGGTTGATGCATTATGTAAAAAATCAGCAACTCTTAGTACGCCCCAAAAGCATATCCTGGAGGATTTTGAACGTGTCAAGATTTAGGTCTTCTTAAGAGACACTACAGCACTGTTAGCTCAGCTCACAATTCAACCATCATTGCAGCAACATATTATCGATGCACATAAATCAGACTCTGAGGTGCTTTCGATTCGTAGTGATGTGGTTTCAGACAAAAGATAAGGGTTCGTTGTTAGGAATGAATCAACTATTCACTTTCACGGGAGGTTTTATGTTCTGAAAGACGCAGTCGTTAGGTAGGAATTACTCATGGAGGCTTATAGTTCACCATACACAGTGCATGCTGGCAGTACTAAGATGTATCATGATTTAAAGTTACATTATTGGTGAAATGGCATGAAGCGTGATATCACTGAGTTTGTTAGTAAGTATTTGGTGTGTCAGCAGATCATGTCTCAAAGACAACAACCATATGGGATTTTGCAACCATTAAGTATTCCTGAATGTTAGTGGGAGCATGTAACCATGGATTTTGTTTCAAGGCTACCAAGGACGGTAAAAGGTTATAACACCATTTGAATTGTGGTGGATCGTCTTACCAAGTCTGCACACTTTTTGCCTGGCAAAACTATATTTTGAGTTGAGGATTGGGCTCAGTTGTATATCCAAGAGATTGTCTGTCTTCATGGGGTTCCAATGTCTATAGTATCGAATCGGGATCCGTGGTTCACGTCAAACTTTTGGAGGAGTCTAAAGAAAGCTTTGGGTACTCAGTTGAATTTTAGTACAACTTTCCACCCGCAATCTGATGGCCAATCTGAGCGTACGATCCAAACATTAGAGGATATGCTTCAAGCTTGTGTATTACATTTCTCTAATAGTTGGGATGCGTAGTTGGCACTCGTGGAGCTTGCATACAATAACAGTTACCAGACAATTATTGATATGGCTCCATTTGAGGCACTTTATAGGAAAAAGTGCCCCTCGCTAGTTCACTGGGATTAATTTAGTGAACAGAAGTTTTTAAGCCCTAACTTAGTTCAGTCTACGAATGAAGCTATTTAAAAAAATCAGGGATAGAATGAAGACCGCTTAAAGTAGGCAAAAGAGTTACGTAAATGTTAGGAGGAACGACCTCGAATTTGAAGTGGGTGATCCCGTGTTTCTCAAGGTTGCCCCAATGTAGGGTGTTATGCGTTTTGGTCGCAAGGGGAAGCTGAGTCCCAGTTTTATTGGTCCTTTTAAGATTTTAGATCGTATCGGCCTTTTGGCCTACTGGCTCGTCTTACCACCGGCTCTTTCATGTGTTCAAAATGTGTTTCATGTCTCATACTTCGCAAGTACATTCCTGATCCAACGCATGCCATTGATTTTGAACATCTGCAAGTTCATCATGACCTCATTTATGAGGAGAAACCAGTCAGAATTCTAGAGTGCAGGAATCTGACACTTCATAACAAGAAGATTCAGTTTGTCAAGATTCTTTAAAGAAATCAACGGATCGAGGAAGCAACATGGGAATGTGAAGCGGAGATACGAGTTAAGTACCCAGAGTTATTTCAGTAAGGTATATTCCTTTCGAGGATGAAACTTCTTAAGTTAGGGAGAATGTAATGATCCAATGTGTATTAAGGGGTAATTTTATGGTCATTCACTCATTAAATATTCTACACCCTAGTGAAACCCTAAACTAATATTATATATACTCTTTTACATCTCTTTTTCACGCAGCCCCTCCCTAACGAAGCCTATGTTCTCTCATATCCTTCTGCAATGTCTTCATCGTTTTAAATTTTATAATTTACATTCCTGTTTCAGTCTTTATTTTTTAGATCATTGCATCACCACCAAAGCGCCACCATTCCTCAATTCTGCCTCCTAGTTGTCTTCTCTGGATCGTTGCATCATCTTCGTTCTCGTCTTCGGTAAGCAATTCTTCTCCTTTCCTTTTTTTCTCTCAAAATTTCTCCGTTCGGTATGTAAATGGGTCTTACTACCTAGTTGGTTCTGACCCGACCTGTCCAATAAATCACTCAACCCGAACCGGTTCAATATGACCAAACTGAGTCAGTTCAGCCAAACCAAATCGAACCAGTTCAACCCAACCAGACTGTACTGGTCCATCATATCAGAAGCAAACTGGTTCAGACCAACATGATCTAGTTGAACCGGTCTGAATGCTTGATTAGATCATTACCCAGTTCATTTTTCACCGTTCTGTCATCATTTAGTCTTCTAATTTATTAAATAAGGATAGTTATTATCATGTCATGTGAAGTTTATTAGTATGTAAGTTTACTTACGGAGTATTTTTTAATACTCACTCCCCCATATATGATTGTGTTGCATGTGATGGCGAGCAGCAGGAGTTAGGGACTGTCATAACTAGAGAAAATATGAGATTTTCAATTAATTATTGATTGTATGATATTAGAAACAGATTTTTTGTACGTACAATTGATACAAAAATTGAAGAATTTTCATGTTTTATTTACGTTTATATGCTTGACTTTCACGTTTTAAGAATTTTTCACGATTGACTTTATTACAAATTAATACATCATTTATTACAGTTTATTGAATAAATAATTTTATATAATTTTAGGTTTCCTCTATTTAATGTTAAAGTTAGGGTTTTCGATTTGGGGATTTTTTTAAATTGGGGTTTTAACATAATTGAGAAATTTTGAATAGTAAAATTACATATATATTTAACTCTCAGGGATCAAGGCGTTACAATAATAGTCTTTACGTTAGAAACAACACCAAAACAGAAAATAATCAAGAACATCATCAACATATAGCAAAATATCTGCTTAGAGAAAAATATCTGCTTAGAAAGTCTTCAGGAGATACAAAAAAGGATAGGGTATAAAGGATACCCTAGTCAAACTCCTTTAGAACAACGAAAGTAACTTGCTGGGAACCATCTAACAAAATAGATAGCCTCGAAGAAGAAAGAATTGCAGAAACCCCATTAAAAAACTGACCATTAAAACCTAAAGCTAAAGCATCTATTTTATAAAGTCCCAATTCAATGTATAAGAGCTTTTCGAATATCAATCTTCACAGTCAGATCCATCCATAACATTTCTTAGGCAATGCATTAACACAATCAGAGGCTAAAATAATGCAATCTTCAACATGTCTGTATCTGATAAAGCGGAACTAATTTGGAGAAATAATCTTAGAAGTAATGATTCCCAAAGATTCAGAGATAATATTAGTGATATTTTTAAATAAAAATTACTGAGTACAATTGGTTGGAACTGATCAATCAAATTTATGTTCTTAATCTTAGGAAGAAGCACTAAAAACTTGAATTTAAACATGAAAATAGAGAACCTAAAATAAGTAATCATGAATAGCTAAAACCATATTAGATTCAATAATACCCCAACAAGATTGAAAAAACTTACTTGAATATCCATCCGGGCCAGAACGAGAACTAGTCCAAAGAGAAAATCGCCTCCCGGTTTCTAAATTAGATTAATAGAAGTCAGCATCATATTATCCTCAAAAGAAATAGATTAGGAAATATTCGAATATATAGTAGAGCAACTCAGATTGTTGCTAATGGTGGGAACCGCAAATAAATCCTGATAGAATTTTGTGAAATGATCTTTATCATCTCATGAATAGACAAAGGTGATAAAATAGAGTAAGAGTTCTTTCTCTCAATAACTGAATGATAGAAATACGAGTTTCTTTCGCCTTCTTGAAGCCATCTAACATGAGAACACTCTCTACAGAAAAGTTATTCTCGTTGAAATAAATTTTCCAGCTCATGATGAAGACAAGATTCTCGATGAAAAAGCTCATAAAATATCAGAAGATGAAATAAAAGCTTGAACCTTATCAGTCTCTTTCTTTATATTCTCAATATTAGCATTCATTTCTCCAGGAACCTTCTAATTCTATTTGCGAAGAACCTTTTTTGACGTGACGAAGTTTCTGAATAATGACAAGAAAAGGAGGGTCATGAACCCTTAAATTCTAAGCAGACTTAACAATAGCTTGAAAATCATCATGATTAGTCCACATAGCCTTGAAACGAAAAGGTCTAGGACCAATAGATGAAACTTGAGAAAGCGTAATTAAAAGAGGACAATGGTCAAAATTATGACGAGTAAGCATTAAACATGAAACCTCTTTCCAAAAACTAAAATAGTCCATACTAGTCAAGCCTCTGTCCAGACATTGATCAATATGGCCCCAACTCCACATAAATTGATTGCCCATCGTATGAATAGGGAACAAATTATCATCTTCTAAAAAAATACGAAATTCTCCTTCAATTGTAGTTTTATCAAATTTCAAAAGGATTTCCGATACCAGAAGCAATGACTGAAAGAATTTTTGGATGCCAACAATATTCCCAACTCAAATCATATAATCGGAACCAAGCCTGAGTATTAGTAGTTCTTTTTAGAAACAGATTAAAATCTTCTACCCATGGCTGAAGACGAAATTAACCAGGTTTCAAGTTCAATGCACCCATGCTCCAAGCTTTCGATTTTTCCTCTCAAGAAGTCAGCACAATCTGAGAGAACCCATGACCAATAGAAATTAAACGCCAATCTGATTGTAACTTCCAAACATTATTCCATTTGGATTTCATATTAGCCTGTTTCCAAGGAATATCACATGTGGATATCATGAACCTTCCAATCAAAAGCATAGAGCTAGGGCGTGAACTATAAGCTTCTGAATTTGAACAGCCACATAACCTCCTTTATTCGAAAGAATAGCAGCCTTAGAGATATTAATAATTTTTTATGAGGACCCTAAAAGAGAGGGTAAAATCATCTTAGGCTTAAGAACATCTACATATGTATAGTAGAACCAAAAACAACATTTTTCATGTTAGAGGCCGAGCCAAGCATGCATGCACAAGAAATATTAGAAGCTGGAAAGTTCTCATTTTCTTCCGTTATAGATTTGTCTTTGTGAAAAAAAAATCACCATCTTGAACCTCTTTCCGTTTATTGATATGATTATCCAAATTCTGAGTCCTGGAAAAGAGAGTAGAATGACTCAAAGTAAGAAAGATCCATGATCCCTAATTAGGGTTCCAAATAAAATGAACAAGCCTACAAAATATATCAACAACAAAACTTCCTGACAAATCTTAAGCCAAAGAAAAGATCGAAGCAGCCAAGCTAAAACTACTCAATCAATCATCCGAACTAAAAAAGAGAATCAAGAAGCCAAAAGAATAATGAAAAGACTAGAAAAGAACTAGAAACTCAAGTTCTAGAAGCAAAGAACCCGATCAAGAATATCAAGAAGATCAAGAAAACCAACAAGAATAATTAAGATCACCGGCCAATAAATCAAGAACCAGATAAGATTACTACTTACCAAGAGCCAGATCAAGAATCACCAGACTATGGAAAACCATATCAAGAAAATAAGAACAATGCCAATACTATAATAATCAACCCATATTATAATAATCAACCCAAATTATAAACCAAATCATGCATATAAACTAGATTAGAGTAGAGTTCACTCAGATTATGCATATAATCAACCCAGATCTCGAATAACTCCATTCAGACCCTAGGAATTTAATTAGCCATAGATGATAACACAAGCTTTATGAATGTAGAAGATCAGAACAATATCAAATCAAACCAGAAAGATTGATTTGAAAAGAAGAAATCGAAGAACTTAGGGTTCCGTTTGCTTTGGTCGTTCTTTTATTCTAATGGTTCGGTTTGGTTCGGTAAAACTAAATAACCGAAGTTTCAGTTCGGTTCTCTTTTTTTTTTTTAAAATATAATCGGTTACAAACCACTAATTTTTCTTTTACTTCTTTTAATATATATATATATATATATATATATATATATATATGAAACCCTAATTTCATTTCATGTCACTTCAGCCGAATCAGCCATTTCTCCCTCGCCTCACCACTGACCTCACTCACACTCAAGACTCACGCTTCCTCACGCAGAATGGCGATGCCATATCCACCAGCACTCCTCCATCGAAGCTTCTCAGGCTGGAGCTTCTATGAGTTTTCTACATCTCATATCTCTCTATCATCTATCTCTCTCTCTCTCTTTCTATCTATCTATCTATCTATGTATCTCTATCCCTATCTCTATCTTCAATGGATCTCTCTCTATCTATCTATCTATCTCTCTATCTATCTATCTCTCTATCTATCTCTCTCTCTATCTATCTATCTATCTATCTATCTATCTATCTATCTATCTATCTATCTATCTATCTATCTATCTATCTATCTATCTATGTATCTCTATCCCTATATCTATCTTCAATGGATCTCTCTATCTATCTATCTCTCTCAATCTTACCATCTCAGTCACTCTTCCATCACGACATGGCGTTCTCAATAAAGCGCCTCATTTCAAAGAACGTAATGTAGGAATTTAGGGTTTTGTTTCTCAAACTAATTAGAACATTGGCCTTTTGATTTTAGGAATTTACTGATTCAAGTTTTGTTTTAAGTTAGGGTTTACTGATTTAAGTTTTGTTTTATTTTAGGAGTTGTTTTAATTCAAGTAGCCTACTGTTGATGCTTTAATTTACAGTTTTGTTGTTCTTTTGATTATGTGTCAAATGTTGATGTTGAGATAATATTGAACATGAATTAAAGATTGAAATCAATCAAAACGGTTCGACTACAAAACTGAGGTATTAACCGATGAAGCTGAACCGTGTACATCCCTTGAAAAATCCTAGAGAAAACCCTGAGAGCTCTCTCTCTCTCTACATCTTGATATCACAAGCCTTCTGAATGTAGATATAACAATAGAAAATTAAACAAGAGAGATAGATAAGAAGAAAAAGAATAATCAAAGAATCCTAGAGAAAACCCTAGAACCTTGTCTCTCTCTAGAATCTCCACACTCTCTCTCATTTTAGATCTTGATATCACAAGCCTTATGAAAGTAGTAGATCAAAACAATAGCAAATCAAACCATAGAAATAGATCAGAAAAGCAGAAATCGAAGAACTCTAGAGAAAACCCTAGAATCCCCTCTCCCTCTCTAGAATCGCCTCTCCAACTTAGTTCCCAAGTGGGCTACAATTTGATAATCATTCTCTTAACCAAGCATAATTAGATAATCATTTTTATCACCTAACATGCATGATTGAGATTAATCAAGCAATCAAGTGTACTGACGCAATCAAGTCGTTAATACTAAAGTTAGAATTAGTTCTCACCCAAGACAAAGGTTAATCGATTAGTAATCTTAAGGTTAAGATTAACCGGTTTAAATCAAGTAACATCCCTTAAGATAACATTAACCAATATAAAATAAGATTAGGTTAGTAATCGATCCCTCATAATCGATCCTAGGGTTAGGATTAATCAATTCAGTAACTAATGACTTAACCTGAGGTTAGGGTAAAGTCTGTAGCTCACATGAACAAGCTAAAGTTAGGCTAAAATGAAGCATAATCGAATATGATGGTTAGTATTACTTTTACCTCTTTCCTACCAAAGAGCAACTCTTAAATCCAATAACCCTAGCAATAACGATACTATGAGAATGCCTAACACCTTCCCACAAGGACAACTAAACTGCTTACTCACTCTGATGGGCGTGGTGTAGTACATCGATAATGTGTGTGACCAATCACACCAAAAAATCAAATAATTGATGGCAACTCTCCTTTTGGATTGTTTTTTTACAATACAACCTAAAATGAGAATCAAAATATACGAGCCATCATATAGAGTCTGCATCGACAATGATTTACAATATGAATTAGAAAGTTTAGCAGGTATGAGATGAGCTTCCAAATATCTAGCAGGCAACTGCCTAATTTGGAAGTCAGTAAGCTCTGAAATGACAATGTGAAGCTGTTCAGAAACCTCTGAAAATAATATCTAGCTTTATGCTAATTTGGTTGTACACCAACCAAGAATTAGAGAAAATAATTTCAAGCCATCTTGGATCGCCCCAACTGAATCCAAATCCTCATGTTGAAGATAAAAAAATCATATGCAAAGTATTGACCAATTGGAGGTCTTGGAAACTCTAGTGGAACATTAACTCCTATGATCTGGCAGCATAAAGTATAATACACCACAATAACCAGGAGATATGGTAAGAGATGGTCGCCTTGTCTCATACCTTTAGCTCCCTAAAAGCCCTTAGCTCTTCGTATATATTAAAGTATTTGAACCCTTAATTTTGTCTTTTAGTTGAAGTTAAATTTAGACTTTTACTAGCACACTTAGATCACTCAAATTGGATTAACAATAGGTTGTTTGGATTGATGGTGAAAGTTTAGGGTCTTTCGGGAAAGTTTTAAAATTGAGGGGATATCTTTAATTTAGACTAAAAGTTGGGGTATAAGGGAATTGAGGTTTGGAACCCTTTTCCATTTGAATGAGAAAATCCATTCGCTGGTAAGGCAGACGTTTCAATCCAATCCATACAATTTTGAAAAGGTATATGGATTTCGGATCATAAAGAAAGGTAATTTCTTCTGCGACTGATGTGACCAAAGATTGAAGAGTTTTTTTTTGTAGAATTATACCCCTAAGAATTTGATTTTACATAATTGTACCCCAACACTAATTTGTGTATGCAATAACCTCTGGCCACAATTTCTTCACCTTTTTTTTCTTTTCTTTCCCTTATTACCCTTCTTACACACTAGCCCACACACTCTCTCTTCATCTTCATTTTCATCTTTCTCTCTCCTAGAAACCCATTTTTTCTTCAGAAATAAACACGACAAATATGTTTTGTTAATTTTTGTGAATTTTGTTAACATTTGTAATTTTAATGGGTTTTGTTAATTTTGAGAGAGAACGTAGAGAGAGAAAGACAGAACGTAGAGCATAGAGACACCAGTGTGCGCATCGTGTAGTCTACACGATGACCACACGACCATCGTGTAGTCATCCTATAGTCTATACGATGACCACACAGTCGTCGTGTAGTCATCATGTAGTGTACACGATGGCTACACGATCATCATGTAGGCATTGTGTACACTACACATGTAATATATTTATTTAAATATTAATAAAAATGAGGGTTGAGTGTTGAAGAATAATGATTTGACACTTGATTTGATGTTGTGTAAGAAAAGTATTATGGGAAGAAATAAAAAAAAAGTAAGTGAATGGTGGGCAATTGATACACGATGGCTACACGATCATAGTGTAGTCATTATGTAGTGTACACGATAGTCGTGTAGGCATCGTGTATTGTACACGCGTTAGGTAGGCATCATGTAGTGTACACGATCGTCGTGTAGGCATCATGTAAACTTCACATGTAATATATATAATTAAATATTAATAAATATGGAGGTTGAGTGTTGAAGAAAAATGATGTGATATTTGATTGGTTGTTGTATAAGAAAATTATTGGGGGAAATAATGAACAAAAAGTAGTGTACATGATGACTACACGAAGACTACACACTACACGATGATACATAATGATCATGTAGTCATCGTGTATACTACATATGTAATATATTTAATTTTATATATTTATTTAAATATTAATAAATATGGAGGTTGAGTGTTGAAGAATAATAATTTGACATTTGATTCGATTTTGTATCAGAAAAATAATGGAGGGAAGAAATAAAGAAAAACGTAAGTGATTGGTGGGTCATGGGTACATGATGGCTACACAATCGTCGTGTAGTCATCGTGTTCTACATGATAGCTACACGATCATCGTGTCCTACACGATCGACTTGTAGTCATCGTGTTCTACACGATCGCTACACGAAGACTACACAATACACAATGACCGTATAACCATCATGTACGCATAGCCCACCATCCATTTACTTTTTCTTTATTCCTTCCCCCAATACTTTTCTTACACAATATAAAATCAAATGTCATATCATTCTTCTTCAACATTCAACATTCATATTTATTAATATTTACATAAATATATTACATGTGTAGTGTACACGATACATACACGACGATCGTGTATACTACACGATGCCTACACGATGATCGTGTAGCTATCGTGTACACTATACAATGACTATACTACAATCATGTAGCCATCGTGTACCAACTACCCACTGCTTTTTTTCATTCTTTCCCCCAATACTTTTCTTACAAAATATGAAATCAAATGTCAATTCATTCTTCTTCAACACTCAACCTTCATATTTATTTATATTTAAATTAATATATTAAATTAATATATTACATGTGTAATGTACACGATGTATACACGACGAGCGTGTAGCCTTCGTGTATACTATACGATGTTTACACGACGATCGTGTACACTGCACGACGTGTACACAAGGATCATGTAGTCTACACAATGGGTACACGGGCATCGTGTAACCATCTTGTAGACTACACGACGGATACACAGGCGTCGTGTACTCTCTCTCGACGTTCTCTCACATTCTCAACGTTCTCTCTCTCTCTCTCTATATGCTCTACGTTCTGTCTTTCTCTCTTTACGTTCTTTCTCAAAATTAACAAAACCTATAAAAATTAACAAAACTCATTAAAATTATAAATGTTAACAAAATCCATAAAAACTAACAAAATTCATTAAAATTAACAAAATTTATTTTGTTGGGTTAATTGATGGAGAAAATGGGTTTTTAGGAGAGATAAAGATAAAATGAATATGAAGAGAGAGTGTGTGTGTCAGTGTGTAAGAAGTGCAATGGATGAAAGAAAGGAGAAAAAGTGAAGGGGAGGTGGGCCAGGGATTATGCATGCACAAATTAGTGTTGAGATATAATTCTGCATAATCAGTTTTTAGGGGTTTCGTTCTGTAAAAAAAAAACCTAAGATTGAATTGGTACCGACAAACCTTGATATAAGTATAATTTACCCTATTTTTAACAACTGACTAGGAGATTTGCTTCTCAAGGATCGTTTACAGAAAGAACGGAGAGGGAGAGAAGAATCTTGCGCAAAAAAATAAAAGACGAGAAACGTCAAAATCATCGAAGAAATTAAGGAGAGATCCAGAATGGTACAACAGGCGTGAATGAAGAAAGCCTGGTGTGCCTGGTGGTGGATGGAGAGAGGTGGTGGTAGAAGAGGAGGAATTGTGGTATTGGTGGGTGGTCCTCTCCTTTGTTTATTGTCCACACAATAATTTCTTTTGTCTTTTGAACCTTTTGATGCTATAAAACTAAAGTCTTTCGTCTTGTTTACTATACTTTGGCTATGATATGTCGACACCTTCTTCAAACTTCTTCATTTCTAAGTTGAATAAATTACTGAATTTTCATCACTAAATTACTATAATTTTAGTCACACATAAGACATTGCATATCGTTCAACTGTTTTCTTTTAATAAATTACATCACCTTCTTTCATAGTTTACTTTAATTATGCATACATCTTTACTAATTTTAATAATTATATAAAAGCTCTGTCATCTTTAATAAAAATTTAAAAATGTGCTTCTCTAATTGATATCGCATTACTTTTTAATGAAATAATTATCGTTAATATATGTCAAAGATATTACAAGCTATTGTGTATGAGCAAAAATTGATTATGGAAATAATATTATAATAATGACCTATCAATACATTAAATGATTTTAACTCAAAAATATAATATGTAAGTACCGTGTTTAACATTAAAAATTCTTTTTCAACTGTTGCCATGTATGCCTAGTATACCTGTTTAATCAAATTGAGTCTAGTTGATATTTTAAATAACACGATCAGTGTACAATATTATATATTCATGTCATCGGTGAATAAAATTTTAAATCGAAAAGTAATTAATAAAGCCCGTCGACTTACTATTTAACAGTCCACCTACTATTTAACAGTAGTAATGATGGTTTAAAAAATCATAAGAAAATAAACAAAAGGAGAAAAAACATTAAAAAAGTCTTCATTGCACGCATTCTAAGAAATCATGCATCCAGAAAACAAATTTCAGCACCCCACGAAAATTTGATTCTAATTCTTAGTTGTGTACATGATATATTTATTTATAATCTATGATATATTAAAACGTTCAATAGAATTATTTTTGAATAATTTTATTCAAGTTTTTATTTTATTAATCCTATAATAACCTTTAAAAATATAATTGTTATACATTATTAGTTGATGTTAGCCTTAAATAAAATAATTAATAAAATTCTCATTTATATTTACTCTCACACTAATTTTAAAATAAATAATAGCTCACTAATGTGTTTCATTGAATAATAATTAGGGAAAATTACACTTTACATCCTTAAACTATCACTAATAGACGTTTTAAACTCTAAATTTTTAAACATTATAGTTTAAATCTTGAACTATCTGGGTTATTTGTACAATCTCTAAAATGATAATTAATGATAATAGAGCATCATTAAACACATTTATAGACGATTTATTCACATATTATTTGTACAATCTCTAAAATGATAATAAATGATAATTCTAAAATATGATACAACTCATATATTAAACTTGATACTTAGTTCACGTGCAATGCACGTGTACTATTACTAGTATCGTATAAATATATATATATATAGTATAATTTTGGTATACGTATATATTATTTAAACTTTTTGGACATTGAATTTAAATTTCGCTGGGCGTGGCGGGGGCTTGGTTTTTTGGGCCAAAATTTTCTTCTTCTTTTTTTGAATTAGAGGTGACTACTTTTTATTTTTGTTTCATTCTAATCTATGTTTTATTTTTTTAAAGCGGTATATTTTCAATTTTCTCCAATTTAAGAGAATAAGTTCGACTTACTCTATCAAAATTATAATGTATTTTTTATAGAAAAGCAAGATGATGATTTTGAATGACTTAATCAGTAGTCAAGCCACGTGTAAAAGAATTTTACAATTTGAAAATAGAAATAGAAGTAATAAAGACTGCGAACTCAATAAAGCTTTTGTTTGTATTCTATGATTCTCTCTTGTTCTTTGAGGTTACACTGACCCATTATTTATATATGAAGATTGATTATAAAATATTCTAGAATACTTTGTTTTCGTTGCGGTATTCTTGGGAAGTTGAGGATATTACGCCATCTAGGAATATGCTCTGATGATATTATTCCATTTCGGCTGCTTAATCTCATCCGTCTGTATTATCTAATGGTCATCACTTGTTCAATCTACTTCCTGCTAGTTGATGGGATGGGAGCTAGTCACATGGCACATGTACCGTACATTAGCCCATGTTACACTCAATGACGTATTTCCATTAATGTGTAACGTGACTTTACTAGATCGGTGGTTGTCCCATTTCCATGGCTTTTCTTATTCTGTCGTTTCTTTTCTCAAGGTGTTGAAGCATTTGTCGGATGTGTTGGCGTGCCTATCAATTCATTGATTACATTGATGTAATAAAGGGGGCAACGCAATGATTTCTCTTGTCACATCCATTCAATTCTGTTTGTTCAGTTCTACGTCACCTCTTTGCCTTGCGTCGTTCAAGATTCTTTAATTTGTTTGGATTTCCATTTCACATCCATGTTCTAATGCCCTTCTTCACTTGCTCGTTTCCACAATAAGTGATTCGTCCTCTTTCCTTTCTCTTTTGTCCACTTTATTTCAATCTTTCTCTTGTTCAAAAAATGTTTAAAGAGACAATCTTCTCTCCCTTGATTCCTAAGGTTCAGAACGAAGCAAAATTCAAGGATTTTGTTGGAATTTATAGGGATATTTTCCCCCAGCATATTCATTTCCTTAGGCGAGAATCGGGCCATGAGACTTCCTTAGACCTCTTGCCCAGAATACCTTTCACTCATTTATATAGCCTTAGGGTTTAGTTTCCCAATGTCCCCACTCTTCCCATTTTTTCCAGCATTACGGTTTTGCCCCTTCACAGTTCACGCGGAACACTTATACAATTCTTTTTTGTTTTGAGGCTTTGAACAGATTGTGCTACCCTGAGTTAGGATTAGTGGAATTTAGGTTGACTTACTTAGTCAAATTATGAAGAGGAGAAAAGAGACTTTCAGCCTTTGTTTTCCCGTTTCAATGACATGAGAAGAGTGTGGACCATGATTGGCGGGCGGAATGTCCATCCTCAGTTGGACCCTTCGAGCTCTAACCCAACCTCAGGGGGGTGGGGTGGATTGGGCGGAATGATTACATGACCCCTAGAATGGATAGAAGGGAACTCTCATAAAAGATATGCCACAAGGAGATAAAGGATGAAAGAGGGATATCATTAACATTTGGGGAAACTAGAGTGGTGAAGGCCACTGGATCATTCCCGTAGTTGGGGCGTCTTCAGTAATTAGTGAGCTTTGTTTCTCTAATTAATTGTATTGCTCTTTCTCTTCTTCTCTCTATTTTTTTACTGACTTTCCTTTTGCCTTTCTCCTTGATAAAGAAGCGGGCAAACACTAAGCCTTTGTACTCAAAAGCAAACGTCGAGTGCATCGATGAAGCTTACCACTGCCATATCTGTGACTGGCACATTCTTCTATATCCACGAAGCGAGGTCACAACTGCCTTCGCTGCTTCCATTATAGTTATTACTCATGATGTCTCAATTCCAGTTGCAATCTATGTTCCATCATTCTGTCGATTCATTCTCCCTCTCCAGCTTTCTTTAGAGGATTTTTTAGAGCCAATGAATTATGAAGAGGAGAAAATATTCTTTCATCTTTTATTTTTCTGTTTCAATGCCATGAGAAGACTGTGGACCATGATTGGGGATATTGGCGGGCAGAACGTCCATCCTCAGTTGGACCCTTCGAGCTCCAACCCAACCTCTGTGGAGGATAGTAGGGATGCCATCACTCCTCCTCTAGTTGTTAGTCCTTCGACTCATGACCCTCCCACTGCGAACTCTCTATCTGCTGACCCTCATCAGGTGGTACGTAGAAGAGATTGTCCCTTGGAGGTTAAGGCGGTTCAATAGCGACCCACAGATTCCTACTTCAATGAGCTTCCTCAATTAGCCGTAAGTGGCTCACGCCATAGCTTTTGGGATCCTCTGCGAGACAGACACAACCTTAACACGCCAAATGAGTGTTGAGGCCTTATTTTCAGTATTAAGCCATGACATGATCAGGGTAAGTTCCTTACCATTTTTTAATTTTTGTTTTCAAGTATCGTTCTCTAATAGTTTTTTTGCTACATGCCACCATTCATCACAATGCCCTTTTGGAGTACCACGGTTTGTGTGAGCAAGCCGTACTTAGGTATCGTGGCGCACTGGAAGAGACTCACATCCTTGTTGAGCGACTCCAGGTAGAGTTGGAATGGTTGAACGGGGAAGACTCTGAGCTTCAGGAGTTGACGGAGAAGCAGGCTCAGGAAATTGTTGTCCTTAAATTAGAGAACTTCAAGCTTGATGAATCTTTTGAAGGAGCTTGATCTTGCTAGAGTGCACACCATTGAGGAGAGAGAGAAAGAGGTCGAACCCAGTTTTAGGAGGCCTTCGATGAGGCTAAAGAGGCTGTTTATAGCCTCGGCTACTGAGATGGCATTGTTCGGACTCCTCCTAGGCGACTTCTTTCTGACGAGCCTCTAACTCACATTCCCAGTTCATCATGCTCTGATCCTCCTACTGAGACCATCCCTGTTAAAGTTTCTGAAACTATTGTTATCTCTTAATACCATTGTTGTAATTTCTTTTGTGTCTTTTTTAAGAACTCATGTAATTTTTCTTTCAAGTAATGGAATTTTTGTTTCTCTCTATGCTTATTTGTATTTCCTCTCTTTTTGCTTTTTCTTCACTGCCTTTTCGTGGGACTTATCTTTTGTGAATGGTAAAGTTTTCACTTCTGGTCCTTTCATAACTATTCCCATTTTATGGACTTAGAGTTTTGCTTCATTCGTTTGGTGGATGACATTCCATTATAATCTGCTTGTGGGGCATGACCCCAGGTTTCCTTTAGAGAATAGATGCACATTGTAGTGCATTTCATTCTCAAGGACTTAGTCTCATTGTAGAGACATGGCCCTAGGTTTCCTTTAGAGAACATATGTCCATTGTAGCGTTGTCTGTTCTTAAGGACTTAAGCTCACTATAGAGACATGGCCCCAGTTTCCTTTAAAGAACGGATGTCCATTGTTGTACAGTCTGTTCTCATGGAGTTAAGCTCATTGCAGAGCCATGGACCCATATTTTCTTTAGAAAATAGATGTCCATTATAGTGTAGTTCGTTCTCAAGTATTTGGGCTCATTATAGAGTCATGGCCCCAGTTTCCCTTTAGTATTATTCAAAAGCCCTAAAGTACGAAGAACAAAATAACTAGACACCATCTATTACGTGGAAAACCCTTAATGAGAAAAAAATTACGAAATGTTTTTGTTTCACTAGTAAATGTGATGAAATTTGTACATAATTAATTCATACATAACATCTTCGCAAGTGGGTTGCGTTCCACAGCTTCACCAAATCTTTTCCTTCTTCTGTTGTGAGGAAATTATATTTGTTGCCTTGTATCTTATTTTATGTAGGGCCTCCCCAATTACGTCCTAGCTTGCCTTCCCCAGTTTAAAATATTTTCTTTAACACCAAGTCTCGTACTTGAGATTCTCGTTTGTGGATCCTTTTTTGAAAGTAAGGTCTCCTATTCTAATTGGAGTTGGCTAGTCTGATGAGAGCGGTTTCCCTTCTTTCTTTAAGGAAATCTACGCTTTTATTCATCAGTTCAGAATCTTGAGTTTCATCCAAGCTTGGCCTTACTATTGGACTCTCAATTTCAACTAGTATGACGGCCTTTCTTCCATATGTCAACGTGAAGGGCGTTTCTCCCATTGGCTTTGTTAGGGTTGTTCTATACGCCCACAGTATTGCTGGCAATTCTTCTAGCCATTTTCCTTTCGTTGACTCTAGCCATTTTTAAGCTCTTCAGAATTACTCTATTTGACCTTTCCACTTAACCATTCTCCTGGATAATAAGGTGTCGAAAACAATTTTTTTTATTTGAAGTCCTTCACAAAAGGTCTTGACTATTTTCTCTATAAATGATAGGCCATTGTCTGAAATTAGTACTTGAGGTATCCCGTACTTACAGACAATATTCTTCCATAAGAACCCATTTACCTCCTCTTCACCAACCTTGGCGATAGCTTCTGCTTCAATCCATTTTGTGAAGTCGTCAGTCACAACAAGTAGAAACCGCTTTTATACCAGGGCCATTGGAAGCTATCCCACTATCTCTAAACCCCACTGCATGAACGTGAGTTGCCATGACGATCACAAAGGTTCCTTTTATACTTTGGTTTTGTGGATCTATTTTATGTTGTATACTTTTAGAAGACTTATCATTTCCTTCATCTGTTACAAATATTCCACCATCCTCGAATCTTTTGCCGCGTAGCATTCTAATTCCTTCTATTAGGGCTTCGTACTCAACTTCGTTATTTGAGGTTTCAAAACCTAAAACATGAATTGTTCCATGATCTTCCCAAACAATGCTTGGATAACAATTCTTACGCTTGCTCCACGATTGTTTGACCATCCATTAATAGATAGAACCTAACGACCATTTTCTGTTTCCTCCATAATCTTTTCGTTCGAAGGTTCTTCGTCACTGGTGAAGTCCGCGATAAAATCTGTAAGAACTCATCCTTTTACTAAGATCCTAGGCTTATAATAGATCTTGTACTACCTCAAATCGATGACCCGCTTGGCAAGTCTACCGCTTCATCTCGGGGGAGTGTAACAAACTTTTGATGGGTGAATCCGTCAGGACTACTATCGCATGGGACTGAAAGTAAGGCTTCAGTTTTTTTGCTATCGTCACAATCACTAATATCAGTTTCTCAATTCTCTTGTAACGTATTTCAACTGTTGCGAGACCTTTGTTCACCAAATACGCTGGTTTTTCCTCTGCCCTTATCAAAACGACATGCCACTATCTGTGATACTGCCACATTTAGGAGTAATTCTTCCCCGGGAGAGGTTTGGATAGGAGTGGGGGCGATGCGAGGTATTCCTTAATCATGTTGAAGGCTTCTTCGCATTCATCATCTCCATTGTCTACGGAATCCTTTTTTAGCTTTGCGAAGAACGACTTGCATTTGTCTGTCGACCTTGAGGGGAACCTGTTCAAGGCGGCTAACTTTCCTGTCAAACTTTGTATTTCCTTGCGCATTCTCAGTGACTTCATTTCTATTACTGCTTTCACTTGGTTTGAGTTGGCGTCAATTTCCCATTGCTTGACTAGGTGATTGAGGAACTTTTTGGCAGAAACTCAAAACGTACATTTTACAGGTTTTAGCTTTATATGACTCTTTCTCAAGACTCGAATGGACTCCTCTAAGTCTTTTATGTGGTCTTGGCATTCTTACTCATGCCTAGCATTTTGTCAACGTAAACTTCCATCATTGTCCCAATTTAGTCACGGAAAATCTTATTTACCAGTGTCAAGTACGTTGCACCTACTTTGTTTTTAATTCAAATGTCATTACCTTATGACAATATATGCATTGTTCAGCTATAAAGGAAGTTTTCTCCTAGTCAGGTTGGAATATTTTCACTTGATTATTTTCAGAATATGCATCCATGAAGTTGAGGAGCCCGTGCCCGGACATGGCATACAAGCTTTGTCTAGGTCTGTAAAATTTACACATATCCTCCATTTCTCGTTCTTCTTTTCACCATCACCATTAGATGATGAAACCAACATTCAAAAGTTTCTCCACTTCTTCTTTTATCACTGCATTTCGTTCTGGCGCAAAGCTTCTTTTTTCTGCTTTACTGGCTTAATGGAGGGGTCAATATATAATCTCTAGCACATAATTTTTTCATGAATACCTGGCGTTTCTTGGGCTGTGCTTGTGAATACGTCTTTCTTCTTTCTTAAGAATTCTACCAGCTTGTCATTTTCCATCGTACTAAGTCGAGCGCCTATACGAGTCATTTTCTCATCTACATTCCCAAGCGGTATTAGTTATGTTTCTTATGCAACTTCATACCTAAGATTCAACATCCCTTCCCCTATGTATTCCTTTAATTTCTATTGATCTGTTCCTGTAGTTTTCGTCTGTTATCTATGGTTTCCTGTTCTTTCTCAATGGAGATATGCTTGATGGATACTAAGGCTGATATAACACATCATCGAGCGGTAGCTTGGTTCCTACTGACCATCTTAATGCCATCTGGTGATGGAACGACTCTCATTTTGTACAGCCAGGTCCTTCCCCATATGGCATGGTACAGAGAGAGAGTGTGTCTACTGCTATAAACCGGTGAGGTGGTTGAACGACTCAACATTTATGGGGAGTACTATTATTCCTTCAGAGTATATAATTGCCCCGTTAAACCCTATCATTGGTTGTAATGGTCCTTGTAGTTTGGGGGCACCTACTAACATTTTTCCTATTACTGATCAATGAAGGATATTGATCATACTTCCATCATAACCAAGATACTGCTCAGAAGATAGTTTTCGACCTAAATCATGATCACCAACACGTCGTTGTTTTTAAGTCATCAAAGATAAGTGACAAACACTTTTTGGTTCCCAATCTTCGCTTCTTGTCTGTTTCTTACAATACATTTTTCTTTCCTTTCTTATCATCCCCTCATGTTCCATTATGGTGATGATTGTATCAATGATACTTATCTTTATCTCAACTGCTAGGTTCTTTCATTAGTTATGCCAGTCTTTTCCACCATGGTTTAGTTTTTATTGCTTCTAGTTGACATGTATCGTCAGTGGTGTATAAACTTTATCTCTTGAATGGACCCTTTTCGATATCCTTCCATGTTTATTAGAGGTTTCATTCTTGCGTTCTCCTCATTTTTCACTCCTATCAGTTCTTTCTGTATCTTTTTACTTAAGTTAGAACCTTGGTCATTCTTTAATTGTTCCTCGGTTCTTCGTTCTGAAAACTTCATCATACTTTTCTTTTCTTCTTCCAGAGTTATGTATGTCCGGGCGGTGCGTTGAAATGTTTTTGCCATCATGTGCGGCTTTATTTTTGATAAATCATCAAATAAGGGATAGTTTGGATCTAATTCTCGCCTAAAAGCCAACCTCACTACTCGATCATCACATTTTTTTCACTTTGGCTATCTCATCTTTGAATCGATGCATGTATTCTCGTGGTAACCCTTATTTTTTATGGATATCGTCAAGAGGTACTCGGAGTCTTCCACAACTGAGTGGTACGTGCAGTACTATTCCAAGAAGACAGAAGACATAGTAGTAAAATTATTAACTGAACGAGATGAAAGAGAATGATACCTCTTCAAGGCGATGCCATCTTGGCAGGTTAGAAATATTCGGTACATAAGCTTATCCTCATGCTAGCACAGGGCCATCACTTTTTTGAACCATCTAAGGTGGTCCATTTTGTCATTTTTTTCTTTGTAACTCTTTGGAGCTACAAATTTCTTCAGGATGGGAGCAATGAGTATTTTCGGGCATAGAGGTGAGCACGTAAGTGACTCTAGGTCTTCTTTTCCCGTCCTCCCTAGCTTTCGCATATCCATCATTTTTATTTACAGCATCTATTCCACCACTATTTTCGTTATAGGCTTCAGTTGGTGATTTCCCCCATTCGCTTCCCTTCTTTCATATGGATTGGATCTCATTGTCATCCTTCTATCATATTTCCTCATTCCACTTAGAATTTGTAGTGTAATTTTGACAAAAAAAATCAACCGCCTTGTATTCAATCAACCTCCTCCCATAGTCATAGAAGGAAAATTCAAAAAATAGACCTAAATATCAAAATATGGCTAGGCTTTAATGTTGCCACACTATCTCTAATAACAACTTTACATACCATCAAATAAAAGCTGTATTACAAATTAACATAATTTACTATTTTTTTTCTCAGAGCAACTTTTGAGATATCAAGTCCTCTCTAGTGAGGTGGTTTGTCTCTTAGGAGAGGAGTGTTTACCCGTTTGGTCTGGGTTTGTCATTTTAATGTTGCCTTATATGTCCTTCGAAGAGCTCCAAATGAGGATGTAGAAGAGATTTATAAAGGGCTTTCATTAACAGTGGAAGACGAGAATGTTGTGGAAGTTGATAGTACTAACTTGCAAGAGGCTTTAGACTTGAGCCTTTGTCTCGTTATGAAGGTGCTGACTAGAAAATGAGTAAATAAAAATGTCATCAGGAACACACTTCTAAAAATATGGAACCCGAGCATAGGATCATTAATTAAAGATGTAGGGAGATATATGTTGTAGGGAGATATATGTTCATAGCTCAATTTTGTCATCCCCTCGATCAGAAATGGGTACTAATGAATGAACTGTGGAATTCGATAAAGCCCTAGTCTTAATTAGTGAACTGGATGGTTTCAAAGAGCCCTCAGACATTGAACCTTTTGGGGTACACTTCTGGGTTAGAGTGTTCAACCTCTCATTATCATGTATGACAGTGCGTATGGGTGAGAAAATTGGGAATGCTATCAGATTCTTTAAGGAGGTGGATGAACACCCCGAAGGGGGATGTTGGGGCAGGTACCTTCAGATTCAGGTCTGGTTGGATGTGAGAAAACCTCTCAGAAGAGGGATGAAGATCGGGTTCAATCAGGAAGCTTAACCGTTATGGGTAAGCTTCAAGTATGAGTGTTTACCTGACTTGTGCTACTAGTGTGGCCTCATTTCCCACACTAGAAATGATTGTGACATGGGTTTAGGGGGTTCGACGCATGTAAATTGATATAGCACCCAGTATGGATCATGTTGAGAGCCATAGATGGGATAAGGTCAGGTTTCAATAATATAACATGTAACTCAGAGGAATTATCGTCCTCAACAAGGAAATTGAGGGAGAGAATCACTGGAAATAACTCCTTCAAGGAGGAGGGGAGATGGACATGTGCTGAAAATGATTCAGAAAGCCAAGGCATGGTAGAAAGGAAGAAAAGCGCACCCTCTTCAAATCATCAATTCCATCAGTTCCTGGTTTATTGGTACCAATTCAATTTTCGATCACATCGGTCACAGAAGAAATTCCCTTTCTTTATGATGAAAAATACATATACTTTTTTAAAATATGAATTCTTGTAGAATGAAGCTTTGCGAGATTTTGAATGACCCCCAAAAAGTCTAGGCTTAAGAACGGTGATGATAGTTCAGTTGTCAAAGAAAATGTTCATTGGGGAGGGGAAACATAGCAGTTGGGGAAGATGATGGCGTAAGGAGAGAGGGGCTTGGTAGGGGTGATGACGAGTTGGCAGACCAAGATGACACGTGTCCTGTAACTAGTGGTAAAGGGCAAAGAATTATCATTGACAACATAGGCACTGTCAGAGGAGGGGTAAGGGGCTCAATGATGGAAAATCAAATCAACCTAGAAGCTACAGATATGGGTTTGATGGATAATTCTAACCCCCAAAATATCTTGACCATCCACGAGGGTGAGCCCACACCTATAACATGGAGATGGAAATAGCTACAACCCATAATTCAGCTACAATATGTGGGCCCAAATGAAGGAGAAAGGTTGGCTCAAATAAACTCCTCTATTTCCACAATGCATACAATGCCCTAACAAAGAAAGTTCCTTGATGAAAAGCAACCCGAAAACAAATTTGCCAAGAAAATAGATCAAAATTTAGATGAATTGTCCCACACAGCGGGTGTCGATGATCAGACTCATTGTGCGCAATGGAAATTCTCAGTTGGAATTCTTGAGGTATGGGTAAACCCCGAGCATTCTCCGATTTGTACAAGATCATGCAAAGTAAATAGTCGAGTTCAATTTTTATTATGGAAACTAAGTTGTTGAAATTAGATGTGAAAATTGGGTTCCAAAATGGCCTCATAGTTGATAGAGAATGTTTGAAAGGAGGTTTAGCTTTATTTTAGAAATAGGGGATGACGGCCTCAATTAGGTCATTTTCTTCGGGGTACATTGATGCATTCATTTTAGAAGATTATGGTTTCATGTTGAGATTGACAGTGTTTTATGGTAACCCAAATTTTAATTGTGGCATCAATCGCGGGATCTCCTCAAACTTCTTAGCGATTACTCTAACCTTCTGTGGTTGGTGTTCAGAGATTTTAATGAGATTTTATCTCATTCCGAGAAGGTGGGAGGTACCCTTAGAAACAAAGCCCAAATGGAAGCCTTTAGACTGGCCTTAGAATTGTGCTCTATAGTGGAATTACCATGCAAATGCCCGATTTTTACTTGGTAATAAAAGAGAGGGAGAAGGTTTTATCAAAGAAAAATTGGATCGGGCAATAGCTTCTGTGTCATTGAAATATAATTTTAAATGGGCTTGGGCTATAACTCTGGGTTTTACTCTTCAGACAACCGTATGCTTCTAATCCATGTTGAAAGCCAAGACCCCTCTTTTAGATTCGGGACGGGTCGGGAGGGTTTTAGTAAGATGCCCCATTTTGATGCACTTTGAGCTCGTGAAGAGGAATGTGGGGATATAATATCCTGGTTCTGGGGGACCCTACCCGAAACCCAGGACCGAATAAAATCTCAGACAAGCTTTGTCATTGTTTTATCTCGTTGAAAGAATGGGGTTCTATCAAATTTGGTTCCATAGCTAAAAAGCTTAAAGATGCTCGACAAAATCTCAATAAGTTTCTGGAAGAATCATCCCCGGGATCAAATTGGGAGAAAATCCAAAGCCTTCAATAAGATATTTTGATTCTGGAAAACCAAGAGGAGATTTACTAGAAGTAACGCGCGCGAGCAGATTGATTGAGGTCCAACGACAAAAACATGAGGTTTTTCATTCTAAAGCCTCTGATAGGCGTCAGAGAAACACCATTTTGGGGATTTTTAAACAGCGAAATGAATGATTATCTTATATAACCCTTCTCAGAGAAGGAGATTGTAGAAGCACTCTAGAGTATGCATCCCACAAAGATTCCTGGGGTGGATGGCTTTCCATCTTTGTTCTTTCAAAGATACGAGACATTGTTGGTAAGGAAGTCTTTGAAATTTGTTTAAATTTTTTTAATGGAAATTCTGAGTTGAATGAACTGAATAGAACCTTGATTGTTCTAATCCCAAAAAATCATAATCCCCAATATGTATTTGATTTCAGATCAATTGTTTCTGCATGGTGATACATAAAACTATTTCTAAGGTTATTAGGAATAGATTGAAATGCATAGTGTCTGTTGTGATCTTTGATTCTCAGAGAGCTTTTGTGAGAGGTAGACTAATTAATGATAATATCATAATTGCTTTTAAGATGACAACAGGAAAAAGAAATGTAAACAGGATTTGCCCACTATTAAATTGGACATGAGCAAGCTTATGATAGGGTGGAGTAAGGTTTTCTATCAGCCATGTTGAAAAAGTTGGGTTTCAATGAGTTTTGGATTAATATGATCTTTTATTGCAATTCTAGAGTTACATTCTCTTTTGTAGTTAATAGGATGGTTTATGGGCATATTACCTCGCCTTATCTCTTTCTACTGTGCACTGGAGTTATATCTGCTCTTATTCAGGATGCTCAAATGATCCAACAACTTATATGTCCAAAAATATACCATAATTTCTCACTCATGCTTTGTGGATAACAGCCTCCTGTATTGTAAAACTAACTTGGAGAACAACTTAACCATTAAATGGATTATGGAGACTTATGAGAGGTGTTGGGGACAGTGTATTCATCTTGAGAAATTAGTGATGCCTTCTCCCCTAATGTCCATCCGGCTACAAAAATAGACTTTTCTTCTCACCTGGGCATTAGATCGACCATCTGCCATGAGAGGTACTTGGGTTTACCTTCTTGGGCGAGTAACAGCAAAAGGCATTTATTTAATGCCATCACAGAGAAGGCTCGAAAAATTATGAGTCAATAGTGGGAAAGACAGTTCTCCGTTGCGGGCAAAAAGATCCTTATAAAAGTCGTGGTGCAAGTTCTTCCATCATATTCTATGAACGTGTTTCGCCTTTGAGATCTTTTTGTTCGGAGTTGAGTATGGAAATGGTAAAGTTTTGGTGGAGGTCTTCATAAAAAAAGAAGAAACTGCACTGGGTAGCTTGGAACAACCTGTGTAAGCCAAAGGCTCTTGGTGGCTAAATAGTGTTTCCAAATTGTAAAAGACCCGAACAACTTGGTAGCCAGGATTCTAAAGGCCAAATACTTCTATTCCTCATATTTCCTTTCCTGCAAAGCTAAGGCGAATTGTTCTTACATTTGGCGAAGTATCTTATGGGGTAGAGAGCTTTTTAGCAAAGGCATCCGATGGAGAATTGGGGATGGGAACTCTATTAGGGTGTTTTAGGACCCTTGGCTTTTGAGACCATATACTTTTATACCATTTTTTAGGAAATAGGCGTTCGAATTTGAAGGTGGTAGATCTGCTACATGAGTACTCTTGGAGCCTTCAGGCTCTTTCTGAGTATCTTGATCCTACTGATGTTGATTTGTCCTTGTCTATTTCGATTATCCCAAACGCGAGAAAGGATGAGCTTTGTTGGTATTTTAACAAGAATGGTTGTTACTCGGTCCGATGTGGCAATAACATGGGGTTATCTCTCCAGTGTTTGGGTTTTTCTTCGTCGAATGAGACCTCCTTTTGGTGGTGGAAGCGACTTTAGAAGCTGGGGGTACCTAATAAACTTAAAATCTTTGGTTTCGGCTTGGGTTAAACTCGAGAAGGGGCGTATCAAACTGAATTTAGATGGGACTATCGACAAAGCTTATTGTGCTATTGAGGGGCTATTTCGGGACAACAATGGGCGTGTGATTGGTGCTTTTGGCAGGAAATTGGACTGGAGGATTGATGTTCTTCTTGTGGAAGCTTGGGCTTTACATGAAGGTTTATCTTTGGCTAATGAAAAAGGCGTGTAGGTAGATGAAATTGAATCAGATTGTTTAGGGCTCATCAAGGCCTTTTCCTTGAGCTTGGAGATTTTTTCGGAGGTTAGGCTTATTATCTATTCGTGCAAGCATCTTTCTTCCTCTCTTAATGGTCCTTCACTTAATCATATCTCCAGAAATTGTAATGAAGCGGCTCACCGTTTAGCACGTTCTAACCTTTCTTTCTTTGTGCCCTTCATGTGGTGAGATTCAATACCCCATGTTGTTGATCTTTGTCTCTCCGAGTCGTGTCCTTAGCCAAATGGCTTATATAAAATTTTTTTTTGAGATATCCATTTAATTATTCTTTTTCACATTATTTTCGTAAACTAGAAAAATATTTTTCTAAACAAAACAACAAGACCCAAGTCTCAACAACCCACTTGATATATGGACAAATTCTTAAAAAGGAATAAATTATTTTATTTTACTTTTTGTAAAATATATTTAGTTAGCAATTGGGTCCACTTTCTCCCTGCAAAGCACATCTATGAGTTTCACTTGGCCAAAACGATATACACAAACACCCTCTGAAGAATAGTATGGTAGGAAAAGTGACAATTATTTAAAAGCAATTGGGCAACCAATAAAGAAAAAAGAAACAAAAAGAAGTAGAAAAACAAAAAGAAAAAGATGCTATACAAAAGAATAACCTTTTGTTCATCAATACACGTAAAAGTTAGTGAATAATGTTAAAGCCATCTTACAAAAAGAAAGGCATCACTGTATCGCCAAAAGGGATTAAATAAAAAATATCATAATCTTATTCATCCAACAAAACTCCAAGATCCATTGAAACCGAAAAAAAAATGAAATTAGGGAGCATGTAACCAAATTTGAGAAATTTTAATATTTTACCCGACAGCCTGTTCACATTATAAGCACTGAATCACTAGTATCAACTTATAGCTTATAGGTCTATTCATTCCCCCAAAAAAAAAAACTTATGGGTCTATTAGTTTAATAAAAAATCCTTATGAGTCTATTACTTTTAATCTTTTAAGGAAAAAAAGACATTAAAAAATGAATAATTAATGTTACCATCACTAATAAGGAAAGAAGAAAAGCTGTGATATTATTTGAATTTTTAATGATTATAAAAGAAGATTTATATACCATTTTCGTTATCGTTGCATATCTGTCTTTTTTTTTTCTTTCTAATTTTTTTTCTTTCTAATTTTTTTTCTCTACTGTCTATATCATTTGTATATCAATAAAAACCTTAAAAGGAAGGTTATATAAGCATACGATTCATACTAAAAAGCGATGATAATTTGAAGACATTGAATCAAGAGTTTGGGCATGCATGAGAAACACACGCTTTAAGTGAGAGCTTGCTTTTACTATCCACACGCACACCCTTCCCCACCATGTGTCTAATCCGACTAAACAAGAGTTTCCTACTACCAAACTGTAGCTTAGCCTCACTCTTTACACTAGTAAACCCTCATGTCTGTCCCTACAAATATTCCAATGAATGTCTGTATTGATTTTATGGCCGTTCATTCATTCATGTGGATCATATAACGTGATATAAATTAAAAAATCAAAATAAACCTTAGATACATTTGCCCACGTGTGTAATGTCCATGACTAAAGCCATCGAGAAGTTGCTGGATTAGCATTCTTGTACCCACCCACTCCTTTCAGTCGTTTCATCACTAACAATTCCAAAAAAGCATTTTTTATTCTGCTAGTTATTTTATAATATTCCCCGGATAAAAAATTGATGTAATTAAGAATTAATTGTTGTATCTTCGTAATATATATATATATATATTAAAAATTTAAATTATTTTTAAACTCAAAAAAGTCAGATGAAGAATTTTTCATTCACTTTGTTTAAATTTTTCACCTTCAACTATGTTTTCTCATCATATATTTATTACATAAAATATCAAATGAAATTAATAAATTATAAGTAAATGATAAGTTTCAAATTAAAGCTCTTTTGTTAATTTGTGTAGCATTACAATCTTTATTCAAACTATCTTCAAACATAATCAAAGAAGAGTGGTATGGAGCATGTTAAGCGAATATCTTTCTCTGAATAACTTACTTTATTATAGTTGGCTCTGAGTTATTTTTTCACATTGTATGTTCATTCTATATACTTCTATGTGTAATTTTTTTAATAAATTAAAAAATATTATGGACCAAGACAGGCAAGTGTTGATGTTTGCTTAATAAATAATAAATGAGTATTATTTTCTCAAAAGTCTTTGGCATTAGAGATGTTATATTTATTTTCTTTTTCTTTTTTAAATGAAAACCCGAATGAAGGAGCTAGAGATCTGTTGTTGGAATGAAGACACAATGAAGACATTGGAGAGCAAAAATTGACAACAAGAAAAGTGGGGTGACTGGTAAGACTAATAGGATAATGATAAACAAAATGGGGGCAGCAGAGATTGTCAATTAAGATTCTGATCCCATTTTTATTCTTATAGGAATGAGTTTATAATAACCACAAATTTTAATAATAAGGACTGAAAGGGAAAGTAATAAGTATGGATGATAAAGATAGAGATTACCTTTTGATGTGGATTGATTTCAAATTTGTTTATTTCTATGCGAATCTAAAGTTTGGTCCCACATATGGGAGTAGAATAGCATCGTTAATTCCTTATGGTCAGTTCCAAGCTTCCTTCTTTCTTTTTTTTAAGAAAAAATAATGTATTTCATTACCATCAAATAATATAAATATCATCAGAGTCATAATCAAACCATCAGATCTAAATATAAATATATTATTATAAGTACTAGACAATACCAACAAAAATCTACTTAAGTTTAGGGAGAAAATTATGTACATAAACAACACACAAATATAGAGCACATGCGACTCGTTCCACAGGTCCCCCACCAATCACACATGGCTCGACTAGCTAGCTCTGCAAAAATATATTTGCATAAAGAATAAGATAACCTTAAACAAATCTGGGAATCTTGATTGTGATGCATGCAAAATAAGTCCCGAAAGCTCCACAAAGCCAGATCTGAAGAGACAAAATCACCAAAGACCGTAGATCTGGAGGACCAAGGTCTGCACAATTGGTAAGAACAAAAAACTTCCAAAATCGGAAGAAATCTCCTAGAAACGCAGAGGACATACTCAAATCGTAAAGAAAAGGCAAAGACCGAAGGGAAGGAAAAAAACGAGAGGGAAGAGATAGGGGCACAGAGGGGGAAGGGATGAAAACATGGAAGATGGAAAAGCAGAGAGAGGGGAGGAGAAAAAGATAGAAGAGGGGGATAATTCTGAACGGAGAAGAAAGGAACTGGAAGGAAGAAACAAGGGGGAGATAGGTAAAAGAGGGTTAGCGGGAGACCAAAGGAGCTCTCCCGGTGACAGACGAAGCTGACAGAAGGGGTTGGGGTTAGAAACTTAGCAGGCAAAAGAGAAGGGGCGAGAGTCCTTCTTTCGCTTTTAATATCTTCTCACATCATGTACTTGACCTAAAATAACATCGCTAATTCTTTATTGTGATCCTAGAATTCATATACTTGACCTAAAATAATATCGATAATTTTTTATTGTGATCCTAGAATTCATATACTTGACCTAAAATAACATCGATAATTTTTTTATCGTGATCCTAAAATTTTCAATTTATCTTAATACACCATACTTATTGTTTTCAATTAATTATATAATATTTTATTTAAATTTAAAAAAAAATAATGAATTGTTAAATTTAAAAAACTAAATGCATGTCATTCAATGTTAAAAAGTACAATATTCGTTCGAGGTAATTTTTTTTTCATTATGCTTCATCTGGTAAACTCTGTTTCAAAAACGTACATGTTTCGTTCTTTTAAAATCCTAGGATTTATCCTGAAAATTTGATCACTGTTAAAAGGGTATTTGAATCTGAATTCTCTTCATTCTCAACCATTTTATGCTTTTCTGAACTGGGTTTCGCTTTGTTTTTATCTTCTTAGGCATTTGCATTGGTGGGTCTTGCCTTGTCGTCGGACGAGGTAATTCCCATCAGTTTGTTTCCCATAGGTACTGTTCCTGAGGCGAAAACTGATCCTTTTTTTAATCCAAATTTGAAGTCAGTTTTAATGGAAATTAGTTTGGAGATTTTCAATGTTGCATTTTTCATCGGATTGCTTATCTGGGTTTTGCTCGACACTTGGAGAAAGAAGAGGGATGGTAGAGATACAGAGAGAGATTTGAAATATAGAGATGTGACAGTACAACCCAAATGTCTTACTATGATCACTGTCTTCTCTAATGCCATAATCTCAATATTGTATTTGAGCTTTGCTTGTTATGAATATGGGTATCACTCAACTTTACCTTTCAAATCACTAATTTCAGCCGTTACTTGGTTACTAGCCACTGTTGTTACAGTTTATTCAGAAAAAATAACTCTCCATGAAGAGAAAAGATGGCCTTTTGTTCTCATTGTTTGGTGGGTTTTTTCCAGTTTGTGTGATTTATTTTCCATATCTATCTTCCTTGTTTCCAACTTGAAGTCCATTGAATTCCCATCTTTTCTGCCACAACCCAACATTGTTGATTTTGCTTCATCCCCTTTATCAGTAACTATTTGTTTCACTGCTCTAGCCACTGCTTATCCCAAAAAGAGGAGTGAACTTGAACACTCACTGCTTCAAAATGAGACTCATTTTTCACTTGAGGACGCTGATGCTTTTGCCAATGCTGGAATTTGGAGCAAAATTACATTCCAATGGCTGAACCCACTTTTCAAAACGGGTCGAATTAAAAAACTCGAATTGGCTCATATACCTTCTGTTCCTCAATCCGAAACAGCAGAATATGCTTCTTCCTTGCTTGACGAATCCTTGCGGAAGAAGAAAATGGAAGTTTCATCGTTGCCAAAAGCTATAATCTATGCCATTTGGAATTCCCTGGCCATAACAGCATTGTATGCAGGTACTTCTTTTTTTTAATCAGTCATTATATCCAGGTATTTCTTTGTTCTAATGTGATATTTATTAATTTCAGCTTCACACATTGATATTTGTTTTTTAACTGTTGTTAAATAGGAGCCAACACAGTAGCATCATACGTAGGACCTTTCTTAATCACAAACTTCGTTAATTATTTATTGGAAAAGAACGAGAACTCAAGCGTACAATACGGGATGATCCTTGCATTCATCTTCTTCTTCGCTAAGACAATAGAATCACTAGCTCAAAGGCAGTGGTACTTTGGTACTCACCGTATTGGTATACGAATACGAGCCGCTCTCATGGTACTGATTTACAGGAAGTCCATATCTATTAACTATGCAGGACCGATTAATGGTAAAATTATAAATCTGATAAATGTTGATGTAGAAAGGATTGGAGACTTCTCCTGGTATATCCATGAGGTTTGGTTGCTTCCAGTTCAGGTGTTTTTGGCGCTGCTCATACTTTACAGGAATCTAGGGGCGGCTCCCTCGATTGTTGCTCTTTTCGCTACAATCTTAGTGATGGTTTGCAATACACCTTTGGCCAATGTGCAAGAAAATCTTCACTCAAGTATCATGGAGGCAAGGGATTCAAGGATCAAATTGACTTCAGAGACTTTGAAGAGTATGAGAGTATTGAAGTTGCATTCATGGGAACCAGCATTCTTGAAGAAAGTACTTCAACTTAGGGAAACCGAAAGAAGCTGGTTGAAAAGATACCTCTACACATGCTCTGCCGTAGCGTTTCTCTTCTGGGTTTCACCAACTCTAGTCTCAGTTGTCACTTTCGGCTCCTGTATTGTGCTTAAAAAGCCTTTAACAGCAGGGTCGGTTCTCTCAGCCTTAGCTACTTTCCGAATTCTACAAGAACCTATCTATAATCTTCCGGAGCTTATTTCCATGATTGCTCAAACAAAAGTATCGGTTGATCGTATCCAAGAGTTTATTAGATCAGAAGAAGATCAGAAGAAGCTAATTCATTACCCTACTTCTAGATCATCTGAAAGCATGGTTGATATTGAGATTGGGGAATACTCTTGGGATACAAACGATCTTAATCTAAAGAAACCCGTAATAAAGATCACCGAGAAGATGAAGGTAACGAAAGGACATAAAGTAGCAATTTGTGGGTCAGTCGGGTCAGGGAAGTCAAGCCTACTTTGTAGTATACTTGGCGAGATTCCCCGGGTTTCCGGAAGGGGTTCGAAGGTTTATGGAAGCAAAGCGTATGTTCCACAAAGTGCTTGGATTCAATCAGGGACGATAAGAGAGAACATCTTGTTCGGGAAGGAAATGAACAATGGTTTCTATGAGGATGTTTTGGAGGCTTGTGCTTTAAACCAGGACATCAAGATGTGGTTAGATGGAGAACTGACCATGGTGGGAGAGCGAGGGATGAACTTAAGTGGCGGACAGAAGCAGAGGATTCAATTGGCAAGGGCTATCTATAGTGATTCAGATGTTTACTTCTTAGATGATCCATTTAGTGCTGTTGATGCACATACTGGCTCACATTTATTCAAGGTGAGCAAATTTTAATGATTTTTCGTTTTTTTTGTTGTTTTTTGTTTATCTTTTTCCTGGGGGATGATTTAAGAGATGAATTTCATTAGAAAGTTTAATTATACTGCAGAGATGTCTCATGCAACTCTTGTCTCAAAAGACAGTCATTTATGCTACACATCAATTGGAGTTCATAGAAGCTGCAGATCTCATCCTCGTAAGTTAATTTTACATCCTTTTACAGTCTTCCCTTCGGCTATGTTTGGATCTTGGATCAGTAGGGAAAGGAAAGAAAAATATGAAGGGTTGCATCTCCATTGTTTAGAATATGTAGAAGAAAATAGTTATAAGAATGAATTTTATTATACTAATAATATCCTTCCCTTTCCCTCTAATTCTACTCACTTTTCCTCTAATTTTCATTCCCCTTCTACTTTCCTTTATCCAAACATAGCCTTAAGCATCTGAAAAGCGTATAGTTTGTAGCATCTCACGTCTCCAGTTTAACTGTGTTTATAATATACATAGGTGATGAAAAATGGTAGGATAGTTCAGTCAGGGAAGTATGCAGACCTGATAACAGATACAAATGGTGAACTTGCTACACAAATTGCCGCGCATAGAAGTTCATTAAACCAAGTCGAACCGTGCAAAGAACCTCATAGCTGCGCAAACAAACCCATTCAGATAAATCAAATAGAAGTCACTGAAGAAAGATTTGTGGAGCCCTTAAGAAATGGGAAGCTTTTAGGTAGAACTGAAGAAGAGGAAACTCAAACTGGCCGAGTAAAGTGGAGCGTCTACTCGACCTTTGTAACATGCGCATATAAAGGAGCTCTTGTTCCCATCATCCTTCTGTGTCAAGTCCTCTTTCAGGCACTACAGATGGGCAGCAATTACTGGATCGCTTGGGCTACAGAGGAAGAAGGTAAGGTCAGCCGAGAGAGGTTAATAGGGATCTTTGTCCTTTTGTCTGGTGGGAGCTCCATCTTCATATTAGGAAGGGCACTTCTTCTAGCAACTGTTGCCATTGAAACTGCTCAACGCCTCTTTCTTGGAATGATTTCAGCTGTTTTCCGAGCGCCTGTGTCATTCTTTGACTCCACCCCTTCAAGTAGAATCCTCAATAGGGTCAGTACTACTCAGTATGTGATCTTAGTTTAACTCATGTGTAAATTAAATTGCCATAATATTAACTGTCTTTTTTTTTTTACAATGACAGTCATCTACGGACCAAAGCACGGTAGACACGGACATTCCTTACAGATTAGCGGGATTGGCATTTGCACTTATTCAGCTGCTGAGTATTATTATCCTTATGTCTCAGGTTGCCTGGCAAGTTTTCCTTCTTTTCATTGTCGTCCTTGTCATCTCCATGTGTTATCAGGCAAGAATAAAAGACTCGGCTTCTTTGTGACTCTACTTATCAATATCTTACCTATTCTGAAATAGATCTCGTTTGTGAGTTATTTGGCAGAGCTATTACATCACTACTGCCAGGGAGCTAGCCAGGATGGTTGGGATTCGGAAGGCGCCAATTCTTCATCACTTCTCAGAATCAATAAGCGGAGCAGCTACCATTCGCTGTTTTAATCAGGAAGAACGATTCATGACCAAGATATTAAAACTGATTGACGATTATTCTCGGGTGGCGTTTTATAATTCTACAACAATGGAGTGGCTGTGTTTAAGGATCAATTTTCTTTTCAACATTGTGTTCTTTCTCGTTCTGATCATCTTAGTGACCTTGCCTAGATCAGCCATTGATCCAAGTAAGCTCCTCCTTTTCCATTTCCTTATAATTCTATAGTACGAGAAAATCTCAAATACTCCTGCCGTATTGCATGCTCAGTGTTCCTTCACATCGTCTGATACCACTTGTGCAACTTTTTCAAATTTCGTGAACACATTCATTCTCCCCTCAAAATACGAATAAAATATTATATTTTAAGGCACGGTAGTACTCCACGACTTTTTGACAGGATATAACTGATTTACATGATCTCAGGCTTGGCGGGACTAGCAGCTACTTATGGTTTAAATTTGAATGTTCTTCAAGCATGGGTAATATGGAACCTGTGTAATGTGGAGAACAAAATGATATCAGTTGAAAGAATTCTTCAATTCACTAATTTACCAACAGAGGCACCACTAGTGATCGAGAATTGCAGGCCAAAACCAGAATGGCCAAACAATGGCATGATTGAACTCGAGAATCTTCACGTCCAATATAAGCCTTCGCTCCCGATGGTTCTAAATGGAATTTCTTGTATTTTCCCGGGAAACAAGAAGATCGGAGTTGTAGGGAGGACAGGGAGTGGAAAGTCCACTTTGATCCAGGCTCTTTTCAGGATTGTGGAACCCTCAGCAGGAAGGATTGTTATAGATGGAGTTGATATTTGTAAAATTGGTTTGCAGGATTTAAGATCGAAGTTGGGTATAATTCCTCAAGATCCCACTTTGTTTCAAGGGACCATGAGAACTAATGTGGATCCTCTGCAGCAGCATACTGATCAAGAAATATGGAAGGTCAGAATCAGTGGAACTCTTTTGTGGATATTGAAATGATTTAGACTAACTGTTTCTTTTATGTCCCTGAACTTTATTTTTGGTCAACTTTGTCCTTAAACTTTAATCATGTTTTCAATTTTTCCCTATTGTCAAATCTGTGAGTGAAGTGTGAGGATAATGGTTATTTGACATACGAAATGACTCCGTCACATTTCACTCATAGAGTTGATGATGATGACTAAATTGAAAACAAGTTCAAAGTTTTAGAACTAAACTACCCAAAAATAATGTTTAAGCAACGATTTATATGAAAGATTTTTCTGACTACATGTTTGCATATCAGGTCCTCAACAAGTGTCGTCTAGCTGAATTCGCCCAAGCAGGCCAGAGGCTTCTTGAAGCACCAGGTAAGGACAAGTTTCGTTTTCCATTTACGAATTCGATTGAGTTTGCCGCTTATAGTTAATGATGGTTAATTAAAACCACAAATGGTGCAGTTGCTGAAGATGGCGAGAATTGGAGCGTTGGACAGAGGCAGCTTGTTTGTCTGGCCAGGGTTCTCCTAAAGAAGAGAAGGATTATAGTGTTGGACGAGGCTACGGCTTCTATTGATACAGCACTGGACAATGTAATTCAAGAAACAATAAGAGAAGAGACAAATGGTTGCACAGTTATTACTGTCGCTCATCGGATTAACACGGTAATTGACAACGACTTGGTTTTGGTTCTTGACGATGGTAAGTCCTAGAATAAAGCACATTCATCTCCTCATATCATTAAAACATCATATAGTCTCGGAAGGCTAAAACTAAACATTGTTGACATTTTGGTTTATGTAGGCAAAGTTGTGGAGTATGATTCCCCCGCTCAGTTACTTGGGGATGCTTCTTCTTCATTCTCGAAGTTAGTAGCCGAATTCCTAAGGAGATCATCCAACAGCCACTCGTATATTCAGTGACATTTTGATCCTGATGGAGAGATGGAAAGACGAAATTATCATATGAAGTTTCACCACAAGTACACCTAACGACATTGAAATCAAACTTATCAGGCAAGAATAGATCAGGGGATGATAGCAATCAGCATTAAGACACTATCTAATTAGAGTTAGTTGTTAATAGTTGAGTTCACTATCTAATTAGAGTTGTTGTTAATAGTTGAGAATTTACACCTTCTATGGTGGAAGTACAGGTCATAAACTAATCTAATTGTACTTATTGTTGTAGTATTAATTTATTACTAATGTAGTTTATAGTTTGTTCAGATCCAACACATGTTGATGTACTAACTATTGCTTGAAGCAGCCTATTCTTCTTTCCTTTTACTTTTAAAGGTTAAACTATTCCAAGCTTCCCTTAGATTTAACTTAAATGCGCACACACCTCCTTTGATTTTTTTTTTTACAAAAATATGCATAATGCAATGCTCAGCAACGTTGAAGGTACTCTTCCATGTCCGACTAAATTTCTTACTGATGAGAAATGTGAGCAAACTACGCAGCTTAATCTAGTGTATGAACTTTGGATTGTTCAAGATCAAGCTTTACTTAATCGCTTAATGCAACTCTACCTCCACTTGCATTATTGTATGTGTTTGGTTGTCCCTTTGCAAATGAAGTATGGAATTCATTAGAATGACATTTTGCCCCTCCATCTCGTTCCAATATCATTCAGCTTAAGTCTGATATGCTGGCAATCTCGATGAAAGAAATGAAACAATTGATTGTTATGCTCAAAGAATAAAAAAATCGAGGACAAGCTCACTGTTGTCGTCTTGATGATGAAGACATTCTTATCTATAGACTGAATGGATTGCCATCTGATTATGGTACATTTCACACCTTTTTATGCAGCAGACTTGGAGCTATTTGTTTGGAGGAGTTACATGTCCTTCTTAAAGCTGAGGAGAAGGCTATAGCAAATCAAGTAAAAGCCCATTGAAGCTCAATTTTCAGGATCAAGTAAAGCAATATCCGAAAAAGGTCAAAATCAAGGCCCTGGTTCTAATTTTCGAGGTCAAAGAAATTCAAATAGAGGAAGGAAGGTTTTCTAGTGGTTGAAATGATACAACTTTGCTCGAGCAAGATGTTCCTTACCTTCTGGCCCTTCTTTTTCCCAACCTTTTTCATCATCACCAATGCCAAGAAATTTGAAAAGCCAGGCCTTAGTGTCTGATTCTTCTGGAAATTCTTGACATCCTGATCACTGCCAAAAAGTTTGGCCACATCAAATTGGATTTATATCATTGTAAAAATAACTTATACCCAGACCGTCATCCTCCATCTCAACTGGTTTCCATGGCTGCTAATCTTTCTCAGCCTTCATTCTCATATTGCAGTTGCCTGCCTTCCTAAAACGAGTTGCAATGCTCATTTGACATCTCTCCAACCTTTCTCGTGCTACAGATTACAATGGGGAGGATGTTGTTAACATAGGTAATGACCAGAGTAATAGGGTCGTGGTCATCTTTCCGTTCATTCTCATAAATTTTCCCTTGACAACATCTTTAAAGCTCATATCATTCTTATATCTTTCTCATCCTGGATAAGGGCCCAGTATCAATGGTCTTTATCCTATTCTGAGTGTCTTTCCAGCTTTTAAGCCTTCACCAAATAAGTCGTATCTTTCTCATGATGTTGCTTGCATAGAAGATAAAGTTTCTAATCTACTTAGATATTACAGATTAGAACATCCATCAAATATTGTTTTACATACTATTATGACTGCTTCAGGTTGTACTACTATCACTACTTCTTCGGTACGCGCACTAGTTGTTTTCAGGGGAAAATGGCCAAATTATCTTTCCCTTTTATCCAAATCAATGTCTTTGTCTCCATTGCAATTAATACACGATGAGGAATGGGGACCTTCCCCTGCAATTTCATTTTCTGGTTACAAGTATTACAGTTCTTTTCTAGATGACTGTTTATGATATATCTGGGTATTTCCTATGCTCCAAAAATCAGATTTTGTTAGTGTTTTCACACGTTTTTAACCCTTTGCTGAAAATTTGTTATTAGTCAAAATAAAGTGTTTAGGTTTGATGGAGGGGTGGGTATATTGGTAAACAGTTTCAATCATTTCTTGAATCTAATGGAATTTTCATTAAAGTATGTGCCTGTAGTCCTGAACAAATTGGAGTAGCTGAGAGGAAACACAAGTCCTGAACAAATTATAGAAATAGCCCTTACTCCACTCAAGCCAAGATTTTACATTGTGTTTTTCTAGGATACTCACTACACTACAAGGGTTGCGTTTGTTTTGATCCTCTAATTCAGAAAGTGCATGTTTGTCATTTTCGATGAAACCAAATTTCCTTTAGCATCTTTACCTTCTTCACCTAAGTTGTCTGCTATCTAGTTCATATCTTCTCGTGTTTCTACTAGTATTCATGTTCCTATCCTATCACCATTATTCTTCTGATTGTACACGATCACTCTGATCAGATTCTTTCTTCTCCTGTTTTATTTCCCTGCTTCTTATGATATGTTCTAATCATAATTCTTCTAATCATCTTCTACCTAGTCAACCTGCTGCTTCTGAACCTTCCAACTCTTCTGATTCTTCAATTTATCCTTGTGTTTCAAGGACTCGTCATAAACTCGATATAACTCAGGCATATCCAGCCAAGTGCCTTGTAGCAGTTACAATATCTGAACCAACAAGTTATACAACACCTAAATTACCTAAGTTGAGGGCTGCAATAGCTGAAGAATATGAGCTTTGCAGCAACAGGGTACCTGGACCTTAGTTCCTCCCTTCCTGTTGATAAGCTTGCTACAAGCTGTAGGTGGGTTTATCAGTTTAAATATAATATTGATGGAACAATGTGTCAATAAGAAGCCAGGTTACTGGCTAAAGACTTCCATTAATAGCCAAACCGGTTCTTAAGGAGACAATAACTCTTTGGCAGCATAGCTTAATTGGCCAATGCATCAACTTCTTGTTGAAAATGTGTTTCTGCATGGTTTTATTTCTGATGAGATTTATATGCATCTACCACATGGATTTGTGGATGAACAATATCCTTTTTTGTGTAAGCTAAACAAGTATCTCTATGGTCTAAAACAAGCTCCAGAGCTTGGTTTGAGCATCTACTGCTTGTACTTCACTATTTGTTAAGGCTGTCTGGTACCTCTTGACGAACTACTTTATGTTGATGATATGTTCACTGCTAATGATGTTGTCTACTCTTATGAATACTCTTATAAGAGCTGAGTTTGATATGACTGACATGGAAAAGCTTAATACTTGCGTCTAGGGGTTAATCAAAGCTCAATTAGTATTCTGGTTACTCAGCTAAAGTATATCATAGACCTTTTTCTCAACTCTGGTATGGATTCTGCTAGATCATGTATGTCACCATGTTCTCCAAAAGTTTATCTTACTGCAGATACTAGTACACCTTTCTCTCTTATATTTTCTAATACACACCCTTGATTAGTGCATTGCAATACTTAACATTTAGCATACTAGACATACCCTATCCAGTGATCAAACAAAGTTTCTCAGTTCATTCGCAATCCTATCAGTTCATTTTATGACAGTTAAACATATACTACGTTAGTTCAAAGGCATAATGTCACTTGGTTTGCATCATTTTCGGTTCACTTCATTTAATGCTTTTAATAATGTGATAAGGCATATGATATTCAAGACAGACATTCCATTAGTGGCTACATCATTTTCTTTCGTTCAAATCCAGTTTCTTGGGCTACCAACAAATAACCTATTGTTGTTAGTCTTGAGATTGTGTCCTAAGAAGCACTAGAATTATATTGTTTCTATCAAGACATTTAATTCTGAATAATAATAAATAATTTATTCTTAATTATGTACAATACATTCTTGTTAAAAGGTTCACAAGCATATCAACACTTGTTTTATGAATCATATGGAGTTTAGATCATAGGAACATGATACTTATCCAGGAGTTTTTTATGACTTGAAAAATATTTATGTTTCGCAGTCTAGTGAAGTGGTCTCTTTACTAAGATAGATCGCAATACATTAACTCTATCATGTAGAGTGACTTACCTTAAAAAATCATAACTCATCGTTCTTATATTTAATGATTAAGATTATATGAGTTTATATATCTGTAGGCTAGATAGTTGAGTTGTTAGATAGTGAGGATGTCTAGATTCTCAATAATAGAGATCATATACACTTTTAAGTAAGTGACATAGTACTCCTTGATTGAACATGTTTATGTGATCATTGCAATCTAAATACTTAGTATCTCTACTTATTTAATCAAAGTACTGATAATTTTATTTTAGACATCAAGTATGGAAGTATCATGTTTGATTAGTAGAACGATATTTGAAACTCGAGGAACAAGAGACTTATAAATAGTTAGATAATAGTTTATCTAATTATATATGGTACTATATTATTGATGGGCAACCCATAATGAATAATAGGTGAGGATATTTGCATTGATTAATATAAAATATGATTGGAGTTCAATTATAATTTTATAGTAGAATAAATCATACTTAATAATTTATATATGTGATCATGGGTTTTGTTGGTAGAGTTTATTAATTACTTAGTCTTAAAAATTATAGTTTTTATCGTGACTAGTAAATAATAGGTACTTCATGGATACCTCATAGTCAACCAAACCAATCCTAATTTTAGAGATCAAAATTATTAATTAAATTAATTTAAGTTAATTTTAATCGAGATGTAATTTTCAGCAATTCATGACTGTTAAATTTCACTACAAATATGGGACTTCTATCAAATTGGGTGTAAGCCAATTGGCATAATTAGTGATAGGAGAGAAAACCCTAGAAATTCTATTTTCCCTAGCCAAAATTGAGAGAGGACAAGAAAATTCAAATCTTTTATTCCAAGTGGCAAAACACTAACTTGTTTATGACCCGGGGAATAGTGAGGAAGATCATGAAGTATCGATAAACGGTACACGAAGGGTCTAGAAAGCGTGCGTTCGACGATTCACGACGACACTGGTGGTCAGTGTAGGCGGTGACTTCTCGGGAGTTTTCACGATTTCATGTTAGATCAAGGACTCACGCATAGATCAAGTATCATATAGTGGAAAAAAATCTTCAATTTTTGGGTTCACACATCAAATGTACAAGTTTTATATTCGTCTTAGCACATATTAGATTATTTAATGACTAGATTTTAAGATAGGGACAGTTTTTTGCAACGCCAATCCCTTCAATTGGTATCATAACCTCATTCTAGATCTATTTGTTAGATGTCTATTGTTTGAACGAATACACTATAGATTATTGTATTCGTAGAGCCCTAACTCATTTTTAGAGGGAAAATTTATGAAGCCACTGTTTTTCCTTATGAACAAATACACTTAGATTCTTGTCAACTTTCCTCGAGAAAGTTAGGATTTTTCTGATGTAATTATTTTGAATTAGGTGGAGATCGAATCGATGCTAAAGGGAATCAAGAAACAACGCATCGCGGCAGTGTCGCAAGCGGTTGCACTGTGTGCGATGATCATTTCTTCACGACGGTAATTGGCTGTTACGAGTTGGATGTGGCGTTACGCGCTGGCAATTGGTGGCAACGGGTCTCGGCAACAGTGGTGGACGGCATACGGCTGCGGCATGCAGCCAGTGGTGGGACATGTCATGATAAGTAGTGATAGACGATTTGCAGGGCCAAGATATCACATCTCAACCTATCGTGAAGAACTATTTATTTTTAAATTAATTTTGATGATTTTAGGTGCATTACTTTGAAAGATTATCGTTATGTATTGAACATGTATAGAAACTTGATATATGTTGCCTATCTATATTTGGAAGGCTATCATTTTAATTTTTCAAATGCTTTAACATTAGAAAGAATAAGAGTTTCATTCCTTCTGGTGCATTGGTTGATAATTTATATTTTACATTATGATTGTGCCCTTAATAGCCTTAGAATTATCGTGTATTTAATGACACATTTAATTCTAATTTATAATGGTTTGTTCTTATATTATGTGAGTTACATTCTTGTAAAAGGTCCAAAAATATAATAGTACATGTTTACGGGTGCTATGGAGTTTAGCTCATGGAAACATAATATTTAACCAAGAGTTCTGTATGACTTGAAATGCCTTTTATTCACAGTCTAGTCAGGTTTGGCACTTTACTAAGATAAGATGCAATACATTAACCCTATTATATAGAGTGACTTACCTTGGTCACTAGGTAGAGTATATGGATAATGTGCTAGTATGTTTGGAATGTATTGAATTGACTGATGAGTTTGATTTTCAGTAAAAGTATTATCTTTAGAAAATCACAACTCATTGCTATTATATTACGAGTGCTCTTAATATGAAGAGTTATGAGCTCATATTTATTAGTTCAGATGGTTTAATCTACTATAATTGAGACTCTATGAGTCAATACATATGTACGTTAGATGACTGGATAGTTAGATAGTGAGGATGTATATATTCTCAATAGTAGAGTCCATAGACCTTTTTAAGTAAGTACATAGTACCCTTAACACAATCCGTTTATGTGATCATAGTAAACGAAGTGCCTAGTATCTCTAATGATTTAGTTATACATTTGATAATTTTACTTGAAACATCGAGTATGAAAATTATAATGAATGATAAGTAGAATGAGATTTAGAGCTTATGGAACAAGAGATGTAAATAATAGTTAGATAGTACTTTATCAAATTATACGTGATTCTATAATATGAAGGGGAAACACGTAATGAATAGGTTGAAGGTAATTACATCTATTAATATGAAATAGTTAAAGGAATTCGATTAAAAAATTTATAGTGAAATAAATTATAATTAATAATTAATAAATTCGAAGATGAGTTTAGTAAGTAGAGTTTATTAATTATTGAGCCATGAGTATTTTTATCTTCATAGTCCACGAGCTAGCCTATGAGCTATAGGTATTGTCATAGTGGTAATAAATAGATGCATCATGGATGTCTAGTAGTCAACCAAGTCGGTCCTAATCATAGTGATGAATTTTTTTAACTAAAATTAGTTTAATTAGTTTTAATTAAGAAATTTTAGTGATCCTGACCATTGATTTTCAATTAATCCTAGTCATTGAATTTCACTATAAATAGGAGGTTTCTCCGAGAGATGCAAGCTAAGCCTATTGGCATCACTAGTAAGAGTATAGGAAACCCTAGGGAGACTCAACATTCTCCCTAGCCAAAATTTAGAGAGGCCAGGAAAATTTTGATTTTTCTTCCAAATGCCCACACACAGAAAATCGGTTGATGACCGAGGAATAAAGAGGAAGATTGTGAGGTATCGATTCATGCTTTATGGCATTTCACGACTCATGATTCATGACAACTCACAGTGTTTTGTGACAGTAACTGATAGTCCATGGCATGGGCAAGTGGCAGTGTCCAAGGTGACTCTTGTCATGTTATTAATGGTATTCATGCGTAGATCGAGGATAGTTCATGCGTACATCAAAAAATCGTATCGTGAAGAAAAATATTCAAATCTAAGGGTTAGCATCAAGGGTATGATTTTTGTATTTGTTCTAGCATAGATTAGATTGTATAATATTTAGATTTAAGATCGTGACAGTTTACCGCTGCACCAATCCTTTGAATCTGTTACGCCTAAAAGATTAATGTTGCATGATCCTGAAGTATACCTAAAAGAAGAAAGGTTTCTCATGATAACAAAACATATATGTGGCACTTAAGTTTGGGCCATATTAATCTAAATAGCATCCAAAGACTAGTATGAGATGGACCTGTTAGATCCTTAAGCATAGAGTCTTTACTAGTTTGTGATCCTTGTATAAAAGGTTAGATGACCAAGAGACATTTTGAGGTAAAATGACATAGAGCTTTATAACCATTGTTGTCTTGGACCAATAAATGTCCAAGCTAGATGTGGCTATGAGTATTTCATGACTTTCACAGATGATTACACAAAATACAACTACATATTATGAATGCATAAAAAATCTAAAATTGTTGAGAAATTCAAAGAGTTTAAGAGCGAAGGTCGATAGATAGAAAGATAAAATGTCATTGATCATATCGATAAGGTGAGCATCTCTGTGATATTCATGGACCATTTAGTCAAGAATGAGATTTCATCCTAGCTCACTACACTGGGGATTCTCCAGTAGAATGTTGTAGCTGAGAAGAGAAAAAGAACTCTCTTAAAACATTGTGAGATCTATGATAAGCAATTTCACCCTTCATGTTTCCTTTTGAGGATATGCCTTGGAAACTGTTGCAATTCACATTCTTAAGCTAACACATTCTAAAGCAGTATCCGAGACTCATCTAGAGTTATGGAATGATCATAAACTGAGGGATATGCTGCTAAGTTAGAACCTATGTAGGACGTAAGTGTTTTTGTTGGGTATGCAAAAGGAACAAGAGAATTCCTATTTCATAGTATTGAGGAGCAAAAGTATTTGTTAGCCCGAATGTTGTCTTCTTAGAGGATGACTATATTACCAAATTCAGGTGTAGATATAGTTGTTCTAAAAGAGTTAGTTGACTCTAACACTGGCGTCAAGATCGATCGCAGTAAATAAGGATGTTATTGAGAAATAGATGAAAAAGGAGAGCGAAAATGAAGTACTTTCTAGTACTACACAGCCACATCATAGTGGGAGGGAGCCACATCCAAATGAGAGGTACATGTTCTTGTTAGTGATTTTCAAGTCTGTCTTGGAGGAATATGACTCAAAATTTTGAAATTACAATGAGGCTATTAAAGATGTTGATGCAGATCATTAGCAAACAATGATGGAGTCTGAGATGTATTCAATGCACTCAAGTAGAGTATGTGAGCTTGAACAAGCACTTGAGCTGGCAAAACCCATTGGGTGTAAGTAGGTTCGACACAAACACAAAAGTGGTAACCTTCATTGCTCGACTTGTTGCAAAAAGGGTACTATAAAAAAAGAAAGAATCAATTATCAGGTACTTTTCCTCAGTAGCATGTTGTAGTCTATAACGATATTGTTGTGTTGGATTGGGTTCTAAAATTTGATGAAAATTAATGAACCACGAACGGTTCATGGGCGGAATATAAAAAAATTTCAAAATAAACATTTAATCAAATTAAATGTAAAACATTTTTTATGATCATGCGTATTTTGAGAAACGTATTTAGAATAGGTAGAAATAATTTAGTACCTATTTCTTGTGTCGGAGAAATTCTGATTTGATGAAATTCAATTAATCATCTTGCGATCTTCGTTATTCGCAGAACTTCAAATAATCTTCACACCAACAATGAATCATAGGATTTAGAAGTATATCTTACAAGTAGGGGTGTAAGTAAAACTGAGAAACCGACTAGACCACCTGAATCGGGCCTAACTGATGTAGTTCGACTGGTCTTTGCAATTCTAGTGGTTCGGTTCAGTTGTATCAATTAAAAAATAAGTTCGATGTGCGGTTTTTGTGGAAAAACCGCACCGCACCAAACTAAACTTAACTGCAAATATATATATATATACACCTCTATAATTTGCCCTAATTTGCCTTCTTCTCACACCCCCTCCACCCTCGAAGGACAACTCGAGTCGAGAGACGAGAGAGGCGACTGCTATCAACGATAAAGGAGTGGCACCTACTTTGTTCGGATGCTCATGCGATGAAGGAATGACACCTATTTGCTCGAATGCTTGATGACGAAGGGGAGATTTGTTTGCTTGACTGCTCGATGATGAATGGGAGACTTATTTTCTTGACTTCTCAATGACGAATGGGAGATCTGGTTGCTTGACTGCTCGATGATGAATGTGAGATCTGTTTGCTCGACTACTAACAATGAAGGTGAGATCTGGTCTACTATCTCTCTCTGTATCTCCTTCTTTCTGTATGAATTTTAGTTTGTATCTATATTTCTCTATACTAGATAGAAGATTTGTAAATCGATAAATTCATGTAGTTTATATATATAATAATGATAAATAAAAAATAAGAAAAACTATAATCAAATCACACATCTAAGTATCCAACAAAATGTCAGCATTACAATTGTTTAGAGTTCACTGTTAAACACTTTTCTTTTCCTTCAACAAGATCCAATATGCAAAATAACATTAAATAAAGAAAAAATCAAATATTCATGGCAATTGATAGTATTTGCAGTGAATAAGAAGATTGAAGCAGCACTCATAAGCAAATGATTACCCAAAAGTAAGTTTTTAATAGATAAAACAGAAACCAAACACAATATATACTAAAATATGAGCTCCACCGAAACAACCCACCATTGCTACACATCCCATTGATATTATCATCAAATGAAACCTAGAAAAAAGAAACTAAGAAAAGAGAAATAGTTCACTACTTTACCGGCCAACTAAAAGTGAGACCCAAAGCGAAATGAAGAAGATTGAACAAGCAAATTAAGTTTGCTTATTTTGTCTAACTTATTACCTTATTGGGATGTCAGCTTGTTTTTTTTGACTATATAGTTTAGAAATTATTGCCTTAAATTGTGTGACTATATAGTTTAGAAATTAATATTGATTTGAGTTAATGAGTCTCAGTTAATGATTTTCTATATGGGAAAATCAAAGACGGGAAAATTGATATTTGGTTCAAAGTCTCCTTAATTGTCACTGAGACCCCCCAACAGTGGGTAAGAGAAAATCGTCTAGGGAGCCTTCAATTATTTGGGATTCATTTACTAAGAATGAACATGATGAAGAAGGTAATGTAACATCCACATGTGATTATTGTAAATAAGTTTTCAAATCTCATTCTAGACACAATGGGACCTCAAATATACTAGGACACTTGGATATATGCAAAAAGAATCCTAATAGGTTTCTTTATCCTAAACAAAAGACTTTGGGTTTTGAAATTAAGGAGGTTGATGGTTCACAAATTTGTAATTTGGTTGCCACTAGTTATAGTGAGAATAAATGTAGAAAGGCACTTGCAAAATTCATTATCCAAATTGAGCTACAATTTAACTTGTTAAGGCTGATTCTTTTCGTGACTATAGCTATACTTTGCACCCAAATTTAATATTCCATCACAGGTTATGGTTGCTAACTATTGCTTCCAACTATTCTTAGATGAGAAGAAAAAGCTACAAAGCTTCTTTAATAAATCAAAACAAATAGTATGTCTTACTACAAACATATGGACATCTATTCAAAATTTTAACTATATGGTGTTAACTGCTCACTATATTGATAAACAATGAAGTTTACAAAAGAGAATTCTAAACTTTTGTTTAATTTCTAGTCATAAAGGAGAGTCAATAGGTTTGCAAATTGAGAATGATTTGCTTGAATGGGGTATTGATAGAATTTTTATTGTGACTATTGATAAAGCCGATGCGAATGATGTTGCAGTGACTTATTTGAAAAGATATAAGAAAAATTGGAATGGGATGGTGTTGGATGGCCATTTTTTACATATGAGATGTTGTGCACATATTGTAAACTTAATTGTATCTGACGGTTTGAAGGATCTCTATGGATCTATCGTTAGGATCCGCAATGCTGTAAGATATATGAGGTCCTCACCGACTAGATTAGTTTAGTTTAAGGCTTGTGTTGAGGTGGCGAAGATTTTCTCCAAAAGCATTTTGTGTCTAGATTATCCCACTAGATGGAACTCAGCTTACATAATGTTGGAGGCTACTGAAAAGTTTCAAAATGCTTTTGAAATACTCGAGGAGTAAGATGCACAATACTCCATGGATTGTCTTAGAGATGGGGGAAAGAAGGGAGGCCTCCTAGTTATGATGATTGGGATAATGCTCGTGTCTTTATTAAGTTTTTTAAAGTATTTAATGAAATGACTATAAGACTTTTTAGTTCTTTGCATGTGTGTTCGAATGGATTCTTTCTAGAGCTTTGTAAGATTGAAAGTCTGATTTGAAAGTATTCAAGGATTATCTTTTGAGTAAGATGACATCTAGCATGAAAATGAAGTTTGATAAGTATTGGAGAAGTTTTGAGAAAGTGAACTTTTTATTGTTTGTAGCTGTTGTGCTTGACCCACGATTGAAAATGAAGTTCATTGATTATTGTTTTTCAATTCCAAATGATGTTGGTGTTGTTAAAGAGTCAACATAGAAGGTTGAGTTGGTTTTGAGAAGATTGTCTGATGCATATAAGAGTGATGTAATGATAGAAGTCAAAGATGCATCATCTTCTCAACACGTGGTTCAGGATGATGAAGATGAGTTTGACTTCACCTCTACATTTTCTAAGCATATGAATGAAGAGGAAAATGTGGACAACAAGTCAGAATTAGATCAATATTTATCGGCATCTTGTGATAAAAAAGTTGATGATTTTGATCTTCTTAATTGGTGGAAGGTGAACTCTTCTAGATATCTGGTATTTGCGTTGATGGCTAGAGATGTATTGGCAATTCTGATTTCAACGGTTGCTTCAGAATCTACTTTTAGTACCATTGGGTGTATACTTGATCAGTGTCGTAGCTCATTGACTCTTAAAACTGTCCAAGCCCTTGTTTGTTTACAAGATTAGTTTCAATCTTCGTAAATCGACATTGTTGAACCACTTGAGAATAGTGAAAAGCTGGATAAAGGTATCTCATTTTATATTTTTATTTTTATTATGTTAAATTTTAGTTGTGCTATTAATCTTAATGTACATTTTTTGTTTGTTCTTTAGAGTTAATGACTAAAGAGAAGTCCGTAATAGTGGGGGACGATGCCGAGTAGTACGACGGAGGAGCTACTATTTAATTGCTTCATTGTACCATGTGTTATATTCATTTTATATAATGTTTTTATTTATAATATTATGGTTGTGGAAGATTCATGCCAAGATTGACATTTGGCAGATTTTGTAATGATTTCAGGATATTTTTAAGTGTTTTAGACCTTTAGCAGATTATATAAGTGTATTTTGGGCCTTCTGTATTAGTATTTTTAAGTGTTTTATATGGTTTATTATAGGTAGAAATGGTTTGGTAATTTTTTTCACTTTTTTTATATATATTTTTTCTGGCAGGACAAAATCATAAACCAAACCAGTTTTGGATGGTTCGGTTCTGATATTTGAAAAAAAAAAAATTTATGGTTCGGTTCCAAAAATACCCTTAAATTAAGATGAACCGAACTGATTACACCTCTACTCACAAGTTTATTGCCAGGAGTAGAGTGTGGGCTCTCTAAACAATTGAGGAAGAAAAAAGATAATTTTTTCTTCTTCCTTTTATAGGTTCGGCGGCCACAAGGGAGGGGTGAGAGAAACTCTTTTCTGCTCTATCTAATCACACAATGTGGTTAGGATTATTTCAACACATCTTAGGGATGCAACTCTAATGTCATCTCTTATACAATAATTACAGAATTTACACATATACCTATATATGTTAAATTTTCAAAAATCTCCTCCCTCTGCACTACTATCTACGATTTTTACATCTCTCGTAGTGTCAATACTGTGTCCAAATTCATCAATCTAAATTGATAAATTGAATTGATCTCTATCAATTAATTAATTTCTTTTATTCACTAATTATCTAATAAATAAAAAACAAAAAATTAATTAATTTAGACATTAATTTAATTCTTCACTAATTTAACGATGACACTTATCACATATGAGTTTAAGATGTGTACCTTGGTTTTAAAACACGTTTTTGGTCCAACTGATTTTATTTCTCATTCTTGTCATTATGAGCTACTCGTGAGACTGAATGAACCCACATGAATAAAGCTATGGAATTCAAATACTTTATCTCCATATATTCTTGACATATTTAATCATGTTATTGTACGACTCCACTATAGGTCCGATGCCGAATCAACTCTCGATTCACACGCACTATATTTTTACGTTGGCGCTAATAAACATATTTATTTCACGGTCTACAGAATACTTTACGATGCTACCCTTCGTGAATATTAGTAATAAGAGCTAGATGTCAAATGATCATTTTACCTCACAATTAAGGTAATCATGAAAATACCCTTAAGGTGTAACAATTAGATTTAGAGCTAGATAAACGGTTTTGCTCTAAACTGATTTGTTACTCATCTATTCAACATGTTCCATCACATGTCTAGGTGAACCGTTAGAGTCTCCACTCTCATGTCCCAAGACCGGCATCATTTGGTTCAACCTAATAGTCGTAATGAAACTCGATTACCTAGTCGATCTTAAGACTGCGAATAACATTCTGAACTATTTCAGAAAAGTTTATCTAGAAGACCCCACTATCTTTACTCTTCTTACGTTGATAATAGTTCCAAGATTGGAGTAAATTATAAACACACTTTTTAAAGAGAAACTTTCATTTATTCATTAAATTCAATATTACAAAAATGTCAGAGAAATAACTAAGTAATCATAAATAGTTATTACACCCTAGTTTATGGATATAATTCCAACAATCACCCACTTTGACTAAAGTAGACGTGTAAATCTCGTATCTCCATGCTCTCTAGATGACCATCAAAGAATTTACTTCTTAAAGTCTTCATGAATAGATTTGTCAGGTTGTTGACCGTCGATATGTGTGTTACTACAACATCTCCACTCTAAATAATCTCTCTGATGAGGTGATACTTACGTTCTATGTGTTTGGATCTTTTGTAGCTCCTCAGTTCCTTCAAGTTTGCTATAGCCTTACTATTATCGCAATAAAGTGTCATGGGTTTGTCACCTTCTGGAATTACTTCTTGAGTCTTCAGGAATTTTTTAAGCCATACAGTCTCCTTTACAGCTTCACAAGCTCCCACATACTAAGCTTCCATGGTCGAGTCAGCAATGCAAGATTGTTTGATACTTCTCCATATTGTTGCTCCACCATTAAGGATGAACATCGATCCTGAAGTGGACCTCCTAGGATCCTCTTTGCTTAGAAATTAGAGTCGGTATAACCCGTAATATTCAAGTTAGTACCTGAATACACAAGCATGTAGTTCCTCGTTCTCCTAAGATACTTGAGGATATGCTTGAAGGCATTCCAATGCTCGAGTCTAGGATTAGATTGGAAACAACTCACCACGCCCACAACGTAGTAAATATCTGGCCTAGTATAAAGTATCACATACATGATACTTCTTATGGCTGAGACATAGCGAATATTTCTCACGTCTTCCTCTTTTAAAGGAGTCTTGGGAGACTGCTCCTTGGAGGGACTGACTCCATGCCTAAAGGGAAGATATCCTTTCTTGAAGTCTTGCATACTGAAGCGATCCATCACATTATCAATATATTATGCTTGACATAGTGTCAATTGTTTATTCTTCCTATCTCGAAAGATCTAAATACCTAAGACAGATGCAATTTCTCCAAGATCCTTCATATCAAATTATTTTACAAGCCAAATCTTGACATCATAAAATTTTTCTACATCATTCCCAATGAGTAGAATATCATCCACGTATAAGATTAGAAAAACCACATTCCCTTCATGTATTAGCTTATACACACAGGGTTCAACCACTAACTATTCAAAACCAAAGTTCTTGATAGTTTCATCGAATTTGATATTCCACGATCTGGACATTTTCTTAAGTCTATAAATGGACTTCAGTAGTTCAAAAACCTTGGCCTCTTGGCCTTTCACTACAAACCCATCTGGTTGAGCCATATAAATGCGCTCTTCAAGATTTCTATTTTAGAAATGGAGTTTTATCGTCCATCTGTCAAATTTCATAATCGATGACAACATCAATGAACGTGATGATTCAGATGGACTTAAGCATGGCCACCGACAAGAAGGTGTACTCGTAGTCAATACCTTCCTTTTGGGTGTAGCCTTTGACTACTAGCCTAACTTTGAATGTCTCTGCATTCTCACCTGGACCTCTCTTTTTCTTATAAATTCATTTACACCCTACAGAATCTACCCCTTTAAGAGGATCTACAAGTTTTAATACTATGTTTGAGTACATCGATTGTATCTCAATGTTCATGACGTTTTGTCATAGGTTTACTTCAGGACCAGCCATGGCCTCTAAGTAGGAAACATGTTCATCGCGATCCTTATATGAGACAGTTATTAAGGTATCACCATAAGACATGTACCTGTCAGGTTGTCTCACAACCCTCCCACTATGTGGAGGCTTCATAGGCTCTGGCTCCTGCTGTGGTTCTTCCATGATTGAATCGAGAATAATTTTTGATTGAGGAGTCGGTGGCCTCTCACTCAATAATTCCTCTACCATAAGCGTGTTTCTCGGCTTCATACTTCTTATATAGTTCTCCTCAAGAAAACATGTATTTGTGCTCACAAATATTTTTTTATCGGCCGGACTATAAAAGACGTATACATTAGTTCCCTTAAGATAACCTACAAACATGCATAATTCTAATTGACTGGCTAACGTGCCTGTCTTCGGTCTTAGTACATGTACTGGGCATCCCCATATCTTAAGGTGGCTTACGGATGACTTTCGTCCACTTCATATTTCATATGGTGTACTAGGCACCATCTTTGACGGAACTTGATTCAGAATATATGTCATTTTTTCGAAGGCATATCTCGAGAACGAATTTGAGAGGGATGAGTAACTCATCATTGATTCATTCTCTCTAACACACCATTCTATTCTAGAGTAACAGGTGATGTAAGTTGAGAAAGAACACCTTCTTCCTTAAGAAATTCTTTGCATTATCCTAGCAAGTACTATCCGGCACGATCAGATCGTTCTGCCAGGTATTGTAAGTTGAGAAAAAAATACTTTCTTCCTTAATTCCTTCTCTCTAACACACCATTCTAATTACTACTCTGACACACCATTTCGATATTCTCTATTTTATCACACACTATGGTTAGGGTTATGTCAACACATCTTAGGGACACAACTCTAATGTCATCCCTTATATAATAATTATAAATTTTACACATATACCCCTATATGTTAAATTACCAAAATTTCCTACCTATGCACTGGTATCTGTGATTTTTACATCTCTTCTAGAGTCAAAATACCCAGCTAATTTATCTCCATAAACTCTTGACCAATTTAATTCTGACATCGTACGACTCCACTATAAGTCTGATGTCGAATCAACTTTCGATTCGTGCGTGATACATTTTCTATTGGTGTAAATATACATATTTATTTCATGGTCCACATAATATTTTATGATATTATCCTTCGTGAATATCAGTAACAAGATCTAGATGTAAAATTATCATTTTACCCCTCTAGTTATTATTTTCTTAACTCTTTTATTGACTATGAATAATAAAGACATATCAGTGAAATGTCTTGTACAGTTCACAATATCTTATTCAATGACTCATGTCATCGAGTACCAGGCTCGATTTATTTGTTCACACACCAATCAATAAATCATAAGGTGATATTGTTGCTTTTACAATCTTACCACGAATTGAATCTGTGAATCACGCAACTCCAACGTAGTTAAATCATGATCCCAATAGCCGAGGTATTGTCCAAAAATTTGAACTCACTCCTTTGGCGTATCAAAGATCATTACTAACTAGGTCAAGTTTCGTATTCACCTCATGATTAAGTAATTACAAAAATACCCTTAAGGTGTAACAATTAGATTTAAAGCTAGATAAATAGTTTTGCTCTAAATTGATCTGTTACTAATCTATTCAACATGTTTCATAACATGTCTAGGTGAACCGTTAGAATCTTCACTCTCATGCCCTTGATTTCCTAGTTAATCCTAAGATTGTGAATAATATTCTAAACTATTTCATAAGAGTTTATCTAGAAGACCCTTCTGTCTTTACTCTTCTTACGTTGATAATAGTTTCAGGATTTGAGTAAATTATAAACACACTTTAATTAAAGGAAGCTTTCATTTATTCATTAAATTCAGTAATACAAAAATGTCAGAGAAATAACTAAATAATCCTAAATATTTATTACACCATACTTTATGAACTTAATTCCAACATGTTGTCCATCGGCTCATCTCGATTTTGAAATTTTTGAAAATGGATGTCAAGACTTTAATCTTGAAGAGAATATATTTATGTCTTAGCCTGAGGGTTTTATCGTTGAAGGTGAAGAGGATATGGTATGCACGTTAAGTAGGTCCATTTATGGACATGAGTAAGCATCGAGGTCATGGAACATCAAATTTGATCAAGCATTCAAGTCTTTTGGTTTTGATAAAAATCCTAATGAACCATGTGTACACAAAAGAAAGGAAGAAAATATGGTAGTTTTCTTAGTTCTTTATGTAGACGACATTCTCTTCTTCAGGAATGATGTTTTTAGGATTAATGTCGAATGCAAAGTTGTGGTTATCAAATGAGTTTGATTTGAAGAACCTGGGAGAAGTGGAATATATTCTTGGGATTTTGATCATTAGTGATCGGGGATCTAATAGAATATCCTTATCTCAATCTCTATATATGGATAAGATTCTGAAGAGGTTCGTTATAGGATTCCAAGAAAGATCAGCTACCTTTCATACATAGAATTTATCTATCCAAAAATCAGTGACCAAAGACACAAGATGAGATAGATAACATGAAGACGATTCCAAATTCTTCTATAATTGGAAGTTTTATATATTCAATGTTATGTGCAAGTCCAAATATATGTTTTGCAGTAGGCATGATTAGTAGATATCAGTCGAATCGAGTAAGAAAACATTGGGTATTTGTGAAGCATATACTCAAGTTTCTTATGAGAATGAGGGATGACATCCTTGTCTATCATAGTGAGAGTCTCATACCAATTGGGTTACGGATTCAAATTTTCAATCAGACACATACTCTAGGAAGTCTACCTTGGGCTATGTGTTTACTCTACGAGGAGGAGCAGACAGTTAGAGGAATGCAAAATAAAACTGTACTACAGACTCAACCATGGAAGCAGAATATATAGCTTCTTTAGAAGTTACAAAGGAAGTTGTTTGACTGTGAAAGTTCCTAGAGAAGTTGCAAAGGACACGATTGATAGAATCTCAATCATAATTTATTGTGATAACATGGGAGCAATCGTGAAATCCAAAGAACCTCGAAACCATCAAAAGAGGCAAGCATAATAATAGGAAGTACATCACGTTGAGAAGATCCTACATCGAGGAGATTTAGTTGTATTTAAGATAGCTTCAAAGGAAAACCTAGCAGACCCATTTACAAAGACTTTAGCCATAAATGTATTTAGGTCTCATGTAGAGAATATCAGGGTTAATCCAGTTGTAGATGTGTTTTAGGCAAATAGGAGATTGTAGGATTCTGCCAAAACAAGTATTGGAATTCTATTGTTTTTATCAAGCCATTTAATTTTGATTAATAAAATAACTAGTTTATTCTTAGTTTATGTGTAATGCATTCTTGTTAAAAGGTCCATAAGTACAACGACACTTCGTTTATGGATCATATAGATTTTAGCTCATAGGAACAACGTATTTAACCACGAGTTCTTTATAAATGAAAAATATTTATTTTTCACAGTCTAATAAAACTGAACGCTTTACTAAGATTGACTATAGTACATTTACTCTGTCAGATAGAGTAACTTACCTAGGTCACTAGATGGAGATCCTACTTAATGTGCTAGTTCATTTGAAATGAATTGAAAGATTTAATGAGTTTGATCTAATGAAAGTACTAGCTTAAGAAAATCACAACTTTTTGTATTATATTAAGAGTGCTCTTAATTTTAAAAGAGTTATGAACTTATATTTAATTGTTCAGTTGTTTGATTTATTAGGCTGAGCTTTTATGAATCAATATATCAATAGGTTGGATGAATGAGTTCATAGCAATCTAAGTACTTAGTATCTCAAACGGTTTAATTAGAGATTTGATAATTTAACTCGATGCATCAAGTATGAAAATTATCATGTTTAATCACTAGAACGAGATTTTAGACTCAAAGAACAAAAGGTGTATGAATTAGTTAGATAGTATTTTCTCTAATTATACACAACGCTATATTATGGAGGGACAACACCTAACATATAATCATTGAAGAATATAAAATATGATTAAAGTTCAATTACAACTTTACGATGAAATTAAATGTAATTAATGATTAATAAACCTGATCAAATGCTTGGTCGATGAAGTTTATTAATTATTTAGCCATGAGTATTTTTATCCTTATAGTCCCCGAGCGAGCCTATAGGTTATAGATGTTGTCATGACCAATGATTAATAATTAGGGCATCAACACCTAGTAGTCAACCATGTTAGCCTAATTTTAGTGAGAAAATCAGTAATTAAAAATAATTAAAATTAGTTTTAATTTGAGAAATAAATTTATGCCAATACTGATAATTAGATTTCACTATAAATAGGAGTCTTCTCTCAAATTAGTTCTAAGTCTATTGGGACTATTAGTGATAGAAGAGAAAACCTAGATAGTCTATTTTTCTCCCTAGCTGAAATTCAGAGAGGAGAAGAAAAATGAAAAAAAAATCTTCCAAGTGCCCATACACTGAAAATCGGCTGACGACCCGAGGCATAACGAGGAACTTGATGGATATAGGTGGCATGCGGCAGTTCACTACGGCAGTATGCAATGGTTCATGGTGCTTGTTGGTTGTTAGACCAGGCAACTGGTTTTCATAGTTTCAGGTGTAGATCGAGGACATTGTTTGAATATGTTTCGAGGACTAGATCGTGACGAAAAAGCTTCAATCTTTGGATTCATTCATCAAATATATGAACTTTATGTTTGTTCTAACATAGATTAGATTGTTCAAAGACTAGATTTTAACATTGAGACAATTTTCCACTGCGTCAATCACTTCAGTTCAGTCTTCTGTAGAGGTTGGGTATAATGTTTTAGCGTTTAAAAATTCTAAAGTGTGTTGGATTCGCTCTGTGACTTACATGCTTTTCTTCCACATTCCTTTGATGTTGTTGGTGTGATAAAGTGTTTTCCATTTCCCCTGCTTCCAATCTCGTATTTCATGATATAATAAATCATAGAAATTGATTATCACTTTGTGAGAGTGAATGTTGTTCGGAAGAATAATTCAATTATGTTCATTTCAAGCCAAGATTAAGTTGATTACGTTTTAACTAAGTCCTTGTTAGAGGTGGAGCTAGACTTTCTTTATTGTACGGGCCGCAATTATCGGTTTCACAAACCAAGTTCCAGCGTGTACAGTAAAACGTTGTGCGAAACGATCAGATTATTAGCAACAATTACTTTTATAAAAGTGTTTCTTCTAGTTCAATCTACTTATATATTAACTCAATTCATAAGGAATTAAAATTACCTTTGGGTGATGACGAGATTGGTTCGTCAAATTTTCGCTCTTCAAATTCTTTAAGAACGACCACGTTCTTAAAATCCTCAGATTTCCAACGTCTAGTCATTGGCACTACATGGACAAACATGTGGGCATTTTAATGAAGTGGGCATGAATCACACACTTACTTATTTCAGATTCCACTATGATCTTAACACATTTAAAGGTGGAATAGAGAAAAAGAACTCTTCTTTACTTCTCTTTATGGCCGAAAGTACTAAGAACCAAATGTCTATTTTTTCCTTCAGTTTTGAGAATTTAAGAGTTAGAGAGTCTATCATTCCCTTTTGTTTTGATATAAATCACTTTTTATCTTTTAAAGAGGAGATCAAAATTGAATTTCTGAATTTCAAAAATTTTAAATTAATTAGAGAACATTTATTCGATAAGTGACCATCTCTCTAAGGGAGAAGTAGGGCCACATCATGCCACACAAAAGTCCTGTGTGACGTAATCTCCTTCTAATAAATGAGGAGCTCACTTCTAATTCAAGTTTTAAGTATGTCAAAGTTTTCCTTATAAGTGAATTAGGTGTTTTATGATGGTAGATGGTATGATATTAATACAACATTTGGTGGATATGATATTATTACATAGTTGACAAATTAAAACTAGTGTTAGATGTTGATTCAACATTTGGTGTTTTATTTGATTTGATAGTAAGTGAATTATGTATGTTTAAAGCACATGAAAATATACTCAAGAAGGTTGTTTTTGGATTTGGTACGACATCTTATAATGTTTTAGGATTAAAGCACATGATGATAGTGATTTTGTGCTTTATTTCCTTTATAAAGAGGTCCATTATTTGTTGATATTGCTCGACTCTTAGAAGCTTTACCATCGGCCAATGCTGGTAGTTTTATGATTGATACTGTGGTTTCTTCTTCTAGTAATGTACTTGTCGAGCGACCATTGCATTGTCATTTTTTTAGTATGTTGATGTTGAAAATGCAATGAATGATTTTCATATGAAGGTGAAAGATTTGATTGGTAGCATGGGAGACTTGAAGAAAGCAATACAAGTTGTTGCTTGAAAAATAATTTCAATTTAAGATGAGGAAGTTGAATGGTGAATGGTTTGTTGCAATGTATGTTGATGGCTCTTGTAGTTGGTATTTACGTGTATCCAAGTATAGACAATGACATGTGGATGGTGAGTACGTATATTAGTGAACATATTTTTTCATTAGATATTATACATAGTGATCATAGGCATGTTAGTATTGTCAATAATTAGAAAGTGTTTGAAGGAAAATTAAAAGGCTGGTTGCTTACAAAAAAGTCATCCAAAGGATATTATGGACAATATGTGTTCCAAACATGGTGTTCATGTTAGCTATGGATTCTATTGGTTTCCTAAAGAATCATATGTTGTTATTCCTTCATTTTTGCAGCTTTGCATGAAAAAAAAACTTGTATGGTTATGTTTATGAGTTATTAATAAATAGTGTCAGTATATGATTTAGCAACGTATACTTTTTTTTGTTTTTTATGTTTTCAGTTATGCTACTGATTATAATGTGTGTGATCAGAGGTTTAAACATTGTTTTAAGTCTACTGTGACATCTTTAGATGGGTGGAGACATTGTAGACCCATAACATCGGTTGACAATATGTTTTAAGGGCCAAGTATGTAGGTATTTTGTTATATGCTTGCCTTTTAGATGGTAACAACCAAATCTTCCCACTAGCATTCTCTATAGTTAATTTGGAAAATGATGATTCGCAGGAATGATTCATGTGCAAGTTTCATTTTTGCATTGAAGATGTTGATTATTTGGTTATTGTGTCGGATCGACACACTGGTATCTCTAAGAATGTTGGAATTGCATTGATCTCATTTTTTATACAGTGCTAAAGATTACCTTATGACTGACTTTGAGCGCCAAATCTAGAGTTTGGATGATTTATCCATAAATTCATTTATATTTAGAGGGGCTTTGGATTTGATAGATGGGCTCAATCATATTTTAGTAGAAAAAAGTAAAGTATGATGGCCTCTAGCATCTCTAAAAGTATTAGCAACATGTTACTTGAAGCGCGAGAACTTTCTATTATGTGGTTATTGGAATATATACATCAACTATCTTTGATATGATTTTAAGAGTGTAGGACAACAACATCGTTTATGAAAATGAAGCTTACAACATGGGCCAATCATTTGAGAGATGAAGACGTTGTTGCTCAAACTCTGTCGGTATGTGTTATATACTTAAAAGTTATTGTATGTTTCTATTTAACATTTTGATTGCTTGCAATTTTTATTAATACTTTTTCAGGCTGGTTCATCTGTCATAAGGAATTCCATGTTAGTCATGGCAGTTTATGTATGTTTTGAACCTGAATGGTCAGACTCATTCATGTTGAACGTCGGAGTTGGATCATATACCGATTGCTCATGCTTGTACTCTCTTTTGCAATTGGATCTTAAGTTCATATTCATAGGTTAGCCATTAGTTTTGCCAATATACTTAAACTTATAGAGGTGTCATTCACATAATATGTAATTGAGCATGTTACATGTTCATGTAAAAGGGCGAGTAAAGATACTATCTCCAGATGTAAGACATCAAGAACCCAATTCATGTTATCTCTTTTAAGAAGAGCAAGAAGACAAAACGTTGGTGCAACATTTGACATTGTTATTGTTATGCTATTTATAACATTATTGCCTATAAGCTATTTTTAAGATTGTCTTTCGTAGAACCAATTTTTCGTTATGCATTGATGTTGAATTGGTGTTTTCAAATTGAATTTGTGCTTTTGTTCTCTTTTATTTATATCAATAACATATTTTCTAATATGTTGTTATTACTTTGTTCTGATTCTGTGTACTTTGTCCATTGTAGTCACTTACAATATATCATTTATTCACTGGGTATTTGTATTGTACAGCTGGCTTATTGTACACTGTGATAGTTTCATGAACTGAAAAAGTGTTTTCTTATTTTAACATCATAACCCATTTTTCAACACCTGTACAGAAATCAATAGCATAATAAGCAACACTCAACCATCATAATAATAGACAATGTTCATTCAAAGTAACTTGATTTATTTTATTGTCCAATATTAATAACATTATCAACATTTAACTAAGAGATAATCCATAATTAGAAAGAACTAGTAGTTTAACAACCAATACTTGATATACAAAGATCTTCAAAATAACATCGCTAATCAAATTGTGACCCAAGAGAGAAGCTTGGTCCTTCTTCTAGGTTCTTATTCGTTTCACCCTCCTAGTCTTCCCCATCACATATGGTGATTGGAGTAGTTGACTTGTCTTGACTATTCTTTCCGTTCTTCCTTTCGTTGAAGATGTCCATTTTTGTTTGGATTCTAATTGAATTTTTTTACAGTAACAAGAACAAACCAGAATATGTATGTGTTTATTTTAGTTGTTGTACTAGCAGTATAAAATCTATTTTCATTTTGAAGATAGTTGTCAGACCTCCTTGTTTTGTTCAGTTGTTGTCACCTTTTACTCCTTCTAGTTGTCCAATACTTCCTGCTCTTTTAATATAATTATTTTCATCATCTTCATTTTCATCATCATCCTTATCTCTTTGGCCATCATCGCCTTTACCTTCTGGTTCTGCTTCTTTATCGTTATCGTCATCCTCTTTTTATCATCTTTATCGTCTTCATTATGCTACACAATTAAAGATGCGTTAATAGTCATACAAACTTTTTGGGGAAATAGCAGGAAAAGACAGCTTTCGGCCATTTTTGCAATAAAAGGGCCATTTTTGCGGTTCTCCTATATTTTTTTGAGTGACAAAAAATAATTTGGTTAGCTTTTCTTGTTTGCCTATTCATTTCCAGTATTTCATTTCTTGTTGATGTTATGTTTTTCTACATTTTCAGCATATCGTTTTTCCAATCCTTCTAAAGTGTTCTTGATGTTAGTTGACATTGCATCCAATGTTGTGTATATCACACACAAATTCTCTTTTATTTCAAGATCATCTCTTTCTTTGCTTGTTCTTTCTCCCCTTCCCCTTTTGTATGGTTGCCTCATCTGTAGTTTACTAAGAATCATTTCCATCAGATTCAACACTGGGTTCTATTTGCGTTGTCTACTTTCCCTTTTTATGTGTGAAACGTGGACTGGAATGGAGCCATGTATGATGAATCATTTTCTTACTTTTCATGTTCATGGGTGTCGAAACCATCCGCATCTCTGTAATCATTTTTTTTAAGAAAAAATAGGTCAGCTAGCCAGATTCTATAATACAATTTAAATAAATTTATTTACTTGTAAACAATTTAGTCACATACCCTGGCAGTGTTGAAAACAATGATGCTTAGTTCTTTCGAAGCGTGTTGCTTGTCGAACTCCCAGTTGCATAATCTTGGAATCTTGGTAGGCAATATTTTTTGCGTATTGATCTTGTTTCTTTGCAAGGCTTTGTGTCTACACAATGTTTTTGCTACTACCTAAATGAGTTTTCTTGGGGTTTTGTATATGCAATGACTATGAACTTGATGATCAATATTTCATACTGTAGGTGCACCTTTTATTATTTAATTCATTCGACTTTACCCTATTGGGTTATGTGGTCTATTATTTTACTTTTTTTCCTGTCTCATGTGTACTGGAATAAATAATTAATATGTTATGCAATTCCGTAACTTGTAGATATGGATAGAGAAGACTCGAGTGACGATAATTTGAATATCGATAAATTAGATAGATTGAATATGGATACGACGACTAGTACGACAAGAAGAAGAGGGAAAGGTGGGCCAACTTACCTCACTTTCTTGAAAGTTGATAAAAGGAATTTTGAAAAAAAAAAGTTATCACAACAAATATTAGGGGACAACCTGTAGGTGAGTAGGGGTGTTCAAAAACCATTCAGACCGTTTAGTCCGAACCGGTCCGATCTGAAATTGATAGGTCTAGACATTTTTTTATTGTTAATGGTCAGTTCGGTCCTCCTTTTAAAAATGACCAAAAATTCAGACCGGTCTAGAATTTTTGTTATTTCTGGAATGATTCAACCGGACCGATCGTATAGTATATATATATTATTTTTAGGATTAGGTTATTTCTCCTCTCCCTCAGCTCAGTCAGACGCAGACCCAGCCCATCTCCTTCTTTGCGTCACGTGACTCACGCCTCAGTCCAGCCAGCCTCTCGCGTCGCGTCTCCCCTCCAGAGTCCAGTCAGCCTCTCGCATCTCCCTCAGCTCAGACCCTCTCCCTCTCCCTCAGCTCAGTCAGACGCACACCTTCTCCTTCTTCACGTCGTGCCTACAGAGTCCAGCCAGCCTCTCGCGTTGCGCCTCCAGAGTCCAGCCAGCCTCTCGCGTCTCCCTTAGCTCAGACCCTCTCCCTCTCCCTCAGTTCAGACCATCTCCCTCAGCTCAAACCTTCTCCATCTCCCTCAGCCTCAGCTCAGACCTTCTCCATTTCCCTCGGCCTCAGCTCAGACCCTCTCCCTTAGCCTCAGCTCAGACCCTCTCCCTCTCCTTAGTTCAGACTCTCTCCCTCGGCCTCTACTCAGACACTATCCCTCTCCCTCAGTTCAGACCCTCTCCCTCTCCCTCGACCTCAGCTCAAACCCTCTCCCTCTCCCTCAGCCTCAGCTCAGACCGTTATGTCTGTCCAAACCGACAGTTGAATTTCAGTCTGGTCGATCTGATTTTTTTTCATATTTTTGGTCCGTTCGGTCCTCCATATAGAAGAACCGTGATTTTCGGTCTGGTCTTACTTTCCTCCAAAAGTCCGACCAGACCGACCGTTGAACACCCCTATAGGTGAGAATGTTCCCAAATTTAGAAGCTTTATTGGAAGTTTTGTAAGTTCAATTATTCCAACAACTTACAAGGATTGAGATCGTCATGGTCCAAAAGAGGTGAATGAAAAGCTGTACGAAGCTATTGAGGTATTTTCACGTTTTAATATATTTTTTTTAGTTGTTATTTGCAAGATTGAGGAAATAAATTGAATTTTATTTTTTAAATTTTGCTGCATCAAACACGACGTGTTTTATATACCCCATCGTTAATGAAGTTTCAAAAATGATGGTTTCTATATCAACCGTCATTTTTTATGTTGTTCAACAACGACGAGTTTTCTAGAAACCGTCATTCTAGAAACTACATTAATTACGGTATATAGCCCACCCGTCGTGTTTTAACATTTTACACCATGTGCCTTTATTCATGCATGTGGAATTGGTCATCATTCACGGTGGGGTATATATAACACGTCGTCCTTTATGACACGTTTTAACCTGAAATTAACCACGCGACTTCTTTCCTCTCAATTCTCTCCGTTGTTTCTAATATATCGATATTGTCTTTGCATCTCGCCGTCATCTTCGATTCTCTATTTCTCCTTCGAATCAATTGTTTCCTCGTCTACTTAAACTTGAGATATCATTTACATTCAACTTTGATTCTCTGATTTCTTTTTTATGCATTAAACTCACAAATTTGAAAGGTATATTTCTTTTTTTCTCCATGTTTTTTAATTTAAATACGTTAAATTATGACATTGGGGTTGACGATTTTCTCAAGTATGCGATGGAGCATGGTAATGACCCTTGTTTCTTACTTTGTCCGTGTGTGAAATGTGGGAATCTCAAACATTTCACTTTCTTTGAGGTAAGAAATCACTTATTCATTAATGATATAGATCAAGGATATCAAACATGGGTGTGGCATGGAGAATTAGATAATTCTAGAAAAAGTACATTTGGTATAAGTGAAGGAAGAGAGAGATCTCATGTAGATATTGATGATTATGAATGTACCATAATTATGGTTGAAGCAGTAGAAGATTTTTATTTAGATAATCCTGAGAAATTAAAAAAGATGCTTAATGATGCTAAGATGCCTTTGTACCCTAATTGTAAGAAGTTCACAAAATTATATGCATCAGTGAATTTGTATAATGTAAAGGTCAAATATGGATGAAGTGACATAAGTTTTTCAAACTTATTAAGTGTGTTAAAGGAAATGCTTTCATATGACAATCAAATGCTTGTTTCGTTCTACGAGGCTAAGAAAACCTTATGTGCTTTAGGAATGGAGTATGAAAAAAGACATGCATGTCCTAATGATTGCATTTTATATAGAAATGATCATGTAGAAGCAACTGTATATCGTGTGTGTGGTGTCTCAAGATCAAACCATCGAAGAATTTGTCAGGGGAGAAAAAAAAGAGTGTCTGCAAAGGTGTTATGATATGCTTATGATAGGGAAATAGATGGTAAATTACGTCAACCAGCCGATTCTCCATCTTGGAAGCTTATAGACCACAAGTTACTCTAGTGATAAATCCATTTAGTTCCCTTAGTAGTAAATATAGTTGTTGGTCTGTTACTATGGTGATATATAATCTCCATCCATAGTTGTGCGTGAAAAGAAAATACATTATGTTAACATTGTTAGTAGCTAGTCCTAAGTAACCAGGAAATGATATTGATGTTTATTTAGCACCATTGATTGATGATATTAAAGTCCTTTGATTGATGATCTTAAAGTTCTCTGGGAAGTGGGAATTATGGTGTATGATGCATATTGAGAAGAGAGTTTTACTCTAAGAGCAGTCTATATGGACGATCAATGATTTTTCTACATATGAAAACTTATGTGGATGCAGCATTAAAGGTTATTATGCTTGTCCAATATGTGCAGAAGATACATCTTCTATTAGCCTAAAACACAGCAAATAAAATACATATATAGGACATAGAATATTTTTATGACTCACACATCCTTATAGAAGGCAAAAAAAGACATTTGATGGTAATCAAGAGCTTAGAACAACTCCTACACCTTTAAGTGGAAAACAAGTGTTGGAAAGAGTTGAAAAATTAGATTTACATTGAGAAAGAAGAATGTGAAGGAATTAGTGAAAGATGGATTGTACAAATCTTACTGGAAGAAAAAATCATTTTTCTTCAATCTAGAATATTGGAAAAGCTTACATGTTCGACATTGTCTCGATCTTATGCACATTGAAAAAAATATTTGCATGAATATTATAGGAACACTACTTGACATTTCTGGGAAGATAAGAGATGGGTTGTCTAGTCCTATAGATCTAATGGAAATAGGCATTAAACCAGAATCGGCACCAAAAGTCAATGCAAAAAAAGTCCTACCCCCAGCTGGTTACAAATTCTCACGAGTAGAAAAGAAAAAACTATGCACTACATTAGCTAACATAAAAGTTCCTAAATGGTACTCATCAAATTTTTAAAATCTGGTTTCTTTGAAAGATCTTAGTATTAATGGGTTGAAATCTCATGATTGTCATATATTAATGCAACATATACTCCATGTGGCAATACGTGGATTATTACCAGATGTTACACAACTAGATGTGCTATAAAAAGAAATTGTTGTGATGTTATGTATTCTTGAAAAAAAAAATTCCTCCCACATTCTTCACCATCATGGTTCATCTCAATGTACACCTTGTTAGAGATGTACGACTCTGTGGACCAGTTTACTTGCGGTGGACGTACCCATTTGAACGATATATGAAAGTGTTAAAGGGTTATGTAAGAAATCACAATCGTCTAGAGGGTTGCATTCATGAGTGTTATATTGATGAAGAAGCTGTAGAGTTTTGCACCAAATATCTAGGAGTTAAATCGATTTGAGTTCCATGCTCAGATGATCATTTGAAAGATGATAAGCCTTTATCAAGTGGTCACGTATAAAGAATTGATCATGAACAATGGAAGCAAGTACATCGTTACGTATTAGAAAATGCTAATGAAGTTCAACCCTATATCGAGTAAGTATAATAATCTCAATATTTTATTTATTATCATGCTCAATATTTTTTATAATGGTTCTTTATTTCATACTCTATTTGAATTTTTGTTTTGTGCTACTATATAGGCAACATATGACTTTCTTGAGAAAGAAGTATCCTAACAAATCAAGGAGACATAAATCGCTACAAGATGAACAAAACCAGACATTTATTTATTGACTGCGTGATCAAGTAAATGATATTAATGTCTCTATAAGTGTAACAAATACATTGAGGTGGATAGCATACGGCCCAACTTATGAGGTAATCAAATATTTTTTGTTACGCCATGAATGGCCATAGATTTCATACAAAATGTCGTGATAACAATCGATGTTTTCAAAACAATGGAGTTAGTATAGTGGCACATATAATGCAGATTGCAAGTGCTAAGGATAACAATTATATTTATTCAGACTTGTCCTTTTATAGAGTGATCCAAGAGATTTGGGAGCTTAATTATCATACGTTTAGAATTCTGTTGTTTAAATGTGAGTGGGTTGAGAATAGTAATGAGATCAAAGTTGCTGATCTTGGATTTACATTAATTGATCTTGTAAGATTATGCTACAAAAATGAGCCTTTCATCTTGGCGTCGCAAGGAAAACAAGTTTTTTATGTCAAAGATCCAAAAGATCCAAGATGGTCAGTTGTCTTATCTTCCACTCAAAGAGAATATCGTAAAAGTATTCTTGATGATGATTTAGGTGATACATTATTAGATTATTATTTGTTTGCAAAAGAGATGCCTTCTGTTGAAACTTTTGACAAAGATGGTGAAAACGAGGTTGCTTATGTTCGACCAAATGACGAAGATACTGTGATGATTGAAGGTATTACATGTAACTATGTCTTTATGGTCAGTATGATATTGGTGCGTTTATAATTTATTTAACTTTGTATGTTTTATCTTTTGCTCAGAGTTAAACTAAATAATTTATAATGCAACACATGAGTGGATAAAAGAAGCAGTAAATATCAAATCAACAAAACATGTACGGATGCCAACTTTCAATACTCTTTTACTTTACTTTGTAATAAATTGATGGGTTAAACCAACCATTATTTTTTTTTTTGCAAAGTTCAACAACTAAGTAGATCAATTTGGGAGCAACTAGAAAAACTTAAAGAAGTATTTAAAGTTCATTAATTTCAAGGGTTTTGCAATTAATTACGTTATTTGTTTTTTCTGGTTTACAATGTTAGAAAGTTTGAGGATAATCATATTGTATGCAATGAAGAGTTATATTATCCGGTGAGATATCCGTGGTGTTTTTTTGTTTTCATTTATTGTTCAATTCTAATAGGTTGGCTTAATTATGCTGTAAATAAATTTTAAAAAAATATATCATCACAAACGCCGGGTTGTAGACAAACTGTCATAAAACTATAGCAAAAATGACGGTTTGGAAAATAAAATAAATAAATAATAAACAACGATGACGGCGGTGTCTCTAGACATCGTCATTACACACAATTCAAAAACGGCGATGGTGTGTGCAGTAACTGTCATCGAAGAACTACAAAGCAGTCCTCGCTTTTGTGGGTTTGAAGACGACAGTGTCTGGAATAGCCGTCATTTTTTTTACCCGTCGTAAAAATATGTGATTTTTACTACACCTTTTAAGACAACAAGTGATTACCCTTCGCCTTTGATTGTTAATGATGAGAAATCCCCATCGTTAAAAAATAGTTTTGTGGTAGTGGAATCTCATAATCTCTTATGAATTATATTGTCAATTAGTATGACAGCCTCCCCTATGGATAGGTTTTGAACATCTGATCAGCATCTAGCATTTCGACATGTCATTGGTCTATCTTGACATGTTTGTAAGTCATGTCTTAAAAGTTTCTTGGCATGGCATTTTCAACTTGTTTGCTTCTTTAGCTCTTTTTATTGCATCGAAGGGGAATGCAAGAATTTTTCAATGCTTTTAACTCCAAGAAAATTGTTTGTCTTAGTCATAGTAGTCAATTCCGTTTCGGTAGTCATTTCAGTTTTTTTGAAAAATTTGAACATTTCAGATATTTCAATATTTCAGTGTTCTGTTTCAAAAAAAAATTCGGTCATAAAAAATAATATTATAAAATTTATTATACATAATATAACTAAGAAAATTTTGAATCAATGGATTATAATTTGCAAGCAATACATAATTGCTATAAAATTCAACAAAAATGTCATATTAAATGACATTTATCATGATGAAAAACATAAAAGTTCAACATTACAACTAATTTGTCTGAGTTTCATCATCATCATCCTCATTATCGCATCACAAGCTAGTTTCATTATCATCCTCATTTTTTTTGTTTGCATTTTCACGCTCGATTATTGTGTTAAGTTCAGCTTCTACATTGATATCTTCTTCATCATGATTTGGTTGCTCGATTGCTTTCCATCCGTTGATTTCTTTAAAAGTCAAGAGCATTAGTTCTTCACTTATTCATTCATCCAATCTACAATATTCTCCAAACTTATAGGGTCAAAAGAACTCCCACTCTTTTTTGTGTTTCATTATGATAATACATTCAATTAAAGCAACACAAACTCATAGGAGAAAAATTAACCTGGTGCTAATTTTGTTCGGTTTCATACAAGTACGAGCTGTCCAAATCTCTCTATATTATTTCTAGGCTAATTTCGTAATCATTGAGTTGTCTAGGAATCATATCTTAAAAATCAAGATCCGGTTCTAATTGCTCCACAATGTCATTCATGTCATCATTAACTTATCGATTCTTTGAAAGTGATGGATTAAAATAACAACTTGGATTTACTAAGTGTGCAACAACATGTAAAGGGCTTCTTTAACAACATAAATTGCCTCAAATAAAAAACCAATGGTGGTTTTCTCTTCACCATCAACCATGCGAAGAGCAATAACTAAAGGTTCACTAGCTTTCACCAGATTTGCTAAATCAGTCTAAAATTCTTTGCCACAAGAATATCAAGGATTTCACATGCAGCCCAATTGGTACTATACTTTGACTGTAACCAATCAGGACTTAAAAACATTTGTTTAAATTCCACTGAAAATTTAAACAGACATTGCAAAGTGAGGAAGTGTGTGGCAAATCTTGTGATACCCAGACGCATTAAATCTCTACCATTAGTGAACTTCGTTCTCATCAATTTTAGTATCCACGAGTGATTATATATGTACTTTGTGAGCTTCCTTGCATATGCTATTACTTATACTTGTGCACTACTTTCATTGTCCATCCATCAGCCATAATAGTGCATCCATAAGTACTCCATTGCTGCCTAAAATAATCCATCAAAAGATTCAGTTCATCAACTAGGCTTTTTAAAAGTCGTCCTCTAAGATCATAATAAGAAGGCAACTTGTAACCCATTAAAGCTATAGCGTCACCCATTGGATGAAAAAATTGACCTAGCTGCATTAAAAGGAATGTTTGCATAAAACCACCATTGTGCAATTGTTATGTCAACTACATCTCTTTGTTCTTTTGTAGCCAATGCTGACTTAATGGTAGGTTGTCATCCAACAGACGTTCTTGGTTGAAAAAATCTTGTCAATGGACTTTTTGGGGTAACTTTCTCTTCTTTTGGCCACTACTCAAAGATTCATTCAATTTCTACTTTCCCTTTAGATTGATTTCTTCTTCATGATATTCAAGTTCCTCATCATTCATCTCATCATCAATATCAAATGGACGTCTTATGTCATGATCTATTTATTTTTTCCTTTCCCTATCACTATTTTATTTGAAAATTAATCTTTCCATTTGCCATTTGACATACGGAGGGACCTTCGCACACTTTGCCACATCCCTAGAAATCCAACTCATGCTCCTTAAATCTTGTTATACCGCCCCCGTTAATAACTTTATCACAAATCATTAATTTCATTGCATTCCTTTGCTTAATCTATAATCGCATAAGGCCAAGCCTGATCATCAGATCAAGCTGAACTAGATATTTCAAAAGATGTAGTAGATGAATTATCTTTCCTCCTCGAGCTCCACCTCCACTCATTTCTAAGAAAAATACTACATTCAATTTAATACTTAGGAATAAATCTAACGATCAACATAAATTCAGTGTGATTATGCAACACATTCTTAAAGAAACAAAAGTGTCCAGAAACATAATCAAATTCAGAAAAACTGAAACCTTAGAATCGAATTAAGTTAAGCTGCTACTTTTATTCAGAATCAACACATTCTTAAATTCACAGTTTCTGTAACTAAAAAACATTACACAGAATAGGAAACACATTACACGAAGGAAAACTGAGTAGAATCCCATGAAAATGAATCAATCAACAGCCCTACGAATGAAAAGTAAGCAGAAACCCACGAAAAAGGAAGCAGAAACCCACGAGTATATATAATATGGAGTAGTATTCAACTCATACCTTTGAGACTTGAGAGAGAGAGAGAGAGAGATGAGTACGTCGAAGAGTGGAGATGAGAGAGAGTGATTCAGTGAGAGAAAAAGGAAATAGATGAGAGTTAGTTCTTCCTTCTGTCTTCTAGCCTCTAGGGTAGTCCATTCCCCTCCATGAAAGAGAAAGGAAAGAGATGAGTTGAGCTTGAGAGCTTGAGTGGTGGAGTTAGAGTAGAAGTTGAGTTTGAGAGTGAGGCATGGTTGTACCGTTCGGTTAGGCTCTTAGGCAGTTGGTAGAAGACTTGAAGTTGGGCTAGAAGGTTAAGAGATGAGTTAGGCACTAAATGTTGGGCTCTAACAATTTTTGGAATTTCCACCATTTCGCCCGTTCCAACTGAAACAGGGTGAAATTTTGGCCGGGAAATTTAATCCCCCATACCGTTTCTGTTTTTCACCGAATTGAAATTTTTTGGACATTCTAACCGAAGCATAACTAATTTAGTAACTTGGATCTTTATTATCTCGTTAGCAGCCCCCATTTATGAATGGAAAGATAGTCATCATGTTTCAACCTTGTTACTGAGGTGAATTATTTTAATGTGAAGTTTGAGTACATTTCTGTAGAAATTATGAACCCTAGAAATGATGAACACTTTGGTGTTCTGATCTTAAAGAAAGATGATGAACTTCTTCTTCTGATTTCTTATTAAGAATTCTGATTCTTTACAATGAGTAAGTGATGTATATATACATATAATTTCTAACGGTTGCCTATGACTTCTCCAACGGATGCCCACTGATCATTTTTCTAGAAGTGGTTAGACACCCACTGTGTTTAGTGAAAGTTATTGTTCTGCTTTCCCTTTTTGCCTGTGATGAAGATTTTCCTTCTGAAACAATACTTTCTATTTCTCTTTCTTCAACACCCCCCTCAAGTTGGGTTCGTATAGGTTGATCGAGCCCAACTTGTTAAGTATTCTTTAGAGGCTATTTTTGTTGAGGGCTTTGGTGAAGACATCGGCCAGCTGGTCTTCACTACGTACAAAAGGAATGACGATTTCTCCCGACTGTACCTTCTCTCTTATGAAGTGACAATCCACTTCAATGTGTTTGGTTCTCTCATGGAAAACGAGATTCATTGTAATATGACATGCTGCTTGGTTGTCGCAGTGCATCTCTATCGTTTTTCATCTCAACCTTCATGTCTTGAAGGAGATGTCTAATTCATGTGAGTTCACTAGCAGTGGAGGCCATGGCTCTGTATTCTGCCGCTGCACTTGACCTTGCTTCAACTTTTTGTTTCTTGCTCTTCCAGGTTACTAGATTTCCACCTACAAAGACACAGAAACCAATTGTAGATTTTCTATCATAACTACCTGTCCAGTCTGCATCAGTGTATCTAACTACGGAGTTTGCCCCGGTTCTCTTCATCCATATCCCTTGACCGGGTGTTCCTTTAAGGTATCTGAGTATCCTTTCTGCGGCTGCCAGGTGATTCGTGCAGGGTGCGTGCCTGAATTGCCTGATAACGCTAACTGTAAAAGTGATATCTGGTCTTGTAACCGTTAGATAAATTAGTTTTCCTACTAGTCTTTGATATTGGCCTATATCAATTAATGGTTTGCTATCATTAAGTCCTATCTTCATGTTGGTTTCCATTGGTGTGCTAGTAGGTTTTGCCCCTATCATGCCAGTTTCTTTTAACAAGTCTACGATATATTTTCTTTGAGATAGAAATAGTCCCTTTTTCGAGTGAGCTATTTCTATCCCTAGGAAGTATTTCAGTTTTCCTAGATCTTTAATATCAAACTCCCCTTTTAGAAATTGTTGAACACTCTATATTTCATCGTGGTTATTTTCGGTGATGATGATGTCATCTACGTAGACTAAAACGATGGTGGTGGAGTTGTTCGTGTGTTTGACGAACATAGATGAGTCAGCAGAGCTTTTGACAAAGTTAATTTTTAAAAGAAACAAGCTTAATTTTCCATACCATGCCCTTGGTGACTGTTTCAGGCCGTAGATAGCCTTATTTAATCTACATACCAGATATGGATGCGTTACTTTCTCGTGTCCTGGAGGTAGGGACATATATACTTCTTCTTCCATATTTCCTTGGAGGAATGCATTTTTTATGTCCATTTGATATAATTCCCAGCTGAGGTTGGTGGCAACAGATAGTAACACTTGGATCGTGTTCATTTTTGCCACTGGAGCGAACGTCTCCTGGTAATCCACTCCATATGTCTGAGTAAAGCCCTTGGCAACTAGTCGGACTTTATATCTTTCGATGGTGCCGTTGCTGTTGTATTTGGTCTTGTAAACCCATTTACATCCTACAGGTTTCTTCCCGTTGGGTAGTGGGATTGTGTCCCAAGTTTCATTCTTTTTCAAGGCTAGAAGTTCTTCATTCATCGCCTTTCTCCATTTGGGGTTGAGTTGGGCTTCTTGATTGGTCTTTGGCTCAACTGTTTCATCAATTTTCCCTAAGTATGCCCTGTAGATGTTAGAGATTTTATTATAAGATAAGAAATTTTGGATAGGGTATAGAACCTGATGGGACACGTAGTCTTTTAATCTTGCTGGGGGTTGAGTTTGCCTTGTTGACCTTCTTATTATTACTGCTTCATCATGACAACTGCCTCATCAGTTGCTCCCCCTGAGGTAGTTGTCTCAGGCGCGGCTGATGCGGTATCATGTTCCTGTCTTATAATATCAGAGGAAATAACATTTTTAGGTAGCGGAAACGTTTGGTGGTGGTTATGGTTGTCGAGGTCCTTTGGGTAATAGGATTCTAGTTCTAAAAATTACACATCTCGCGAGATGTAGAGTTTATGGTTTATTGTGTCGTAACACTTATACCCCTTTTTCTCAGCAGAATACCCCAAAAATAGGGTTTTGACTGAGGTTTTGTCCAATTTATCAAGTCTTGGAATGTGTACAAAGCATGTATATCCGAATACTCGTATATAATCTAGGTTAATTTTCCTACCCTTGAGAATTTCTAGAGGGCTTTTCATATGCAATTTTACACTAGGTAACCGATTGATGAGGTAGGTTGCTGTGAGTATAGCATCGGACCAGTATCTCTTGGGTACGTTGTTTTGGAGGAGGAGAGACCTAGTCATTTCAAGAAGGTGTCGATTTTTGTGTTCTGAGACACCATTTTGTTGTGGGGTGTGGATGGAGGTGGTTTGATGTCGTATACCCTTTTGTTTAAAAAACTCAAAAAAGGTGTTGTTAGTATATTCAGTTCCATTGTCAGACCTAAAGATTTTTATGGTTGTTTCAAATTGAGTTTCAACTAAATTGTTGAACTCTTGAAAATGACTGAAGACTTCATTTTTTGATTTCAAAAGGTATAACCATGTGGTGCGAGAGAAATCATCAATAAATGTAACAAAATATTTGAATTTATTATATGAATCAACTGGGGCGGGTCCCCAAACATCAGAATGAATTAATTCAAAATATCGTTTTGTCGTACTACTAGATAGTGGAAAGGGTAACCTGGATTGTTTTGAAAGTTTGCAAACTGAGCAACTGCTAGAGTCTGAATTACAACCGAGTAATTTGTTTAGGATTTTGTCGGAGGGATGACCGAATCTCCAGTGTAATATTTTGTCTTTTTGTACTGTACTGGAGGTGGAAAGGCATGTTTTGTCGGTATCTTCTAAGGAGTACAGACCGTTTCTAAATTTTCCTTCACCAATCTTCCTCCCGGTGACTCGATCCTGAAAAATTACTTTGTCAGGCGAAAAAGTAACATTGCAGTTTAAGTCTTTGGTTATTTTACTGACGGATAGGAGATTGGAGTTAAAATTGGGTACGCAAAGTACGTTGTTAATGGTTTTTCTGAACAATGTGGTGGACCCTATGCCAAAAATTGGAACTTTATTTTCATTGGCTACCGTCATGTGTTGTGGTCTTTCTAATTTAGTGAGACTGTGTAGGTTTTTTGTGTTATGAGTCATGTGGTCTGAGGCACCAGAGTCTATTATCCAGTGTTCTAAGTTATGACAAAAATTTGCAGACTTAGAAAAATAATTGACAGTATTGCAGAAAGATGAACCTGAGGTATCGCGTAAAAATTCTCTGAATTGTTTGAGCAATGTAGCCATCAGTGCGTCGTTGTCTGTGTGCAGATCTGCTCTAACGGATCTGGATCTGTCCATTTCCTCCATTCGATCGGGTCGGTACCCATTACCCGAACCGAGTCCGTCTGTCATGTGGGCTCTGCGGTCTCGGTCGGGTCGAGACCCGACCGACCCGTAACTCACTCCGCTGAAACCCTCGGTATAAAAGGGAAATGTTTCCCTCGTGGAGCCCCCTCGCTCGTCATTCCCGCGCCCCTTCTGGAACTTTCTCTTGTTCTGCAGGAGATGAGGGTGCAGGTTCCAGCACCGGTCGTGGGTGTGCCCCTCCTTTCGGCAGTGGCTGTACCTCACCGGCTCGCCTGGCTGTCCGCAGTGCCTTCCTCCTTCCCTAGGGTTAGGCTTTCGGAGGGAGCCGTGGGTCGCCATGGCTAGTGCCTCCGCCTTGTCGTCTCTGGTACTCATCATTCTTCGCCTGGTTTCTTCTCTTTGAACCATGGCTGAGACCGTGGCAAATGTTGGCTTCTCCGTCGACATCAAGATCTGAGCCCGGAACGCCTCGTAGCTTGAGTCGAGAGCCGTCAAGAAATGGAACACCATATCTTGTTCAGCCCGCTCTTGGAGTTCCTTCATATCAATGGTCATCGGTCTTAGGGTTTCAAGTTCTTTGAACTTAGATTTTAAAAACCCAATCAACTCCGGTACTGATCTGTCCCCCTGTTTTTCTTGGGAGATCTCTCATTTAAGTTCAAAGACTTGCGCGAAATTGTTTTGTTTACAATAATTGCTCCAGATTTCTTCCAAGAGTTCCTGTCCTGTTTCACAAAAAGAAAAGATTTCACTGAGTTTTGGGTCTATGGAATTAGTTATCCAGGTCATTACCTGGCTGTCCATGATGTCCCATTCCTCTGAGTTTCGGTCTGGCCTTGGCTTACTGCCGTCCACGAAACCCAGTCTGCCTCTTCCTTTCAGGCTCACCTGAGCCGCCCTGACCCACGGTATGTAGTTATGACCAGTGAGCAGGATGGAGGTCAGTCTGGGATTGGTGTCGTGGTGGTGAAGCTGGCCGGAGGTCGATGGTTCTGCCATACTATTTTATGTGTTGGTTCTCAGAATCGTTGCTTTGATACCATGTAGAAATTATGAACCCTAGAAATGATGAACACTTTAGTGTTCTGATCTTAAAGAAAGATGATGAACTTCTTGTTCTGATTTCTTATCAAAAATTTTGATTCTTTACAATGAGTAAGTGATGTATATATACATATAATTTCTAACGGTTGCCTATGATTTCTCCAACGGATGCCTACTGATCATTTTTCCAGAAGTGGTTAGACACCCACTATGTTTGGTGAAAGTTACTGTTCTGCTTTCCCTTTTTGCCTGTGATGAAGATTTTCCTTCTGAGGCAATACTTTCTGTTTTTCTTTCTTCAACACTATATGTTCTCATAGTCTAAAATCACGCGTCAAAGTGACCCATTTTGTCATGGGCAGCATGTGTTTTATGGGTTGTTTTTTGCGTAGGGGCTGAGTTCTAAATGACTTCTCCATCTTACCTTTCTAATGCCTCCCCGAAGTCTTTTGCAATAAAAAGTTGGCTTGTCATTTTGCTACACATATGACCTAAATAGGCTATCTATGCAGTTCTCCCTTTAATAAATGTATAGGATGATGAAATGTCATAAATTCCCCCTTTGTCTTTGTCAAGCATCTTCTTTCTTCTGCTTGGCCAGACATAATAGTTATCCTTCTTCCTCTTTTCTCTTTCTGTTTTTTTTTAATAAAAATGTCATATATTAAAAAACAAAAGGAAGAGCTACAAGAGGCATACCCTAGGGAAGCTACAACACCTTAAGGAGGATTACCAAGTAAATGGGAAGGGAGATTCTAACTGGCAATAAGCCATCTATTAGTGGGTAACTTAGGGATAAATTGATGGTTCCACATTCTATCTCTAACAGAGTTGACAATAGTCCTAAATATACTAGCCCTAACCCTCACCTTCCCTTAAAAAATCCTAGCATTCCTCTCACCCTAAATATTGTAAACAAATGAGCTAAAGGAAAGCTTTAAATCATACTTCCAAAGATTTTTTCTTAGTGTTGATAGTAAGCTACTCAATCATTTAATCCTAGCAAGTGACAATGTATTTGAGATCACAAGTTTTGGTGATGGTTTCTCAAATATTATTAGCAAAGGAGCAGTCAAACGTTAAATCACTATAAGAAATATAACATTTTGTAAGAATAAAATATAAGAATTTTGTTATCTTCTTGTTAAAAATAAAAAATAATAAAAGAATTAAAAATTAAGTAAAATTTATTCCATGTCAAAAACAAGTGGGAGGGGCAAAGTAGAAGCGGCAGATGCTTAACCAAAAATTAGACCCACAGCTCGAAAAGGCAAATCTGAATTGTTGGTTGCTATTTTTACTTCTAGGTTGCCAGAAAAGGCAAATCTGGATGTTTTTATCTATATGAGAACCTTGATGAACTACTGGATAACTCAACGGAAGTTGAAGAGTATGAGAATGTGAGTTATATGCTTGTTATACTGTGCGCTATATTCACATAAGTAAAAGTTTAAGACAAAAATCAAGGTACTGTAAAACTATTTAAGCACTTTCCCATTGCCCAAAATGTCCAACAACTGAAATGGAGGATTGAGTTGGACACCATAAACATACTTTATTTGAACTTTCATGCTCTCTCTCTCTCTCTCTCTCTCTCTCTCTCTCTCAATTTTCTATTTATGTAGACGAAAGGACCATCTTGTTCACATCTCTGACTCTGACTATTTATTACTTCGCTCTCAGTAAGATTACTAACATTTCGATGTAAGCAAATCAAAAGGAGCTTCGAGCTCTGTATCTTCAATGGCGTCAATCGGTTTCGTGGGCCTGGATGAGCTGAGCTTGGAGTTGGCTGCTTTGCTTCTCCGCTCTGGCTATAAAGTCCACGCTTTCGAGGTTTCTATTTTTCCTCTCTCCATTTTACCTTAACATTTCTTGTTTGGTTCCCGAGAAAGATTGACATTCAGCAGAATTGTATTCCCGGTAACTGAAGTTGAATAGTTTTGAATGATTGACAATTAAGAGTATGGAAGACTAAATCTGCTTTGGTTTCTTAGTAGTCAAATTCAGAAAAGTACCAGAATCTGGAAGCTAACTGTTATTTATTGTTCTCTCCGTTCAGAATTACAATCTCAATTCTCAAGTGTTTGTCTCTACTTAATTAGTTTATATGCTGTTTATGCATCACAGATTCACAATTCACACAGTATATTGCTCCTAAAAGTAGACGTTGATATTTATTAACCTCGCAAATATTTATTTTTGTTATTTTTGTAGCTAAGTAGAGCTTATTATAACACGATCAATGTGCCGCATTATGTAGGAGATATGTTAACCTCATGTTTAACTGACTCCCTGACCTCTCTCTGTCTCCCCCTATCCCATTGGCTGCAGATGTTGTTGCATCGGTTGTTTCAATAAAATATGCAGACCAAGTTAATGATCTATCATCTGGTATGGAATAGGGATGGTGCTCTATATGGTGCCCACTATCTCAAATTTTTGTTATGATATACAAGATAAGTAACCCTGTTAACAACAAAGAATGTACTCTTTTAAAATGCAGGATTGCACAAGGATGCTGTCGTCATTATCTGTTCCACTTTATTATCATCGTGTGTCCAGGACCTGGATAAGCTTTTTACAGGCAATTTTCAGACTGATTTTTTGCTAGATAGTATAGGATTCTCCGTGTAATATTTTTGTATCTGTTATCTTTCTTTCATGATTTGGTTAATGATAAATCTGGAAAGTTCATTTATTTGATTATGTATAACCTAGGGCCCCTCTCTTTAGTAGTGAATTTTGTTGGAATGGGCCTTATTGCTGTTTCTCTATAGACTTCTTCTCTAATATTGATCTGTTAGCTATTTAATCATCTTCAATATAGTCGTACATCTGCTCACCCCAGCCAGGACCTCATTAATGAACGATTGAAGTCTATGCTCTTTTATGATATCACTCCTTTTGGACTTAAAATTGAGATACTTATAATAATAATATATATTCTTTTGGATAAGTCTGTTTGCTAGATTTTTATTCGTCATTAGTGCGTAGTTACGTTGCATTCGTTTTGTCTTTCCTATTGGAAGGGTGTTGATTACGACATTGACTATCTTGTCTTTTGCTAGTCTCTAGAAAGTTTCTCATCCATTTTTGCAATACCATTTCAAGAGTAATTTTTTTCCTTATAAAAGAAGTGTTCTGGACTAGCCACCATCCTCCATTTTATGTCTCTCTGCTTGTGTCCAATTGTCTTGCATCTTTTTCCTTGTAATATGAAATATGTCACATATATACATGTGGAATGAACTATGTTTACAATAAAAATCACGCAATCAGTTTGAACACTATGGCTCTTATTCTACTACTTGTAAGATGTCTCTGATTTTTATGGTTGGTTTGTTGTTTTCTGCGAAAAAGAAGAAATTGTGTCTTTTACTAACCATTAGTTTAAACATTCTTCTTGATAGAACTAAGATGTGCATTGCACCATATACATGGAAATTGAAACATTGGGACTGAGAACGTCATAGAGAAAATTGTTCCTCTGAACTTGCCAAAGTTCTTGAGTTTGGTACATCACATATAAAAATATGACTTGGAAGATGATCTATCTGATTGATATTTGAAGATTCAGATTGGTTCAATGTTATGTATTTGCAAATTTGTTTAATTTGTGCTATAAGTAGTATTAGAAGAAAAATCACCATAAAATGGTAGTAGGAAAAAAAGTAAGAAAAAGATTCGAAGCTTCTAATTTTTATGTTAACTGGAATAGAAGTGGTGTTGAAATAGTTTGAAAACTTAGTCTATTAGCAGAAACCATTTTTCAGTTGTTATAGTTAACATGAATGTTAAGTTCCAGTCTTTATTCTGGATTTTTGTAATGACTGGGGAACAGGTTTAAGATGCTTCAGTTTTCTTTTATCACATGCATGATGATCCATGCAAGAATTTTGTGCTCTATGCTGAATTCATACTTCATTTTTTTATTATAGAAGATGAATTACGAATTTTCATAGAAATAAAACCGAGGATAGGTGTTCTCTACCCCCCCCCCCCCCCCCCCNNNCCCCCCCCCCCCCCCCCACCCAATAGATATCTTTCGTTTTACATGTTCAAGAGAGTTCTCCTTGTGCCTTCCATAGATCATTAGTTCATCATCTTGACGAATTGCCTTCTTCTATACAAAGAACTTCAAGAATTACTGTTATGCTAACTTTTTTGACCTGATTATTAGATGATTATGCAATTCCTTATCTTGTTGATGCTTACATCTTTAAAGGAGTGTCTGAACATTCTGATGGAAAACTCATGGTAGCATTTTGGTTTCCACCAATAATTTCTCTTCCTTTTCATGGTTGTTGATTAGATTTTCTTTCTTATGGAAACAAAGAGAGTAGAACCTGTTTTTCGTGCTATTTCTTGGTTATAGAAATGATCATGTTTTTAAACTGCTTAGGTTACTTCTTCTGGAAGGGCAGATGCTCTTGCAAGGGCTCGACCTTTTCTCTCTGGTAATATCCGTTCTTATAGCTTTATATTTTTATATGTCATAATATGGTTATATGAGAAATTGTTTTCTCCAATTTGTCCTTGTATTGATTGTTGGTGAATTGTTCTGTTTTGATAACAGCAATGTCTGAAAAGGTCTACACTTTTGACGGCAAAATTGGTGCTGGAACGTATGCATCCATCTTGTTCAGGCCATCTTCCACTATGGAATTCTCTAAATGCATTGAGTAATGTTTACTTTAAATTAAAGATATAATTTTTGTTCATGAAAGTAATTTAACACCTCAAGTAGGTGCTTTTTAAATCCTTGAGCATTGCAGTAAAACAAAATTGGTCATTGAGCTGCTAGAGGGAATTCATCTTGTTGCATCACTAGAAGGAATTCATACCTTTTCCAGGCTGACATTAAATCAATCCGTAGTCACACCCGAATATGCGTTATGCTGAAACCTCAGGGAAATTTTCCTCAAGAATATCAGATTACATAAACTCTATAGCAGTGTTTTAAAATGTGTTCTTATTAGCTTAGTGCTCCCATAATGCCATTAACGTGTCTATATCCTTATTATCTTAGTGCTTTTTAATTATAGTTTATTAGTTATTTTTTCTTATTGTCTATATCCATAATGCCATTAACGTGTCTAATCTCACTTTTAGCCTTTCTAAACATTGCTCTATGGTGCGTGCATGTGCCCGTAAGTTGAACTCTATTCTTATTTTTGCAAAATGAACTTTGCGCCCATTATATAAGTTAATAATGAACTTTAAGGCAGGTATTGCATTCATAGTTTCTTTCTTTTGTTTCTCCTTCAATAAAATTGCAATATCACGGTATGTTTGATTTAGTTGGACAGAGTCACATGGGATTTTGTTAATTTTTTTGTTTTGTCAAAGGTGGTTGATGTTCATGTTAGGTCAAGCTATTGGAGGTGGTAGTTTGTTGTTGACAAAATGCATATCAGGCTTTGGGAAGTGGTTGATGATGCCTTACTTTCTTGAATCTGCTTGACTTGTTCTTACATTTGTTACCTCATAAGAGAGATTTCTAATAAACTAGATGAAAATATTGAGTGAGTTTCGTGTCCATATACCTGCGACTTGATGCTTTGGTCTGTTGCATTTAATCGTACTTTTTTTAATTCTTAAAATATTTGTGATTTTGTAGGTTGTAAATAGAGTATGTTGTAACACTTGCAAATTGCCGCGATTCAATTCAAAGGGATCAAGTATATTATGGGAAGGCATGTGTCTCTAACTTGGCTTTAGGTTAGATTAATTTCATAGAAGTTATCTAAATTAATTGACAACAAATTTTTATTACATGTTCTCTCTGGTGGGTTTCTTTTCATTGTGGTGTTTGGTATTTGTATCTTAGTCATGACAAAGTTCAGTATGGTAAGATTTAATCATTTTTCTGATTTCTATTTGGTTTGTTGCATTAGGAGTTAAAAGTAATGGAGATTATTTATATTTGTTAATCTGGACGTTATTATTTATGTTTAGATCTGTATCTGGAGGTATTTTCATCATTTAGTACTATTGGTTTTGCTATTGAATTGATATTTGCCTAAGCCATAACTCTACTAGTGTTTAATTAAGGGAATGCTTGAACGAGAAGTGTAAGCTTATTTGCAAGGTTGTTTATGAATAGTTAAAAGTAATAAAATGGAAAGAGACGTGAAGGGTTGTTTATGAATAATTTAAATTCATTTATGGTCATTTAGTTGAAACAGGTGCTTTGACAAAACTTTTGCAGTAGAAGATAAATGAAACATTTGCTATATCTTATTGTTGAATAGACTGCAGTTATGTAGTACTTGAATATGCATAATTTGTGTGCTTGAAAATGTGCTTGGACTTGTACATTGCGGCAGAGTGACATGTGGTAGACTTGTTAAAAAAAAATGAGATGCCATGTGACTTTGAGGTTTCTTATTTATGTAGTTGTTTGTTTTCTGAAGCCCTATACTACTACATAATTTGTTTATTAAGCAATTAGCTAGACATAAGATGTTTCATGGTAACGAAGTTGAGAATAATGATAAGAAAGAAAAGATAAAGAACTGAGGATATTGATCAATAAGTTGGTACGTCTTTTCATTATACATTGATTTGTATTTTTGTTTATTTTATATTTTTTATGCAATTCTACAAAACCATATACGTTGCTTAAAAATATGCAGTGTTATTTTCTCAAAGTATAAAATGGTGATGTGAGCAATGTGAAATTATCATAAAGTTACTGGCTTATTCTTTGAAATACAGGACCTACAATCCCTTGAAGGTTTTTGACATTATATTTTGAAGAGTTAAGTAGTGAAATTTTGAGATTTTTTGGTAGCGTCTGTGAAACTTTTAAATATTTTTTTTTGTTTTTTGAATAGCATGTTGTATTAGTAGATGATAATTATGGATGATACTTATGGATAATATTTTATAAAAATAAAATGAAGTTTGAATGTCTTTTAATCTAGTAATATATTAATTTTGAATGTTTAAATAAATATGTAAATATGTGCATATAAATTGATTATAAAAAATAGCATTTATAAAATGTCAGAAAAATCTCTTTATGAGAGGCATAATTTATAACCAATAATTATATCAATGAGATTAAAAAAGTCTTATGGTATTTGATTTAATAAGATACAAATATATCTGTGAACATTAATTCACGAAAATTAAAAATACTTGTTGAGTAAAAGTAATAGGAATACTAAAATCTCATTAAACAATGTTCTACATGAGTTGAAAAATCCTATAAAAAGCGAGATAGTACAGGGGTCTTTTCAGGAGGTGTTGCGCCTCGCAAAAAACGTGGACTTTTAATATGAGTGGTTGTTACAGACGCCACATGATCTATGTGGATTATTTTTTACGGGGATATATGTATCTTGTAGAATGTCATATTTCTTATAGTGAATGACATCTACTCTCAATATGGTTACAATAAAAAATACAATCAAGGTTAATAAGAATACCTTAGTTAAGCAGCTTATCATTTGTGGAGAGCATATCACTACAAGCTAGCCAACCAATGAAATTATGCTTGGGGATTTATAAGAGAACAACACAAACCCTTCCTACACCACCTTACCAGTATTTTGCCTGAAAACACAGTAGGTAGAAGAGGTAGAAAACCTACCATAAGGGAAGAGTCTTAAATCCATCTGTCAGGAGAGAATCTCAAAAGGGGAGGCATGTTCATAGAAGCTGTTTTGATGGAGACTACGGTAGTGGAGTTTCTCACATGCCAATTCCAGTTGCCATTCCTTATAACCATGTTCACCTTAGTGTCTAAATTTCAGCCAGTGTTATGAATAAGGCTCCTCCCAAACTATTCAGGAGAACACCAAGTTTGTGCCAAGATCTCCCCAAAGGGAAGTGTGCAAGCCATCATCAATCCTAGAGTAATAGCAATCTTTGAACCAGTTTCTGGCCTCCGGGATCTTCCTCCACACCGAAGAGTAATCATTAGGGACCTTGATCGTGAAAAATAGTACCATTCCTAATGAGGTAGGTGTGACACCACTTACTTCATAAGGAACCATTAGGGTTAGTGATACCACAGGTTCTTGGCAGTGGCAACAGAGTTCCAAGCAATAAGATACTTATGCCCTAAGCCACCGTAATCCTTAGGTTGGCAAACATCCACCCAACCTACTTTAGAGCTAGTATGCTTCATGGCATTGCTAATCCAAAGGTACTTCCTCAAGATTGATTGGATGTCGTTTAGGATCCTCTTAGGCTATATAAACAACCATGCCTAGAACCTTTGGATAGCCACCAACCCAGTCTAAATAAGCTGCAAACTTCTTGCAAAAGAAAGGTGTTTGGCCTCCTAGGCCTTAATTCTACAAGTAATCATGTCCATAAGCTTAACATAGTCATTCTTACCAAGCTAAGTAGATATCAGAGGCATATCAAGGTACTTGGCTGGGAGATGCCCAACCTGGAAGTTCATAAGCTCAAGAAACTAAAGTTGAAGCTGCTCAAACACCCTAGAGAAAAATAACTAACTCTATACAAGATTAGGATTTAACCTTGTCATCAGGTAGAAAAGGTCCAGACACTCCTTGATCAACCTAAGAAAGTTAACATTGCGTTTGGAGAAAATGAGGAGGTCATCAGCAAAGTAAAAGTTGATAATATTGAGGTCTTCGCATTTCCAATGGAACTGAAACTTAGGGAAAAAAGTAGAATGCTGAAGTAAGCCTAAGAGATCTTCGATCACTATAATAACTAGGTAAGGGGAGATAGGGTCCCCTTTGCCTCAGACCTATAACAACCTCAAAGAACCCATACATCTCACCATAGATGTTGACTGAAAAGGAAGTACATAAGATACAGTCCATGATCCATTTGCAGAAAAGAGGGGGAATACCGATGTAATCCATGGCATGAGCAAAAAACTACCAATTGACACAATCATAGGCCTTCATAAAATCAACTTTAAGAGCACATTTAACAATTTTTTTTCTTCAATGGTAGTTCCTAATAAGCTCCTGAGAGAGGAATATATTGTCAAAAATCCTCCTCCCAAAAAGAAAAACACTTTGGTTGGAGCTAATCATAGTAGGAAGCACCTTTTTTTAACCTGTTGGCAAGGATCTTAGATATACTCTTGTAAACTAGGGGTGTTCAACGATCGGTCTAGTCGGATTTTTAGAGGAAAACAAGACCAGACCAAAAATTACGGTCCTCCTATATGGAGGACCGAACCGACCAAAACACTATAAAAAAATCTGAACCGACCAGATCGAACTTCAATAGTCGGTTCAAACGGATTTTACGGTCTAAGTACGCGTTTTATACACGTGATAAATACGCGTAATTTTCATATTAAAAGTTTAATACATGGTTAATACATTGAACGTATTATACACATGATAAATACGCTTTATTTCAAGGCATGCTTTAATAGCACACACATGTGAGCGCTTACTTTATCATGAGAAGGTACATGTAATACTTTTATAACTCATTCTCACCTTAGCTCTCTATTTAATTTCCGATGTGGGAATGGGGAAAAGTCACTTTTTACTTGAAAAATCATTTTATATATATTATACGGTCGGTCTGGTCCAGAATTGGTTGAAATTTTGGACCGAACCGACCAAATATGAGAAAAAATCGTCCAGTCCGATCAACTTCGGTCCGGTCCGGATCAGACTATACAGTCTGAACGGTTTTTGAACACCCCTATTGTAAACCATGCTGCAACAAGAGATAGGCTTGAAGTCATTCACAGACTGAGATAGATCAACCTTAAGCACAATGGATATAACAATGTGGTTAATCAAGTTTAGAGGAGAATTATTGCTGAAAAGGTCCAATAATGCATTAGCGACATCCTTTTCCATAACAGTCCAAGCTTTCTTAAAGAAACTAGAGGAAAATCCATCAGGACCAGGAGCCTTGGAGTCATTACTGGAGAAAAAAGATTCATGAATCTCAAGCTTAGTAACAGGAGTGCACTAGCTGGCGGTTTGCACCTGGTTCAACTTCTTAGGGTAGGCTAACTGGAGGACCCTCCAATCAACATTATGATCAGTACTCTGAAAACCCAGAAGTTGAGTATAATGTTGCACAACCATGCTTTTGATCCCATCTTTATTGGTAACAATATTGTCATTAGCATCCTCCAACTGCACAATTCTATTTATGATATTATTCCTCTTAATAAGCATATGGAAGTAGGTAGTGTTATTTTCCCCTAACCTAATCCATTGAGCCTTGGACTTTTGCCTGAAGAAGCATTCATCAGCCTGTCTATAGGTGATAAACTCCTGAAATAAGGTCTTCTCAATAGCCTGAATGATACTATCAAGAGGGTTGGAGAATAAATATTTTTGGGACTGCTCAAGACTAATCCTGGCTTCAGCAGCTCTGGCAGTAATATTAGAACAGAAGGATCTGTTAAGGCCTTTTAGGGCGAGCTTGGTGAGCTTGAGCTTCTTGAACAGCTTATACATGTGAGAGCCACACACTAGAGGACCAAGTCTATTAAACATAAGGAATGAACTCTTCCCTCTCAGCCCAGAAATAAAAAAAAACTTGAAAGTAGTAGGAGGCTTGGTATAAGAAAGATTGAAATTCATAATAGTGGGACAATGGTCAGATATACCAGGGGGAGGGAAGAAAGCATTGGAGAAAGAGTATAACCTGATCCATCCCTCATTGATCATAACCCTATTAATTTTATTCATAATGGTACTTTGGCCATCTCTCTTGCTAGTCCAAGTGAACTTGCACCCCCTAGAGCATAAATCTTCAATCACAAGGTTATCAACACAAGTAACAAAGTCAATATTACCTTCATCCCAGATTTTAGTACCCACTTGCTCAGTGGGATGTTTAACAATATTGAAATCTCCAATAAAATTCGAGCTTGATCCTGAATGGTGAAATTGAGACTGTTGAGGAAACTCCAAAGTAACTTTCTATATATTGGGTCATTAGAACCATAGATAACAGTAACATAGAATGAGGTTTGGCTATCCACCAGAGTGACTTTACAGGAAATGGCTTGGCCAATCATATTAATAGCATACATAGACAAAATCACAGGGTTCCAGGGTAATCAGATTCTGCCATTATTAACATGATCATAATTAGCAACACAAAGCCATCTACTAAACATAGATCTACTCTGCCTATTAAATTTTCTTTCCTTAATCCTTGTCTCAAGAATGGCATAGAGACACAATTTAAACTTACAACAAAACTTCTGTACCTCAATGTGTTTCATAGGGCTATTGAGCACTATGATGTTCCAAGCAGCAAAATTGGTCATTTTAAGGTTGAGAGCTTTAACCCTGGAGCTTCTCCTACAATCAGCCTTATTAATGTTCTTGAGATTAGCTTTCCTGCCTTTCTTCTTAGTGTGTTTAGAAGGAGATAGTGCCATAGAAGGAATGTGATCATCCTGAGGCAATTCACAGACTAGGCCTGGTTCAGGATACTCAATTTCACTATCTGCCTGAGGGTCCAGGGCCTCATCCTCATCTACTAGGGCAGCAAAGGCATTTTGAACAATAATTTGAGTTAGCAGGGAGGGTGGAACAATATCTGTAATAATAGGGCCTATAGCAGCATGCTCAAAAGCCCGTTCATCATTAAAAACTTCAGTATGAGGGTCTGGAACAACTACATGGGAGGTGGTAAATGGGGTTGCCTCATAACAAGCACCCATTGTTGTTTAGGGACCTGTTTAACATGAGGCTTTGAGATAGGCTACGGTGGGGCTTAGGTTGAGCGTTCTTAGAGGAACAATCATGCATTAAAACTAGGCATTAAGGACATCTTCTGGGTAAGTCTTGGTACCCCACCTTAATTTTAATGGTTTTACTATCAGGCAAGATAACCTATATTGTATCAATGATTTCAGACTGCACATCCACTTCAACACACACTCTAGCAAAAACACTCTAGTACAGTTGTTAGTCATAACATCAGCAAACAAAGAAGTGCCAGCAGCAGTAACAATCCTACTCAGACCTTCCCCATTCTATAGCTATAAAGGCACACCCCAGAATTTGATCCAAACAGGAATTGTCTTCATAGCTTCTTTGGTAAGCTGCATGTTCTCATGCAAAACCTTCACCATAGCCGGTCTTCCTATAAAATGCCAAAGGCCCTCATAAAAAATGGAGTCCCTTTGCTCAACAGAAGTAAACATGAAAAAATAGAACCATGTTTCAGCGGCCAACACCTGCTACAAGCCTCTATTGCCCCAAAGCATATGAGCAGCATGATTGACCATAGAGAAAAGGGGTCTTCTAAAAAAATGACCAACTATACTAAATTTGCAAGCTTATTTACCTTTCTCAATGATTCAACCAAAACAGACCTCTCGGCATCTTTAACTTTGCAAATAGGTTCCACAAAAGATAAGGACATTTTGCTAGGCTTCCTCCCCTTAAACCTTATCAGCCTAAGGAAACTTTGTAGGGCCATCTTCTTGAGCACTAGAATGGCTTGGGTCATTAATCAGTATATTAGCTTGGTTGGTTTCAGGTTCAATGGAAGAAACAATATTTTGCTCAGACCATAAACATTGTTCATAATAGTACTATTCACTACTTTAAGCAGATTATTGTAGATCCTATTCTGATTAGGATTAGAAGGGGTTTGGTGAGTTGAGCTACCTAGGTAACTAGGAGCACCTTTATTCACCTTCGAATGAACATAAGTACTAGTTGGGGTGATGGCAGCCTTTTTAGCCAAAAGGCTATTTTTATCCCTTTGTTCAATGCTGACATCACCTTTGTCAACCTTCCCTTCACCATCTGCTACATAAATATCTACTTCATCTTCAACCTCTTGTACACGAGCACCTGCTTTCATGTCCCACTATATTTTCTGTATTTGAAGCCTTGAATTTGTCAGCCCATTTATCACTCCACAATCTGGCTACTTCTTGGACCAAAAACTCTATATTTCCCAGCACAAATTCTTCACAATTTGTTCCTTTGCCACAGACATCTCAATAGAAGCATCCTCGTCATTTTGTCCCACAGAGATATCTTCTAATCCACAATGCAGTAGATTTTCAGTGCCAATAAGGTCATCATTTTTAACTTGACCCTCTTCTCACTCCCTTACAGAAAGAGAACTATCACCACCTTTAAAGTTAGTGGGGATATTAGACTCACCACTACAGACCTATAAACTTCCATCCTCAGTATTATTAGCCAGAACATAAGGAATAATAACACCATTTTTACCAGAAAACAGTCCTTGGGAAATAGCTTCAAGGCCAACACAGTCACTGTGTAGGCTTCCCTCTGAATCACCAGCATCATCGATGGAGTTAACGATAAGCTCCCTCCCAGGGGGAAACTAAAAGAGAACCAATCAAAACGCCTAGAGAGAGAGAGGCTCTCACTTATAGAGAAAAGCACAAAATTTAATATAATTAACCCTAATTCTTGTTCTTTTTCTTTCTCACTCGCAACTCCTAATACTGCTTGATCAATGTTTAGTATCTCTTTCTTGCTCTTCACTCTCAACTCCTAACGCCATTTGTGTTATACTGTGTAACCCCTTGGTGTTCACTATTGTTATAAATTGTCAATACAATTATATTCTTGTCATCATTGGCCAGGTTAGCTTGAACCAAAAGGTAGCAATTTGTATTTATAATCATATCATATTTATATTAATTTATATAAAATTATTAAATGATATACTATTTACCCATGTCAAATTTGTTAAATTACCATTTTGTATGCAATTTGTCTCCAAATTTATAAAATTACAAAAAATTATATATTATTTGTCATTTTGAAATTTATACTCAAATTTGTAAGAGAATCAAAATAGTAAAATATTTGCCTCATTAAAATTTGTAAGATTAATTTTTTTGCCACAGATAGAGACATTTCAAATCAGTTGTGCCGTCCTAAATGTAGAAAAACATATGACTGGGATATAACGTCCCTGATGAGGTTTTTCGTTTGAAATTTGTTTAATGATAGTTGACCGCACGATTGATGCCGCGTTTGATCACAAGTGAAAGGTGATGCTAAGCTTCACGCTAAATTTGTCAACAACTTTATACTATTTTAATCCTATAATAATAACCTTATTATTATTCTTTGTTTTTTTTCTAATAAATGAAATAAAAACAATACTACGTTTTTTTTATTATTTTTAGTTAATAAAATATCAAGGATCATAGTTTTTATTAATTGTTTAGGTGGTGTTTGCTATTTGAAACACAAATCATGAGTTGTATCGTCGAAGTAAATGACAATAGACGAATGGCAAAGCAAATCATAGGGTCCCATATGTAACGAGTCGGTAAAATTATTATGGATATGTGGCTGCGAGGATAATGAGAAGGAAGTAAAAGCCCGGTCAAAGCGGTTACTACAACTATCCCATTCCTTTAGTCGAGAAGAATAAGTTGATTTAGAATAGATATTATTTTATAAAACGGCTAATGGAAAAAAAGCTTATACATATATTTGATGTACATGGTCAGAGGACAAGACATACGACTTTAAATATTGATTTTACTTTCTTCTTCGTATTCTAAGCTATTTTGGAATTCTGAGAGATAATTCCTTTTGCAGATTGATTCTCTTGTTGGAAGAATTGTTAGATACTTAATTTAACATTAAATTTATATATAAAATAATTATATGTTGTAAACTGTCAAAAAGTTAAACATAATTAAAAATAATTTATTAAGGTGGATAATTATGATTTTAATGTATCTGATAGGTTTTAGACCATTTAATGTGTAGAAATTTTAAGATAATTTTTATTTTTATGATGAGTTAAAATAGAAATATAAAATTGATGAATTATCTATAAGTGGTTATAGCCCTCAGGTTACACGATAACGGAAAACTATTATATTCTTCCTAGTATCCCATCATTAGAGAGAAAACTGAGAGGCTTTATCAAAGTAGACTCTCGGATAGAGAATCGTGTAGATTTGGAAGGCCAATCGCTCGGCTCTAACCAACAATTTATCATCATGGATTCAGGTACGCTTCCGCTCTATAATTATTTTGATTCTTGATGTGTTCGATATGAGATTTTGGGTTTTATTAAGAAACGGTTTATACTGAAAGGATTTTGAATCTAACAATTGGTATAAGAGCAACTCATGTTGAATAATTGAGAATTGATCTATTAAGTTCTAGATCCATGATTATATGTGTTTTTGTGTTTACGTTTTGGTATCCTTAAATTTAAAAATTGTTTGACAATGTATTAGATTTGAGAATAATTTTTTCGGTATTTTTTGTTTGGTTTTGTAACAACCGGCCGACGGTCTCACCGTCGCCGATGAAAGATGATTGGCACGGTGGTTTGGCCCCGCGCCGGCAAGGAGAAGTCACAACTGTCTGAAGAAGAAAGCCACGGCCTTGGCCACGGCTGTCTGAAAAAGAAAGCCACGGTTGCCTGAAGAAGAAAGCCACGGCCTTGGTCGTGGCTGTTAAGGAAAGTTGCAGCTGTCTGAGGAAGCTGTGGGTGTGTGGAAGAGTCGCGCCCCTGGCCGCGGCTGTCTACCGAAGCCACGGCTGCAAGGACTGGCAGTGGCCATGGCCGCCAGTCACTAAAGATGAAAACCCTAGGGTTGGACACGGGTCGGGTTGATATGACCCGTGAACAATTTTAAAAGAATAATAAGTCTAGATTGTGGGCTTGTCATCAGACATAGGCTGAGCTTTGCCACAGCCAATTTTGGGAAGGCTGGGGAATCCCAGCCCTACACCTTTTTTTATTCATTTTTAGTTAAATTGTTTTATTTAAATTAATTCATGATTAATTTTATGAATCAAATTTTAATGATCGTAAAATTAATTTTTAATTTAAGAACTTTCAAAATTGATTGTTTTGATTGTTTTCAATTTTTTGGTTAAAATTTTTCAAAACAACTTCAAATGGTCGTAAAATTATTTGTTTATCAATTAATTTAAGGTTTAAATTCGGTACAATTTTAAATTTGAACATTAGTATGTTATACATATTTTTAGATGAATTAGTTTCAGCAACGTGTTGCCAAAGTGACATCTCTTGTGGAAATTAGATTGTCTTGAAATATAAAAGGTTATGTGTGCGTGTAACTTATGTGAATATTTATCGACCCAAATGAAGATAATTATTTGACAAAATTACATGTGCTTCTGTGGTAATAAATACGTGATGATTATTCGGTTTTACATGTGAATAATAAATCGGCCCAAAGAAAGATTTTTTGTTTGACATGTTATTTATCATCAGTGTTTGATTACTATACCAAGACATGACTTACAAGTTAATATTTTTTTTCCAAAGTCATAATATCAATGGAGTGCTCGGTGTCTTGTGATGGGTTATTTGTTATTATTGTTTGAATTATTAACGTTATTTAGAATTTATGTGAGTTAAATTTATTTATTGTTCTCTGTTTAACTATTACTCTTGCTAGTATCATAGCCAACATCAATTCAATTCCAGCTCTAAATGGCTCGAACTTCAAGTCATGGAAAGATAAACTCTTGATAGTTCTTGGAGTCATGGATCTCGATTTTACATTAAGAAATGATCCTCCTGCACCTCTTACTGATAAGAGTACCTTTGATGATAAGTGGGAGAGATCTAATCGCATGTGTATGCTGATCATGAAGAAGGTCATTCCAGAAGCATTCAGGGGCACTATATCATCAACTATAACTACAGCTAAGGATTTCCTTGCAGGCATTGAAAAGAGGTTTGTCAAGAACGAAAAGGTAAAAATTGGTACGCTCTTGTTGGACTTAATTTCAAAAAGGTATAAAGGTAAAGGTAATATCAGGGAATACATTATGGAAATGTCTCACATTGTTTCAAGGTTAAAAGCACTAAGGCTTGAACTCTCTGAGAACTTGCTTGTGTATTTGGTTTTGATATCCCTTCCAGCACAGTTTAGCTAGTTTAAGGTGAGCTATAATTTTTAGAAAGAGACTTGGTCTCTGAATGAGCTCATCTCACACTGTGTTCAAGAAAAAGAAAGAGTGAAACATGATAAGACAGAAAGTGTTTACCTGGCCTCTACCACCAAGGATAAGGACAAGAGAGAGAAAATGAGAAAGGATAAGGACAAGAGAGAGAAAATGAGAAAGGATAAGGAAGTTGCGGATACAACACCGCATAATAAATAACAAAAGAAATCGGTAAACTTAGAAGGTAATGGTTGTTTCTTCTGTGGAGCTGAAGGGCATAGGAAGAACCAATGGGCCAACTATCACGTTTTACCTATTATGAAAGGTATGCTTCTTAATTTGGTTTGTTCTGAGGTTAATTTAAGTTCGGTTCCTAGACACACGTGGTGGATAAATTCTTGTGCAATAACTCACATCAGTGTGTCTATGCAGGGTTGCCTGAATTGTCGAAAGTCAAATGATGCTGAAAGATTCATCTACGTGGGCGATGACAAGATGGCTAAGGTTGAAGCAATAGGAAAATTTAGATTATTATAAAAAATTGGACATTATTTGGATCTTGATGAAACTTTTATTGTACCGTCCTTTAGACGGAATTTAATTTCTATTTCTATTTTAGACAAAGCTGGTTATGTTTGTTCTTTTGGAGATGGAAAGTTTGGTATATTTCTTAATTCAATTTCAGTTGGTTCCGGTTTACTATCAGGATATGATAATCTTTATTTACTTGAAACAATTGCTTCATTTAAAGAATCTTTGCAATTAAGTACATGAGGTACTAAAAGAAAAATTAACCAGTGATAATTCAGCTATGTTATGACACAAGAGATTAGGTCACATCTCCAGACGGAGAATAGAGAGACTTGTGTCAGATGAAATTCTCTGTCCCTTAGATTTCACAGATTTTGACATTTTTGTTAATTGCATAAAGAGAAAACAAACCAATAAAAGGAGATTTGAAGCCAACATGACTCAGGATGTCTTAGAACTTATTCATACGGATATTTTTGGGTCATTCTCTTCGGTGGCTTGGAATGGTCAACAGTATTTTATAACGTTCATAGACGATTATTCTAGATATGACTACATATATCTCATTTATGAAAAGTCACAGTCATTGGACATGTGCAAAAATTTTTAAGCTAAAGTTGAGAATCAACTCAACAAAAGGATTAAGAGCGTCAGATTTGACCGTGGTGGTGAGTACTATGGCAGATATAATGGTTCAGATGAACAACGTCAAGGACCGTTTGCTAAATTCCTAGAGGAATGCGGTATCGTCCCACGGTACACTATGTCAGGTTCACCCACTATGAATGGTGTTGCTGAAAGATGACACAGAACGCTTAAGGACATGGTCAGAAGTATGATTAGTCATTCGACCTTACCAGAATGACTCTGGGGTGAAGCACTTAAAGCTGTAGCATGTATCCTTAACAGAGTTCCAACTAAAGTGACTGCCAAAACCCCATATGAGCTTTAGACCAGAAAGAAACCTAGTCTAAGGCATTTGCACGTTTGGGGATGTCCAGCTGAGGCAACGCCATATAAGCCTAATGAAAAGAAATTGGACTTACGGACAATGAGTTGTTATTTTGTTGGATACTCTGAAAGATCCAAGGGGTACAAGTTTTATGATCTCACAACCAGGTCGATTTTTTAGATGGGAAATGCTTGGTTCTTTGAGGATGTCGAGTTTGTAGGGGGGATAAGGTTAGGAATTTTGTCCTTCAGGAGGAATATGTTGATATTCACGCAAGTGTTATTAGCATTGATCATGATTGTGTCCCCGACATTGCTCATGACACAATACATCAAGACAATATCGGAGAACCTCCCATTTAAGAGATTGTTCCGGAAAAACAAAATCTAGCACCTCAAGAATCTATGCCATTAAGAAGATCCACTAGAGAGAAGAAGTACAGTGCCAGATGATTCCATTGTATTTCTCCAAGAGCATGAGGTTGACATTAGTGTGATGGAAGATGATCCAATCAACTTCCGTCAAGTCATGGAAAGCTCTAACTCTTAAAAGTGGATTGATGCCATGAATGAGGAAATTAAGTTCATGAAGGACAATGACGTGTGTGATCTTGTTCCATTACCAGAAGGTGCGTAATCCATTGGTTGCAAATGGATTACCAGAAGGTGCGTAATCCATTGGTTGCAAATGAATTTTTAAGACCAAGAGGGATTCAAAAGGTAATGTGGAAAGATACGATGCTCGTCTTATCGCAAAGGGCTTTACACAGAAAGAAGGCATTGACTATAAATATGTTTTCTCTTCAGTTTCTAAGAAAGATTCTTTCAGGATTATAATGGCATTGGTGGCGCATTTCAATTTTGAGTTGCATCAGATGCATGTAAAGACTGTGTTTCTCAATGGTGACATTTAAGAGATGATCTATATGGTGCAACTAGAAAACTTTGTGTCGGGAGACCCAAAGAATATGGTTTGCAAACTTAAGAAATCCATTTATGGACTCAAGCAGACATCTCGACAATGGTATTTTAAGTTTTATCAAGTGATCATCTCGTTCGGTTTTGAGAGAAAATTGAGTCGATGATTGTATATACCATAAGTTTTGTGAGAGCAAGCATATTTTTCTAGTTTTATATGTAGATGACATTTTGCTTGCCAGCACGATATAGGCTTATTGCACGATACAAAGAGATTTCTGGCTAAGAATTTTGAGATGAAAGATCTTGGTGAAACCTCTTTTGTATTAGAAATCCAAATACACCGAGATCGTTCTCAAGGTATTCTAGGATTATCACAAAAGAGCTATATCAAAATGGTCCTTAAAAGATATGTCATGCAAGATTGTAAACCAGGTGATACCCTTATAGCTAAGAGAGATAAGTTTGGTCTTAATCAGTGCCCTAAAAATGATTTTGAGGAAAAGGAAATGCAGAAGATTCCCTATGCCTCGGTAGTGGGGAGTCTAATGTATGTTCAAGTTTGTACACGTCCTGATATTGCGTACGTGACTGGGATGTTTGGAAGATACTTAAGCAATCCAGGCATAGACCATTGGAAAGTAGCTAAATGGATATTGCGGTACTTACAGAGAACAAAAGATTACATGCTCACGTTTTAGAAGTTGGATCAGATTGAGATCGTTGGATATATTGACTCTGATTTTGCTGGATGCCAAGATAGTATGAAATCTACGTCGGGCTATATTTTTCTACTTGTTGGAGGTGCTGTCTCCTGGAAGAGTGCTAAACAGTCTCTTCTACCATGGCAGCAGATGTCATAGCATGTTATGAGGCGTTCAATAACGGAATATGGTTGTGAAATTTTGTCACGGGGCTGCGCATAGTGGACAATATTCAGAGACAACTAAAGATATTTTGTGATAATAAATCAACAGTTCTTTATTCTAATAACAACAGGAGCTCGACAAAGTTCATAAACATCAAGTTTCTGGTTGTTAAAGAAAGGGTTCAAAGTGGACAGTTGTCTATAGAGCACATCGGAACAAACTCCATGATTGCGGTTCCGCTTACTAAGGGATTGTCACCCAAGGTATTTCATGAGCACACTGCTCGCATGTGTATCATATCAGTTGAGGATATTCAGTTCTAGTGAGAGTTCATATTTTATTTTTAGATGCTCTTTTCATATAGACATATTTTTCAATCATTTTGGTTTATGGATATTCTAAGGTTATTTTCTGCAAAAATAAAGTTTTTGGTATTCACACTCTCATTTATGTGTGGTTTGATCTCATTAAGGTTTACAGAGGACCAGTTGAAAATATGCATGTTAAGATCACATTACATGAAATTTTCATGCTACACATCCACATCATAATCCATGTCATTCAGTTGTATTGATATACGTGGCCATTGATGGGTAGAGTTACGATTGATGTAACAGAAGGCACTTTGATCCTATGTTGATATGATTGATGGACCAGATTGGTTATGGATACATTTCGATAACGACAACAAAGTTGAACGCGTTCAGTTATTTTTTTGCAAAACATAATTATAAGGTTTAACGCATAGTTCAAGTGGGAGATTGTTGGATCCTTAATCCAACATTGGATTTCTGTGTAAAATAATTATGTGTTGCAAACTGTCAAATAAAGTTAAACTCAATTAAAAGTGATCTACTAAGATTTGGATAATTGGGTTTTAATGTATCTGATAGGTTGTGGACCTTTTAATGTGTAGAGACTTTAAGGTAATTTCTATTTTTATGATGGGCTAAAATAGAAATACAAAAATGATGAATTATCTATAAATGGTTATGATCCCCAGATTACACGATCACGAAAAATCATTATATTCTTCTTAATATCCCATCGTTAGAGAGAAAACTGATAGGTTTTATCGAATGGGACTCTCGGATAGAGAATCGTGTAGATCTAGAAGGTCATTCGCTCGACTCTAAACAGTAATTTATCGTTATGGATCAGGTGCGCTTCCGCTCTATAATTGTTTTGATTCTTGATGTGTTCAATATGAGATCTTGAGTTTTATTGAGATAGGGTTTATACGGAAAGAATTTTGAATCTAACAAATAATACTCAAAAGAGAAAAAACTATTGCAAAAACCAAATGGAAAATGACTGGAACAACGTCGAACGATGCTAGCAACAGTGAAATAGGGACAGAACAGTCGGTCCAACCCACATGACAGCACTTGGGGATTCAGGCTGTAGTGGAGGTAGCCTTGGCAAGAATAGAAAACAAGGAGAATCAAAGAAACGGAGCTCTTCGTGCCACATTGCAAACCGTCCAAGAGCAAGTTGTCATTCTACAATGTGAAGTAATGCAAAATCAGACTGAATTAAGTTAACATTTTTATGTAGGTGAAGAGGAAAACTATAGGAACCCAACGTGGGAGTAGGAAACCAGGTGATGTAGCTGCTGAACGAACAAATTCAAATGCAAACAGAGAACCGCTACAACAAGAGGAAGGCGACACACAATCTAAGCATGCCGAAGGCGACATAGCAAGGGCAAATGGAGGGAAGGAAATTCTGACAGAACAAGATATAGAAGAGATGATGGAAAGGAAAATGGTTGAAGTTAGGAGGATAGGAATTGTTGCAGTAATTGACCTAGACTCCGTAACTAGAACGTCTTTGAGCTCCAAACTCCTATCTGCCTCAGTTCCAAGAAAAAATCCATCACACCAAAGTTCAAATGTTACACCAGGAAGACAGACTCTTTGGACAATTTATGTAGGTTCATATAGATCATAGCCTTGTACCAACATGAAGACGAGTTTATGTGCAGGGTGTTCCGACCAGCCTTGATGGAAGTGCTCTTAAATGTCTTCTATCTTTTCAAAATAATATGTAACGTATCGCTTGATCACGGAAGACTCTGAATACATGTTCCATTTCTATTAAAAATGGCACTCACTGTGAGATTATACGCATTAGTTTAACAAATAGAAGGGAAAGGTGGCAAATTGGAATGACCGAGTAGCAAGACTGGCCTTTTGGTGAGGACTGTATCCACAAGCATCAATATTTGAGGACATGTCAAAAGAAAAACTGCTAACAATGATAGAAACGTTCCTCAAAGTGCAAACCTACCTTAACCTAAAGAAGAATGAAAAAGCATGATGAGGTTATGTGAACAACTAGCTACAGGACATAGTAGTGCCAGAAAAAAATAGAGTTGAAGCATCAAGCGCCAAACACAACTACAATTGAAGCAGACATGACAAAAGATAACAAGGAGCCAGACGGACAAACATGAGAGAAAAAACATACAATCCGTTAACCATACCTATTAACAAATCCTTTGGGCTATCAAGGATGAACCTTGACAAATATAAATATTGTTATTGTTATTTTCACAAAAGAAATGGACATACGAAGAATGATTTTTATCAACTCGAGGATTATATATAGGGGTTAATCCGAAATGGATACTTAAAGTAATATTTAGCCAGGTCCGAGGCAATGGACCATTACAAATTGTTGACATGACCATAGCCTTAACCAAGCTCGAATGGGCAATAAAGAAGGAACAAATGTTTTTTTCAAGAATGTAACCGCATCCAACTGCGAGAATCATAAAGACGACCTCAACAACATGCCAATCATGATCAATGATTTGGATGCTAACCAAGTTGTAGAAGACCACAACGATGCGCTGGTGATTATAATTCAGATAGGAAAGTTCTTACTTAGAAGAGTACTAATCGATAATGGAAGCGCCATGAACAGACTTTGCCAATCAACTATGCAAAAATGGCAATAGACACAACAAAGCTGCAAAATCCGGGCGGCCGTTAATCAGTTTCAATGGAGAGGTAACATACTCTGAAGGTACATTTTTTCTTCCTCCATACGCTGAACCGTTTAATTACCTAATTGAACTTGCATTTATAAACACACCATCGCCATACAATGCGATACGGGAAAAATCCTGGATTCATGAGATGAAAGCAGTTAAATCTAATTATCATCAAACTTGAAATATTCGAATGCAGATTGAGTTAAAATGATAAGAGGCGTCCAAGCGGCTGCGTGGTGTTGTCCTATCACGGTAATCGATGCATAAAGAAAGGCTGCCATAGTGACAGGAAAAGGACTAATGACTCAAGATTAATAGTAACTAAAGAATGAAAGCCGCAATCACCCCAATATGAAGCAACGGAAGAATTGGAGCAAGTGTCACTCAATGGAAAAAATATGACAACAAAGGTGGGAGCCAAGCTATCTGAAGTAGAAAAAAAAAAAGGAATATCAGCCTCATACGTCATATGGACCCAAGAGCCAAGCATATAAAGCAGAAAAACAGACATTCACACCTGAAAGGAAGTAATTAAGAAGAAGTGGATCGACTACTGAAAGTTGGTATTATTAGAGAGGTCATACCCTAAATGGATGTCAAATGTTGTATTGGTAATAAAGAAAAATGGAAAGATGGAGGGTTTGTGTGGAGTTAACATACCTAAACAAAATGTCCAGAACTGAATACTCGCTTCCCTAAATTGATTAACTCATTGATATAACATCCGAACACGAGCTGTTAAGCTTCATGGACATTTTTCTGGCTATAATCAAGTTAAGATATTATCCACATTTTTCTGGATAAAAACATCTTTTCTATTATTACAGGGTAATGTTGTTGGAATAACTTATCTGAGGGTGGTAAATCATATCTTCTAAAAACAAATAGGTCAGATAATGGAATCTTATGTAGATAAGATGCTGGTAAACTCAATGCATAGAAGAGACAATGGAGGCACCCTGGAAGTATCTTTTGTCGAGCTTCAAAAACAAAACATGGAGTTGAACCAGAATAAGTGTGCATTCAGAGTAGTGGTAAGAAAGGTTCTAGGGAAATATGATCACACATAAAGGAATTGAGGTCAACCATGATCGAGTTAAAGCAATCATGGACATGAATCTGCCTAGAACTTCAAAAGACTTGCAAAGTTTAAGAGGAAAACTATCAACAATCGACATATTTCTAGCAAAGTCAATAGACATGTGGAGATCATTCTTTTTGTAATTAAAAAATAACTCAACACAACGATTAGACGAGGAATGTGAAGCCGCCTTCCAGAAATTCAAAGGTACCTAGTTTCACCAACCTACTCTCAAAACCTCACCCAATGAAAATCTCTACTTATATCTAGCGGTATCAGAAATGGTAGTCAGTGCAGTCCTAGTCAACAAAGAAAATAAGTAGAAAAAGATGGTTTACTTTACCATTAAAAGCCTTGTGGTCGCAGAAACCAGGTACCAAAAAATGGTACAACTGATATTAGTTTTTGTTACATTATCACGCAAACTTAAACTGTATATTTCCAAGTACATGAGATAACAGTACCTACTGAGTTTCCAATTCAAAGCATCCTACATTCACTAGATCTGGCTGGCAAGTTAGCTAAGTGGGCAGTAGAGTTGGGACAGTGTGCAATCTTCTATGTACTGAAAGGACAAGCCTTCGCAGATTTCACTGCAAAATTCACCCAACACAAAGCCATAACAAGCAGCAACGCAGATACGTCTAAAGGAGATTGGAAGCGATTTGTTGACAAAACATCAAATCACCAGGGAGTACGAGCGTGCATCATAATTTAGACGACATGTGGAGAACTCATGGAGCTGGAGCAAGCTCTACCATTTGACTTTAGTGCATCCGATGCAGCAGAATACATAGCTCTATTACCAGGAATCCACCTCATCTTAGAACTTGGGGTAACGGAAATTAATATTTTTAATGAATCTCAAATTATAATTAACCAAACTACAAGAAATTATGCTACCGAAGATGAAAAAATGGAAAATAATTTATAATGATCAAAAGTGTTATTGCGAAATATCAATGAATATAAAATTACAAAAATCCCAATAGGAGATAACGCCCATGCAGATGCACTCGCCACTTTAGGGTCAACTATAAAAACTCAAGGGAGAAGGGATATCCTTGTAGAATTTTTGGAAAGTTCAAGTATAGATGACCAACCACCTGTAATCAACACTATAGAAGCTGAACCTAGTTGGCAATACCCATAATACATTATATTAAAGACGAAAAGTAACCAGCAGACAAAATCGAGGCGCGTAAAGTGTACCAGCAAGCAGCCAACTATTCTCTAATAAATGACAGATCATACCATCATCATCTCTAATAATGACAGATCATACAAATGGTCATTCTCAGGACCATATTTAAAATGCCTTATCCCTAAAGAGGCCCAATACGTCCTTGTTGAAATCCAAGAAGGGACTTGTGGTAACCGTGCCGGAGGAAGATCTTTAGCACATAAGGTATTTTGAACGATGGTATTATTAGCCTAAGCTAAAAAATACGTAAAGAAATGTGACAAATGTTTATGGTTTGCTCATGTGCCAAAACTAGCCCTAAAGGTGCTCAAGACCGGTATTATTAGCATAAGCTAAAAGGCACGTAAAGAAGTGTGACAAATGTCAATGGTTTACTCATATGCCAAAACTAGCCCCAAAAGTGTTCAAGACCGTGGTAAGTGTTAGAATTGTGTCCATAAAGCAGTGTGTATTTATGAGTATTTAGTTTTTCTATTAATAAAGTATGTTTATAACTTACTCAAGTCATGAAACTATTGTCAACGTAAGAAGAGTAAAGACAGAGGAGTTTTCTAGATAAACTCTTCTGAAATAGTTCAGAATGTTATTCGCAGTCTTAGGATCGATTGGACAACCGAGTTCGATTATGACTGTTAGATTGAACCAAACGATGCTAATCTTTGGGCATGAGAGTGGAGACTCTAACGGTTGACCTAAAAATATTATGAAACATGTTGAATAGATCAGTAACTAATTAGTTTAGAGCAAAGTCATTTATCTAGCTCTAAATCTAATTGTTACACCTAGAAATATATTTTCATAATTACCTTAATCTAGAGATGAATATGAAACCTGACTTAGTTAGTTACAATATTTGATATGCCAAAGGTGTGAGTTCAAATTGTCAGACAATACCTCAGCTGTTGAGATTGTGATTCAACTAAGTTGGAGTTGCGTAATTCACAAATATGAAAATTCATGACAAAATTGCAAATGCAACAATATCAACTTATATTTTTTTGAGGGGGTGTGAATAAATTAAATTTGTTAAGTATTCGATGAAATGAATCATTGAATAAAATATGATGAACTGTATGAGACAATTCACGGTTATGTCTTTCTTATTCAGAGTCAATAAAAGGATTAAGAAAATAATAACTAGAGGGGTAAAACGAGAATTTTACATCCCGCTCTTGTTATTGATATTCACGAATGGTAATATGTTAAAATGTTTTGTGGATCATGAAATAAAAGAGTTTATTTGTACTAACAGAAAATGTAACGCACATGAATCGATAGATGATTCGGCATCGGACTTATAGTGGAGTCGTACGATATCAAGATTAAATAAGTCAAAAATTTATGGAGATAAACTCACCGAGTATTTTGAGTCATATAACTATATTCATGTGGATCGATTCGGTCTCATGAGTAGCCCATAAGGATAGAAATGAAAAATGACACTAGTTAGACCAAAAACGTATTTTGGACCAATATATATTTCTCAAACCTATATGTGATGGGTGTTGTCACTTAATTAGTGAAGAGAAAGTAATTAATGTTCAAATTAATTAATTGGTTATTTTCTAATTATTAGATAATTAATAAATAATTAATTAATTAATATCAATTTAGATTGATAAATTTGAACACAACATTGACTCTAGGAAAATATGCAATTTTCGGCAAATAGCAAATATTAGGGGATGAATTTTCAGTAATTTAATATATATGAGTATATGTGTAAATTTTATAATTATTTTATAAAGGATGACAATATGGTTGCATCTCCAAACCCCAACATATTGTGTGATTACACAAAACAGGAAAAAAAAACACAAATCTCCCTCCCTCTAGTTGCCGTCAAAATACACAGAGGAGAAGGAAAAATCTGATTTTTCTTCTCCACTTATTTTGAGAGCCCACACTTAATTTCTTATCACCCATCCGATTGAGATATACTTCTGATCCTACGAGTGGTTATTGGTGTGAAGGTTGATTCGAGTTCTACAAAAAATGAAAAACACAAAAAGACAATCAATATGATTCCACTAAGTCAGAAATTCTCCAATACAACATAAGGTATAAATCGTTTCTACCTCTATTGAATACATTTAACTAAGTATGCATAACGTAAGTATGATTTTAATATTTAACATGATTAAATAGTTGATGTGAAAAAAAAATATTTTCCGCCCACGAACCGTTCGCGGTTCATTGATTTTTCACGAAAACTCTTATCCTATTTTTATCTTTTAAATTTTAAATTTAAATTTTGAACTTTGAATTTTGAATTTTTAACGTAGATAATTAAAATTCAAAATATAATTATCAACTTTATCTTTTAAATTTTGAATTCAAAAGATAATTATCTATTTTATCTTTTTATCTTTTGAATTTTTAATTTTAAAAAGGATATTTAATGGGATTATTTAATTAGAAAAATAGGTTTCCTTAGTTAAAGAGTTTTGATCAAAGCTTGAAAATGTGATTTCCTGAAAGATAAGAAGATAATTACACATGCCATGAAAACTAATATTTAAATTATTGTAATTTATTTATGATTATTTTATGGGTTATAATTAGAAATGATTAAATAGGGAGGTTAATTTTGAATGGATGATTTATTATTAATCCCGCATCATTATTTAACATGTCACATAGAAATAGGGATATATTAATATCAAAATACCATGTAGCATGTACAAGCATATAGTAATATAAGTTTATAGTTGGTTATAATTTAAATACAATTCGAATTCTATAAAAGTTATAAATTTTAAATTAGGATTTAAATTTTATAAAAGTTTGTAATTATTGAAGCTTGTTTTTTCCATATTAATAAAGAGTTCTAATTTTGAAAAAAAAAAACAACGAAAAGTCAATTTTTCAAAAAACTAAGTGGGATGGTCATTTATGTTGAAACATTTTCAAAGTCCCTAACGCAAACTTGATCGTGGCACGAGGAATGGTTTAGAGTCGTCTTTGCGGTGGTGAGGCATGACCGTTCCTAGAGGAACTGTTAGTTCATGGCAACATTTAAAGTCGGTGCATTGGCTAAACACTTAGATCGAAGCACATTTGAATCTTTCATAGGGGCTAGTCACTACATCTTGACAAGCGTTAGCCAAGTAAAATGAGTCTCGATGCGATAAGATGTAACTTAGACGTTGTCCTTAGATGAGACAAGCTATCTTGTTGATCGTAGCAACATGAAAGAAATATTTTTTATTATATTTCTAAATATTTAAGTATTTACACCATGCATCATACTTTCCTAAATGATTGAGTATTTATTTGCACTGCTTTATTTATTCTTTTCAATAATCATGTCGCTATCTCCTCTCTCAACTATCTTAAACGCGAGTAAACTTACTGGTGAAAATTACATGGATTGGAAACGTAATCTTGATATCGTGCTGACGGTAGAAAGCATAACTTCGTGCTCACCACCTCTTGTCCTCTTGAGTCTATTGTTGAATCGACTCAAGATGAAAATGTTGCTTATGTTTCTTGGATGCGTTCAGATGAGATCTCTATGTGTTACATCTTGGCTTTTGTTAGCAATGTGTTGTAACAACAGTATGAGAACTTTGAACTTTAAAAATGGGCATTTCTGCTTTCGTGGCTAAATATAGGTTTTCTTGTAGTATTCATCGCGAAAGGCCCATTTTTAGCTAGTTCGTCACCAAAGGCAACCTACACTCCTTTCTTACGCGTCGCAATATATTTACCATGAAGGAAACATTTCCACACGTTTTACCGATGAATGTTTTGAATTCATCAGTAAAAGGACAACTTTTACCGATGAAATAATAAATTGGTTGGTAAAAGTTGTGCTTTTACCAATGAATGTTTTGATTTCATCGGTAAACGTTTCCTTAGCCTTGTTAAAACACCATTGTTTTTTTACAGGGGGTTGGTACACAAAAGAAACCCTCAACATAGAGCTTCCCCATTCACACCCCCCTCACGCGACAGGGCTCCTCCGCTTGTCAGTGATCATCGACGATCGTCACCAATAATTCATTTCTCAAGTGAGCTTCATGCCGAGCTTCCACAACAAGCTTCCCCAATGAGCTTTAAAGCTCATCATCATCATTTGGAGCTCTTGCTCTCCGATAGTTAGGTCTATGATTTTAGGTAAGTTGATTTTGTTTCTATTTGTTCTCTATTTTTTGGTTTACATTCATCAATCATGTATATTGTGATACTCATTATCTGATATCCTTTTGTTTCAGAGTAGGTGTTTTGATGCCCAACATATTATCTTTCTTTAGCTTATAGCAATTTTGAACCTGCATTTGATGATATAATATTTAGATAAATTGAAAAACTCATGGAAGATAAAGCAATCAGATGATTCTTTGACATGATTCATGAAAATACCTCTACCTCCATACAATATTCAAAGAAACCAAGTTCAACTTCAAGTTGTTTTCTATAAATGTAATTACTATTAATGTGAAAATGGTACTATGAAATTGATGAATAGATATTTGCTCTTTCCTTATATAGAAAAATTAAGAATAGACAAAAACAGCATGTGCGCCGTCTCCGCAGAGAAATTATTAGTAATGACGGCCATAATGTGGCTCTACCAGAGAGATTGGAATTGACAAAAATAGCTTATGCATTTGCTTGGTCTCTATGTGATTATTTTGATATGTACAAGTACCCCATTATTGAATTTCCTTTTTCTTTGGTTGACTAAACTAATATTTCCTTAAGAAAATGGATGAGTGTAATTGGTTTCGTGGATTCATAGGTCTTTCAAAAAAAAATCATTTGTAATTTTAACCAAAAAAAACATCTAAACATCTAATTTTTCTTCAATGACTAGAAGGGTTCTTGTCGGAATCCACGTAATCATATTTACTACTATATACTTGGTGAAGTTATTTGACTAAAAAATTTATTGAGTTTCTTAATCGATAAAAGACAGTACATAATCCATAATGTATAATTTATTCAAAGGTAAGAGGCTTTAACTTGGCCAAGTATTCGCTAAAATGAATCACTGAATAAGACATGGTGAACTGCATGAGACAGTTCACTGTTATGTCTTTCTTATTCACAGTCAATAAATAGGTTAATGAAATAATAACTAAAGGGGTAAAACAATAATTTTGCATTCCACTCTTGTTACTGATATTCACGAAGGGTAATATGTCAAAATATTATACGGACCGTAAAATAAAAGAGTTTATTTGCACCAACAGAAAATATAACGTGCATGAATTGAGAGTTGATTCGACATTGGACTTATAGTGGAGTCGTACAATACCAGAATTAAATAAGTCAGGATTTTATGGAGATAAACTCACCGAGTATTTGAGCCCTATAGCTATATTTATGTGGGTAGATTCGGTCTCATGAGTAACTCATAAGAATATGAATGAAAAATAACACAAGTTGGAACAAAAACGTGTTTTGGACCAATGTATATTTCTCGAGCCCATATGTGATGGATGTTATCACTTAATTAGTGAAGAGCAAGTAATTAATGTCAAATTAATTAATTGGTTATTTTATAGTTATTAGATAATTAGTAAATAAAAGAAAATAATTAATTAATTGATGGAGATCAATTTAATTTATCAATTTGGATTGATGAATTTGGATAGAACATTGACTCTAGGGAGGTATGAAATTTTTGGCAATAACAAATATTATGGGGCGAACTTTTTGTAATTTACCATATACAGATATTGTGCAAATTCTGTAATTTTTAGATAAGGGATAGTAATAGGGTTGCATCACCAAACCCTAACACAATGTGTGATTACACAGAGTAGAAAAAAAACACAGTTTCTCTCCCTCCCCGTAGTTGCCACCGAAATACACATAGGATAAGAAAAAATTTGATTTTTCTTCTCTAATTGTTTTGAGAGCCTACACTCAATTCTTAATCAACATCCGATTGTGATATATTTCTGAATCCTACCAGTGATTATTGATGTGAAAGCTGATTCGAGTTCTAAGAAGAATAAGGAACACAAAGACAATGAATATGATTCCATCAAATCAGAAATTCCTCGATACAACATAATGTATAAATAGTTTCTACCTTTATTGAATACGTTTAACTAAGTATGTGTAATCGTAGGTGTGGTTTACTATTTAATATGATTAAATGATTGATGTGATTTTTTTTATTTTCCGTCCACAAACCATTCGTAATTCATTGATATTTCTAAAATTTTAAAACTCGATCCAATAATAAATCCATGACCAATTATGCCGTGGGGACTATACATTATTGGGCCATTGCCGACAACACACTCACAAAAGGCAAAATGCTTGTATGGGCTGACCTCTATTGAAGGACACGATTTGGCCCAATCGTGAAATGCAACTCACCTACAGAAATTTTATGTATGAGTGATTTACTTTTCTGTTTATGCTAATAATAAAATATTCAAACTATGTGATTTTTTTTCAATTAAGAATTTTTCATGTAAAATTGTGTCTTCTTTTTATTTCCTTTATTATTAATTACGACGAAAGCAAAGAAAATTACCTTAACTATACCAAGCGAATACCTATGACAAAAATAGAAAATTGTTAATAGTATGCCAAACAGTTATTTATGATAAAAATAAAAAAAATTATCTAAGTATATCAAACGAACTACTTATAAAAAATAAAAAATTCTATGTAAAGCTAATCGGACACTTATGATAAACTTTCCCAAAAAACCTCGATGGTTATTTAGGGAAAATGATTAAAATGTCAAAGTGCGCTGAACAACAACGAGAAAAATTTACCCACGGCATAAGCAGCAAATTTCCTTAGTATTTGGACGGCAGTTATGCTAAAAAAAGCTCAAGAAAATAACTAAGTATGATAGAGCAGATTTGCCTAAGTATATAAGAAGGGATAAAAAAGGATCATTACACTCACATTTGTAAAAAAAAAAGAAGAAGAAGAAGAGAGCAGGGATCGTGCGGAGTAAAATAAAATGAAAAGGCGATTAATCTAAAACTATCCACTCAGCCAAAGGATCAGGAACCCTCCGAGTCTCCTATTCACCCATTTATTGACAATTTTAAAAATTGTTGTGTTTGCCTATGAACATTTTAATCAATGAGATTATGAAATATCTAAATTTGCCGGTTTTAGTATTATTATTATATTTTATTTTTAAATTCAAATTTGAAATGATATTGTTTAATTTAAATCTCCTATCTATAGGGATTTTCGGTTATGGAAAAAATATTTTCCATAACCGATTGATAATCAATCTCTTATTTGTTTAATTTTCAGATTTAATAATTTTTTCCGTTATTCCTTTTTGTTTGTGTTTTGCTACATGATCTTGTGTGTATCAGGTTTCTTATTTAATCTTACGCAATTGTTTGCATTCATGACAAGAAATAGTACGTTCAAGTTTGTGAAGAATTCTTTTAAACTTTTTGGTCGACACATTCATTATTATTTCTATTTTTATATCAAGCTTCACGAGGTTCATTCATGGAAGGTTAGTGCTTTGATATATTGTCACTTTTATGTTGTTTAGAATATCATATTGTATAATTTTTTGTTTTATATATATATATATATCAATATCATTTTTACGTTAATCTTAGATGTGTTTGTTGTGGATTCAATATGTGTTTAGTGCTTAGATCTGCATTTTTATAGTATATAAGTGTGTGTATATATATGTGTGTGTATATCAACGGTCAAGTGATGTAATGACATGTTTGTAGAAATTTTAGTAGTTAGATTCGATGATGCATGTTTCGATTCATATTTCTTGTTTCGGAGTAAATCATTATCCACTGCATATTTATTGTATGAAAACCGTTAATATTTGATGATTCGTGTTTTCAAAACATATTTACTTGTTTTAGAGTAAATCATTATACATGATAATGTCAATAACATGTTTGTTCTATGAAAACTGTTTAATTTATATATTACTTAATAAGTCTCAATATTGTATTTACAATAAAATATATAGCAAATTTGTATTACTGTAAATCATTGTAGTTGTATTATGACAAATACATCATATATATGATGTTCAATTTTCATGTAGTTTTTCAATAAAATTATATTTCAGGAATTCTAAAGATCCCTACTATTGTCATGTATAATGGAAGATGTGATGAGCCAAAGTTTTACGTTGATTTTCATTCTAAACCTTTTTTATTAATGTCAATATGAAGTTTGTTGAGTTGGTTGAAAGAATTAATACAGCATTGGATTCTGTTGATGGGAGAGATAAGTTTGAAATTATTGTCAAATTACAATTTGACAATGCTTCATTTACTACTGTTGAAATTAAAAATGATCATGACGTTCAATGGTATGTTTTGTTGATAAGGAACGAAATTGGTGCTAACTTTCCACTTATTATTGGCAGTAGTAAGTTCCATATAGTCCAATGCACTGACTTGTAAAATTACATGTTTTATGAGGGTAGTCAATGTTCATCAACGAATTGTGAGGATACTCAAGATGATGACATTTTTATTGTTCTGGTTGATTTAGAAAATATTTCTAGTAATTTTGACATTAAAATGAAATCATTATTTATAAATAAATACAAGTTAAAAGAGGTGTTGCACATGATTGCATTGCAAGAGAATTCAAATTTCTAGTTGGTATTAGAGTAGCGTGATAATCCAAAAAATACAAACCTTATGAACCGCATGGGAAGCGACACTGTTCACACCCTCAAAAACCACAAAAAATGTCTCTTCTCACAAAACTCATAACAGAACGACATTGTTTTGAGTAGCCCTTCAACTTAATTTTGTTCATTTTCATGTAGAATGAGAAATAAAATTTTCCTACATTTTTTAAAGTGGTATACTTTAGTATTTTGAGAAAATATTTTAACAAATTTACATTTGTTAAAAGTAATTTTATCTTATCTCCTGTTGTTTGTTTAAAAAGAATTACTAGTTGATTGTTGATTTGTGAAAGAAGAAAACGGGTAATGTTATGGGTGTTTCTCGAGACTCCCATGAGAAGAAGACTTGGGTCTCTCCATATTCGCAGGTCTAGGGAGTGCCAACAAAGCACGGATTACTGGAGCAACAACTCAGGTGAAGCGGAAGTGAAACCATTCAACGAAAGACCTATTTTCGATTTGGATGATATCAAAAAAATTTCATTGGGCCAAACCTCTACCACCTCAAGCAATGCGAAAGTCAAGAACTCATACACCTGAAGGTTCATGAGTACCAGTATAAATAATCATTCAACATTTAAAGCCCTCACTTATTGAACATCAGGTTGATTGCGTATATTCAATTGGGACAAGACACATTAAATTCATGTACATTTAATGTTTTGTTATTCCCTTCAACTAGGGTATGACCATCAGGTTGGCCAATGACCATCATGCCTTAGAAACACTTTATCTCAATTTCGAAGAATGTAAGTTCGCTTTTATCATATAGAAACTCTACCTAAGTCTCTCCATGCTTCTAATTTAAGAATAAAAAACTCTTCAACTAAGGAATCCCCACTGGTGTCCCCTTACTAGTATGGAACACGTGTAATGGGCATATTTCAACAACAATCATATTTTGCTGCTAATCAATTGTCAACAATTAAATTATCATCAGTTAAATTACAATGACCCTCCAATATTACGTATACCAAACAACATCTGATAAAATTTTATGTTATTGTAACAGTAATATACTAGATCTGATTAGGGTTAGGAGGAGAAGAAAATTTCATTGCATGAACTATGATCCATGTATTGTACTTATTTGACAAAGAGTGTAATGAATACATAACCACTTTGACCAGTAATCACACAAGGTCAAGCTCACACATGAGCTCCTAGTCACGTCTAATTTTCATTAAACATGTCTCACAAATTTGTCTTCCATTTGACTCTTTTAACCGTTCCAATTTAAAACCAACTTTAACACCGCCTCTTACCAACGGATTAAACTCAGAATATTCTGTCACGGGGCCCAATGGTCGAACCAATTACCACGCCCCTTCTCGAAAGTGATTTTCACCCCCTTTCTCTCACAAATATGGAGAAACAAAGGTGTCTTTTCTTTTTTCAACAGAAAAAAATTTTGTTTGCTTAAAGAGTTCCTAGTCATTATTAACATGAATTAGTATTAATCAGATTAGATCATATAATTTTATTGATTTAATTTATAATGTTGATAACATTGATTTTCTTGATTCAATCGTGGAGAAAATTCAATTTTTTTAATTATCATATCATTTTATATTGCATGTGTATTTTTTTAATTTTAAGAGTTTACTCATTTTCTATTTTTAACATGAATAAAATATTATATTTATAGACATGTGACAACGTATTTTAAATATGAGAACTGGAATTTTAGATGAGTGAAATCATATTTTGCCCTAAATGTTAATAGTATTATTGTTGAAACTGGTGTAAACACTTGATTTGTGGTGTTATAAAATTTTCAAAGATTTAATTGAGAAAATTAAACATATATGAATGGAATTTAGAATAGATTTTAAGGACTACAAAGTCTTCTTTTTATCGAGATCAGTAATCAATATTTTATTTTGTGAGTAATTATAGATCAACCGAGATATAGATTAAACTTTAGTTAAATAATTGATATGACAATTATTCATAGATTACTGTTCTTTTACTCATTAAAATTATTTGATAAATTAATCTATAAATAATTGACACATTATTAGAGTAATTAAAAATTTTAATTTAAATATTGAACATTACATTATAGAGTTATTCATATTTTATCCATATATTATGTTTTTCTTAAAATAAAATTGAATTGTTTGTAATATTTGATTCCAAAGCTAGGACGTCATTCATGATGTGGTGTAAAGATGCCCCTGTAGCGCGTTAGCGAGGCAAAATTTAGATTAGAAATCAGCGGCTCATACAAAGAAATAGATTTAACAATCAGCGGCTAGAAACCATTTTCGTTTTGCCCAAGTAATGAACGCCACGTGTAGAACCAACCTCGCCGGTTTCAAAACTTCGAGAACCTTCAACTTTATATAACTCTTCCAAGCCTCTATTCTTTCATACTAAAAGTCTCATCGTCTCCTTCAATCTAATCTCTTCTCAGTTCTCTCTTTTCCTCTCCCTTTTTTCAAGTATACTTCATCGTTATCATGGGTAATTTAATTTAATAGCTTAGTTTTTGTCTTAGGCATTACATTTCTCTCTGCTCTGAGCATCGTCGGAGTATTGGTTTTGACTTTGTGTGTTTTTCTTTTGACAGTATCGGGCAAAAAGATTAAGATCGGAATCAACGGTAAATTTCTGATCATCATTTGCGGTTTTGTTTATTTTCGTCTTCATTCTATCAAAGGAAATGAAACGTGGGGTGTTTGTTTAGGATTCGGAAGGATAGGACGTTTGGTTGCGCGGGTTGCTCTTCAGAGGGATGATGTTGAGCTCGTTGCTGTGAACGACCCCTTCATCACCACCGACTACATGGTATAATCCTTCAAACGCTTTAAGCTTACTTCTGTCTTTGGTATGCTGGGTTTAATTTAAGTCTGGATGAATATGTTTTTGTAGACCTATATGTTCAAGTATGATTCAGTTCACGGACAGTGGAAGCACCATGAGATCGCAGTCAAAGACTCTAAGACCCTTCTCTTTGGTGAGAAGCCAGTTACTGTATTCGGCGTCAGGTAGAAATTAACTCTTGGTTTTCACTCTTATGTGTAGTACGAGACGGGTTTTGGGATTGATAGATCTCATTTCTTCTCTTTAATCTCATTCGACTTGGATATTTCAGAAATCCTGAGGAGATTCCCTGGGCTGAGACTGGAGCCGAGTTTGTAGTGGAGTCTACTGGTGTATTCACCGACAAGGATAAGGCTGCCGCACACTTGAAGGTTCGCTGTGGTCACTCAAAATTTTGTCCACTCTATGTTTGTATAATAAATACGATCTGTCCAGAATGGAACTTAAGTTGGAATCGGTGTGTTTTTCATTAATATTTAGGCGTTGGATATTGAAATTTGGCACCTCTGTTGTAGTTTCCACTTTCCTAGAAAGATCTGAAATCAGCCTTGTTTTGCTATCTCTTTAACAATGTGAACGAATTATCGCTTTTGAATTTCTTTTCTTTAATTGAATAGTTCTCGTCTTTATTCATCTGTGCATGGCATTTGTTGTCCCAATAGTGGGACTGAATTTTTTTACTTTCTTGTTTGCTGATCAGGGTGGTGCAAAGAAGGTTATTATTTCTGCTCCTAGCAAGGATGCACCAATGTTTGTTGTAGGTGTCAACGAGAATGAGTACAAGCCAGAGCTGGATATTGTTTCTAATGCTAGCTGCACTACCAACTGCCTTGCTCCCCTTGCCAAGGTTATTTCTCAATATCAATCTGCTTCTCTATGCTGTCTAAAGAATTTGAATTAAGGATTATTTGAGAAGTAACGTTATATATCGAATATTCTACAGGTTATTAATGACAGATTTGGAATTGTTGAAGGTCTTATGACCACTGTCCACTCCATTACAGGTGAGCAGTAGTCTGTATGATCACGCATCTTGATATTCTGATATATGTTAGTTTGACTTAGATTATTCTGCTTGCTTCTGTTTGATTCAGCCACACAGAAGACTGTCGATGGCCCCTCAAGCAAGGACTGGAGGGGTGGGAGAGCTGCTTCCTTTAACATTATTCCCAGCAGCACGGGAGCTGCAAAGGTATCTTAATATAAATGCGTCTATTTTTTAATGGAGGACAGTTTCTTTTAAGTTCTATCTCGTGTTATTTTTGGATAGATAGGTTGATGAGTGTTCACCCCTAATTAAGAAACATCAAATATATAATATAGGATTAGGCGATTATTTAAAAGCTGCATAAGTTAATCAAGTTTCGTAGTTCATTTTACTAAATGCTCTGCCTTAATTGACCATCTTTTTTATTACTATAATCTTATAGGCTGTAGGAAAAGTTCTTCCAGCACTCAATGGTAAATTGACTGGAATGTCCTTTCGAGTTCCGACTGTGGATGTTTCAGTTGTTGACCTTACTGTCAGGCTTGCCAAAAAGGCAAGCTATGAGGAGATCAAAGCAGCCATCAAGTAACTATCAGTTAATTCTGCTCAAAACGTTTTCTTCTTGGTATGTGGGAATTTATGATGCGTAACTATGCTCTGTTAATTGTGAATTTCGTAGGGAAGAGTCAGAAGGGAAGCTTAAGGGGATTTTGGGTTATACCGAAGACGATGTGGTTTCCACAGACTTCATTGGTGATAGCAGGTGGCTTCTATTTCTTAGTTCTCAAATATTTATGCCTACCCTTAGAAGTAGTACTGTATAAGGATCTTATTGGTTGCATTTCTGATAAGGGTTATTAAATGTATGGAGTTGGACTAATTTTGGTTTACTTTTCCCATTTAAAACAGGTCAAGCATATTTGATGCCAAGGCTGGAATCGCATTGAATGAAAATTTCGTGAAGCTTGTCGCATGGTACGACAACGAATGGGGTTACAGGTAAATTCTTGGTTCTCTATACAAAAACTAAGAGCTTGAGTAGTCTTCATAATGCATGATGAGATATGATTAACCTTATTGAGACTCCATGGGCCAAGTTCTATGTTTCGTTAATGTTAATTGCAGTTGAATATTTTTTTGGTTAGCTTTGAATATTTTTTTGGTTAGCTTTGAGTTCTTGGAGCATAGTTCTCCAATTAATCTTGTTAATCTTGAGGGTGGACGGACCCGCGATAAGAAGTTTAATTGGAGCTGAATATTGCTATGCTAACACTGTTTTTCTGACGATTTTGCAGTTCTCGAGTGGTCGACTTGATTGTTCACATTGCATCCACAACAGCGTAAATTTAAGGCAGCTAAAGAATTGATTCACAGCTTCCTTTCTTTGTTAGGTTGAGTCTGAGTTTTAGTTATGAGAGTCTGAAATAAGTACCGAATTCCGTATGGGTTTATGTATGCTTCGAAATATGCTTCAAATTATGTTTTTGAATTTTGAATTTCTGATTATGCAGTCTTATGATCTTCACTATTTTTCTAAAGGAAAGTTCGAAGCTGTGAACAGTTTCCAATTGATTAAAGGAATATAACGTTCCTTCTGTTTTCGCAAACTATATCATTGAGTTGCTGTAATTTCATGGCTATATAATTTTATAATTATATAGATAATTATAGAACACTTGGTTATTGTTTTGAAGTACCATTATATTTGATGTTTTTTTCTGGGAAATTCCGATCCTCATGACAACGGAATGAGAGATTATTAGGAATGAAGTCCGCAGAGTGGCTGTTTGCGTATTGTATAGCGAATCATTATTACTTTGATGCAAAAGTCTATTTTTAGCATAAAGTGATCAATGTGTCACTTATCAAGGACTGTATTTATACGGATTGTGTTTGAGTGACGGTTAAGATGTCAAATTTGGAGAGCAAAAATGAATAATAAAAAGCCTTTTTTTTCGGATTGGTGTGATAGAATCTCTATCTGGCGTAGGGATTGACATACGCTATCCTTGTAAAACTGCTGTCACCACTGTCTTAGCCACCACGTAACTGGCAGTCATTGCTAGTTTTAAACGACCATTTTGATTCTCTCTAAGGTGGCAGCTTCTTACTGTGCTCAAGTTGTCACTTAAGCATATAAGTTAGAGATGAGAAGAAAAATTCCAAAACGCCCAACCATTGGGCTCATGACACATCGAAACTTAGATTCGATTCTTCTACATGATGAATTAACTAATCCCATAAGCTCTCTAATGAAGCTAAATAGGATGCTTATTTTACAGACCATTTATGAAAAAATTATGAATATATATATGTTAAATTACGACATAATATGCTCATACAATAATTTAAATTTATGCATGAGAATATCAATCTTAGAGTTAATCTTATTTTTGTTTTTATGTGTGCATTCTAATACATGTTAAATGTCATATGACTTTAGCATATAAAGACAATTTAATTTTGTTGTTCTTAGTCAAATCTCATGATTTAGGCACATGAATACCATTTTCGAGAACATCCCACATATTATAATTAGAAGATTGAATAAATATTCTCATTCTAATTTTCTAAAAATTAAAATATATTTCGTAAAATAATTGAACTTGATCGTCCTTGTTGAAAACTAAAAGGTGATGTCATAGCTCAAGATAATTAAGTCTTAGACATTTGAGCGACATGTTTTGATATCGATCGTAGGATCGGTATGACACCCTTTTTATTAAGAGAATAAAAAAAATTGTAAACTTAAAAAATAAATTGCTTGAAATATGTTATAAATAAACAATCAATCAATAATATGATAATAGTGTAATTTAATTAAACTAACGCAAGTAGCAATTGGAAGATCAAGAATAAAACTCAAATAAATAGTGTACGGATGCTTAAATGCGTGAAAATAAATAAATAAAATAATAACAATGCATAATCTTAAGTAGTGTGGAATAATAAACGTGCAAGAAATTGAATACGAAAAGTAAAGTGTATGTAAATAAATTGTAGGGAAGAGAGATTTGACATGCGATATTTTTATGTTGTTCAGAAAATCATCCCTACGTCCACGTTTCAAGGACCCCTTTGAAGAATTTTCTCTTGCGATCTTCTTAAGGGTGAAAATCAAACATTTACAAACCCTATTGGTGGTGCCAATCAAACCTTGACAATGCATTTTGGTCCAGATTTTGATCTCTTACAAAATCACTCAATCTCTCAAAGAGTAGATCTCTTCATTTTTCGTTCACAATATTTTCTAACTTCTCTCTAGAATGTTTTTCTCAAATCAACGCTCAAAATACAAATCTCTTAAAAGTATAAAATTCTACAGAACTTCGTCGGAGATGAGTGGAAAGATGTTGAAAAGTGTGTTAAAGAATGAAATGTCATGGGGTATTTATAGGTGTCAAAACACTGTAGAATTCGGTTGGACCGGTCCCTAATTTAAGAACAAATTCCTTAATGTGGAACTGATGCATTGGTAGGGAACCCGGTTGGACAAGTTTGCATTTAAGGATTTTATTCCTTAATTGCACAAATCAGTGCAACGGTGAGGAGTTCACCAATGGACCGGTTATAGATGGTTCATCGTGCTAAAGTTTAGTCGGTTTGAATGTCGAACCTGAGATGAATCAGGTCTTAATATTTTACACAATTCTGTCATGTTAAGCTTGCTATTGTCTGGTTCAATTCTGTCATGTTCAACCTGCTATTTTCTGGTTCATGAGCGATTGGTTCAGTTCTGAATTGCTTGCAGAGTTATGAGCTTAGATAATTGTACGAAATTAGATCTTTAACATTCTTAAAAATAGGGGTGTTTAAAATTATCTCAAACCGAACAAAACCTACAATGGTCGGTTTGGTCAGTTATATACCTAAAATGGTCAGTTTGGTCGAAAAATCATGTGATTTTGAACCGAATTGTACCAAACCGAAGTATAAATAAATAAATAAATTATATACACACACACTAAGTACAAACCTTAGTCCTTTAGTCCTTTCTCCCTCGTCTCTCTCCTTTGATTTAATTATTTAAATTTATTTAATATACTTCGTGTTCTTCATAATACGACATGTATATATCATAATGTACAATTTATTTTAATATCATAATTAATATTAAAATGTTTATGTATTGAATATATAAATAAATATTATTTATATATAGATAATTAGACATTCTTACCCTTCTTCCACATGGACTGAAAAGCAAAAAAAAAAAACAGATTAATATGAAAAGAGAGACAAAACTCTCAATTTCAATTTCTCACCTCGTTGAGTAAACAAACACTTTTGAACCCACATCTGTGAAGTTTAGCCTCCACTCTCTTAGCCTCAAACAAGAAAACCCAATCGATTCCGTTTCAGAACAAAGACTTTAACAACCCCAAGTTTGCTCTTCTGATGATCATATTCAAAATCAACGCATAGTATTAGGGGGGAATCAACAAGGCTTTTCTCCATTGAATCCAACTGTTTCCGGTTTACCCGAATTTTCAAGTCTGCCATCTCTAGTCAATAGCAACGAGAATTACTTGAGCTGTGATTCTGATCTGTCAACGCCTATATCATGCTCAACTCCGTTGAATTCATCGTCTCCATATATTAACAGCAGTAATGAGGATGAGAAAGAATCCCAGCGAGCACCCCGGCGAGAACCCTGGACCCCTTCAGTCCAGTAATACACACTCGGTTCGTGCTTGGATAGACCCGTCAATGGCCTCTAGCAGATTCTCTAGTTTTTTCATTCCGCCACGAACTCAGGATGAGGAGGAGCACGATGGCATCTATGATAAGCCATCCTCTGCTTCCTCCGTTTCTCGTCATTGAATGAGTTAAAAAGGAAAACCCAAAACTCTCTTTAGAAAAGGTTATGTTCTAGCTTCTTCGAAAACCCACGTCACAAATTCTTCCTATTAAACCTCAGAATCTTAGTTTAATTGTTCTTTTACAGGAATTGATCGTCTTGTTCCTGTTGCTGTCAGGAAGATTTTACAGAGAGCAGGGAGTTTGGGTCTTTTATCCCTTCTTATGTTTAACTTGATAGAGAAAGGGTTCTCTCTCTTTCACGAAACCCCATTTTGTTCTTTTTTTAGAACTGACTAGGTGGAGTGGCACCTGCCTTACCCCCTCAAGATTATAATATTATTGTTTTAAATTGCTTAACGATTAAATATTAATATTTAAAATAAACTAATAATATACTAAGAGTATCATTGATGATCCAATAGCTAAAGTGTCTTAATTCTGTTGAACAGTATTTGAATTGTGATTTTCAAGTCAATTAGAATATGATTAAGAAAAAAATTCATAAGAAACTATACACCATTATCCTCAAATCAAAGACAATATGCCCTAAATGTTTTAAGCAACCTAAAAACATTCAGACTTCATGTTTTCCTTTATAATTTATGAAGATTTTTTATTTTTCTTTGAACGCTATCATGAAAAATTTAACAAGCCAATTTGAAGAATTTTGGTCAAAATAATGTGGCCATTTTATTTTGAGTGATTAAACATCTATGGTGGTTACAAATCAATGACATGTGCAAAATTTGAGTATTTATTTCTCTTTTATTGATTTAGTATGTACTTTAAATTAATATGGATATATATCTTACCAATTATGAAAACTATAAAAAATAAAAAATAAAAATCAATGCTTGAAAACATGGCACCAAATAAAAGAAAACTATATCTGGTCACAGATCATAACTATCTATTCATCAAATTTTACAACACTAAAATATTGCCCCCTAGGAAAATATGAAAAATGATTAGAAAACTTACTTTATCAGTGACGAAGAAAAAAAAACGAATGGAACATGTGGGAGGAAAGTTATGTAACCTAATACAGCACAAGAGAAAAAATCAAATAGATAATGATCAAATGGTAGCAGAGTTAAACAACTTTAAGCACAATTGAAGATATTTGTAAACATGTATTGTACTACCATACCAATACTACAATATTACTATAAGCAATAATATTAAAGAGCACTCATGAACAAACCAGTCAACATACATATACAACTTTGAAATAAAAAACAAAAACAAAATATGGGAAGAAGTAACATGAAAAAACTTATTCATATGAGCCCTCAACACACACACATGTAAAATGAACAATAAAGTGTTGCTTTTAGTTGAACGTAGAGAATTTTGACCAAGTAAAGATAAAAATAAAAGAGATAACATTCGTATAATCCCTTGTCAAAACACAATAAGCAATTAAAAATAATTTCAAAAATGAAAGATACTTGAACACTATTTTATTTGAACTTAAGCAAATTAAGGAATCAAGCCATCAACTAATGGAAGCTAACTAAATAGTCTAAACTGATGCAAAGTCAATGAACTATCCATTTCAGATAAGACTAATATGTTCATATAATATTGAGATGGAAGAAAATAATTCATACTGCATTCGTAGACTTTGAAGACTTATAAAGAAGAAGTCAACTAAATTTCAAGTTTCATGAAAGCGAGTTCACTTTTGAAGTTGACCAAAGCATCCTCCTTTCATATGTAACTGTAGAGATCAATATGGCGAGAGGCTATTGTAAGAATTACCTATTCCATTTCCCTAATCATAAAAGATAAAATCCCGAGCCTTCCGCACAAAGGATATTATTTTATTTGTACTCATTTTAGACTCTAGACATGGATGTATAATCTCATATCAAGATTTTTGATATATCTTATTAATATACCACTATGGACTCTACTGGAAGCCTTTTTTCATATTTAACAATACACAATTAGAAATAATTTCAAAAATGAAATATGCTTGAACACTGTTTTTTTTAACTTAAGTAGATTAAGGAATCAAGCCATCAACTAATGAAAGCTAACTAAATAGTCTAAATTGATGCATAGTCTATGAACTATCCATTTCATATAAGACTAATATGTTCAGATAATATTGTGAAACAATTGATATTGCAAATGTAGATTTTGAAGACTTCTAAAAAAGAAGTTAATATAAATTTCAAGTTCCATGAAAGCGAGTTCACTTTTGAAGTTGGCCAAAGCATCCTCCCTCACATGTAACAGTAGAGATCAATATAGCAAGAGGATATTGTAAGAATTATCTATTTCATTTCCTTAACATAAAAGATGAAATCTTGAGCCTTCCGCACAAAAGATATTGTTTTATTTTTACACGTTTCAGACTTTAGACAAGGATGTGTAATCTCATATAATTTTTTTGATATATCTTGTTAATATACCACTTTGGACTCTACTGAAAGCCTTTTTTCATATTTATACCAAGAAACAACTTGATTTTAATTCGATATGATTGTAGAAAAACACATTGTATAATTAAAAATAGAAAATGTGAAGAACAAATGTAAGAACAAAATAATTTTACAGGTAAAATTCATATTACATAAAAATACACCACAAGCACTTGATAAATTATGTAGATTTTCTCGTCTATAGGTTAGATATTGTGTTTTACATACAGTAATAGCATTTGTTCTAAAATTAATAATATAACCTACCTCATCAGCAAGAAGCAAGACCCTTTTAGTTCACGTGCATGTGAACTAAAAGTTTCATTTTAGAATAGTACGTATTAATACAGAACTCACCACATCATAGCCAGACAGTGAACATAAGATAGGTGCTTTATTATCATGTGAACAGAAAAGTACTTGCTCTAGTCCTAGGTCCATGTCTATCAGTCTAATCTTGTTGGTTCTATAAGCGGTCTTGATCTATTTTTGTTTCCTCACACTTCAAGTTGATGTTGGAAACTCCAACATCATAAAACGTCTAAGTTTATCATCTATGTTAATAAAATTTCAATCACTTTCAAGCTATTAACGATCAAGCATAATACAATATATCAAATACAAAAATAATATATTGTTAATGAGGTCAAGGTAAAGAGGGAGAAGTCTGCATGCACAAGGTGTGATGATGATTTTCTTACAATTCAACGTTTTCCTGGTTCATGATGATGAGCTAACCAAAACCAAACGTTAGTATTTAACGGGTTCCTTAAAAAAAGTAGACCAAACCACTTATTCCTGAAATTAAAGATCAAACCCTAGTGCCATTGTTTTAATTAGTTAGTTACATCATATTTAATTCTAGGTATTTCTCTTCCCCACCTCCCGCACAGCCACATTCACCAGCAAAAAGACTCCACCCACATCAATTGAGATTCTAATGATACAGCACACGAACAGATACAGAGAGGAATGTCACAAAAGGAAGAGTTATACCATCCAAAAGGCAAATCAAGAGTTTTTGTTTACTACTACAAAAATAAAGAATTAAGGTAAACATTACATCCATGTCAATCAATTACCAAGAATCACTATACATCTATGATTTCATTCTCATAATCTAGATTAATTAGAGTACAAGATTAATCAAATATTCAACAAATTGATGTGTAGTGAAGTGAAAGAGTTACGAAAGCTAATGGAATTAAGTGATTATTAATTAGTATATTTTTGTAGAATGTGGTTCAAAACACAATGGAAAGCTAACCAAAATCCAAAAGAAATCGCATAAAAGTAAATTTATTTAGAAACAACTTACCTCAGCTCAATATTTCACACACAAAGGACTATAATGAGCCTAAAAAGCAAAATCAACAAATCGAGACTCCTTGTAAAAGACCAACAATGGAGTCTTAAAAACACATAATATTGAAATTAAACAAATAGAAATAAGACAAAGCATTATTCACTCATAAATAAATGGAGTCTTGAATAAAAAAACCACCTCTATAGCCACAACTAAGTGAAGCCTAGAATTTGAAGGTAGTGTAAAAAATGTAAGAATGGAAGGTTTTCGATTTACCTGCACCGAATCTCCCACCTGGTGAAAGAGCATGGTGGAGGAAGACACACCCGAGCTATGAGCATCCAAGAATTAAAAAAGCCTTACATGTTCAATTTGTAAGAAACGTTCTCAGAATGTCAGGGGTGAAGATTTGCCAATATACACAGGTTTGCTACGTAAAATAAAACTTTTTCTAACAAAATTCAGGAACCAACAACCAAACTTAGCCTATAGTTTAATTAAATTAAAAGAAAATATATGTTTAAAAAACAGAGAGAAAGAGCTATAACACCTCAAACCAACCCCAATGCGAGTAATATAACAATTGGATGAACCTGCACATAAGAATCAAACGATAATCATCCATACTATCTCATTAGACAAAACATTCATATGAAAAAGAACAAAAGAAAATAAAAGCACGTCGAATGAAACTAAATTGCCATGTACGTATAATTTAAAAACGAGTAAAAATCATATAGAATCAGAGCATCAAGGAATAAATTGGCACATAATAGAAAAAAACAAGAACTTTGAAATTTACATCTATGGAAAAGAATACAGCATGAGTTTCATTCTAATATATAGATATTAGTTTGGTCATCACATCATCTTTTGCCTTTAATTTAACACCTCATCAGCAGCATTCATCACATATTGCAATTAGATTTGGAGGTTGTATTGGCTTCCGATTTTCTACGGCACCTACAGATGATGAATGACGAAGAATAAAAGTAATGGCTAATGATTAGATCAAAACTTATATTATTCAATACAGTTAAAATTGCGCCTCCACAAAAGTAAACAATGAGTCAGGCTGTCAAAATGCGAGACTCAAGAAAATGAGCTAGAGAAAAGATCCACTTCTTTTACAAGAAATGAATAAAAAATTGAAACAAAATGGTATAGCCAGAGCACCATTTGCACAAATACTTACAACTAAGCAACAAGCAAAAGGAAAAAGAAAAAATATCCTCCACCGACGATAAGGTCATACATTTAAGTACTAAAAAACATATCCTCTAACAAAACTAACAAGAAGGCATGCAATCACTTACCTCAGGAAATGTAGATTGGATCTTACTTCCAGCAGGGATAGATTGCATTCTGAGTTTGAATATGCTCCACCAAGCACATATCACCCTCTAGTTCTGTTGTCACTTTCATGTTCACGGAACAACTAGCAACTCAGGCACTTTTATTTTTCATCTCAATTGTAGCATGTAAAACAAAGCTTAAAACGTAAAAAATAATTCATTACATTATATTATTTAGATCTAAATGCTTAAGGAAAATATAAATGGTAAATAGCTTATTGTTATGTAAAATACACCTCAACTATAATTTTTTGGCGTCGATTTCTCCTATATGCTGGACCCTGGTAAAAAAATCCATTAAAGTTATGTTGCAAAGCTGAATTTCAAGAACTATAGATTTACCAACTCCTTATCCCTTTGTTCCAACAGCCAAAAAGAAAATTGAATCGGATTCAAATAATGATTTCCTAGAAGATTGATTACAATAAGAACGAACATAACACAATTTCTCACACAGACTCCCTCATACTATATAAGAAGATTTACTAGTACAATCCATGATCAATCATGAAAATATAATAAGTACAATAATTTAACATCATAAATATTAGAATAAATAGACCTCCTAAACCCACAAGTATTTAGGATAGTAACTGTTAATTTTAAACCACGAGTCATCGATTGATGTTGTCTAAATTAATAAAGAGAAGAAAGACTATTAGGAAAGCTATTTATTCCTGACTATGGCTAGTGGATTGGTTATCTGACAGCAAAGAATAAAAATTCCGCACATCTTATGGGATAGCTTTCATTCTTTGCCTCCCAGACTTTGATTTTAACTTTTCAGGTAATTCAACAACTAAAGGTAAATAAAAGCATATTATGGATCAACAAAATACAGTTTTTTCAAAAATGATTAAGACAATAAATCAAAAAATAGAGTAGGATATACCAGAATTTAGATGCATACCGCTTCAATCCCAATTTTATCTGGAGTATTGGTGAGAACTGTTACATTTTGCTCTACAGCCAAAAAGAAAATTAAACTGGATGTCAAATACGAATTTCCTAGAAGATTTATTAAAAAAAGAATTAACATTACAAGAAGAACTAACATAACCCAATTTCTCATACAGACTTCCTCATACTATATAAGAAGATTTTCACCTTTATTCCAATTTTACAAAGAGAGAATCCATCATGAATTCGCTGAAACCGTGCCTGGAATAGAGAGAGCCCATCACAATCTTATAGAGCAAAGAAAGATAAACAAGCATAGAACGAAAACTTAAGCAATTTTTTACTTAATCACTTTTAATCCAACCATTTGATCAGAAGGTAAAGAACCATGAAGGAAATATTCCTTAGACTGCAGCAATGCCAACAAATGACTGCATCATGAGGAAAACAACGAAGTATTATCTGTGAATCTCCCACCTGGTGAAAGAGGTTGGTGGAGGAAGACATGCATGAGCTATACGCCTCCATTGAAAAGCCCAACAAAGAAGACCTAGTAAAGAAGACTTGGAAACTAAAAGGGGAAAAACTCAAAGCAAGCTTACCCACACAGACACGCATGCTCGAACAAGGGTTAAACCCTTTTTTAAGTCTTTTTGTAAGAAATCTGCTAATCCTTTAACCTGATGTAGCGGTTCAACATGATGGAAAAAAGAACAAATTAAACACAGTCGTCATTTATAGAAAACAATCTTAGAATAAGAGGACATTTCAATGACACTTACCTCATACTATATAAGAAGATTTTCACCTTTATTCCAATTTTACAAAGAGAGAACCCATCACGAATTTGCTGAAAAAAAATCGTGCCTAGAATAGAGAGAACCCATCACAATCTTATAGAGCAAAGAAAGATAAACAAGCATATAACAAAAACTTAAGCAATTTTTTACTTAAAAAACTTTTAATCTAACCATTTGATCAGAAGGTAAAGAACCATGAAGGAAATATTCCTTAGACTGCAGCAGTGCCAACAAATGACTGCATCATGAGGAAAACAACGAAGTATTATCTGTGAATTTCTCACCTAGTGAAAGAGGTTGGTGGAGGAAGACATGCATGAGCTATACGCCTCTATTGAAAAGCCCAACAAAGAAGACCAAGTAAAGAAGACCTGGAAACTAAAAGGGGAAAAAACCCAAAGCAAGCTCACCCACACAGACACGCATACTCGAACAAGGGTTAATCCCTTTTTTTAAGTTTGTTTGTAAGAAATCTGCTAATCCTTTAACCTGATGTAGAGGTTCAACATGATGGAAAAAAGAACAAATTAAACACAGTCGTCATCTATTGAAAACAATCTTAAAATAAGAGGACATTTCAATGACACTTACCTCATACTATAAAAGAATATTTTCACCTTTATTCCAATTTTACAAAGAGAGAACCCATCACGAATTCGCTGAAATCGTGCCTGGAATAGAGAGAACTCATCACAATCTTATAGAGCAAAGAAAGATAAACAAGCATAGAACGAAAACTTACGCAATTTTTTACTTAATCACTTTTAATCCAACCATTTGATCAGAAGGTAAAGAACCATGAAGGAAATATTCCTTAGACTGCAGCAATGCCAACAAATGACTGCATCATGAGGAAAACAACGAAGTATTATCTGTGAATCTCCCACCTGGTGAAAGAGGTTGGTGGAGGAAGACATGCATGAGCTATACGCCTTCATTGAAAAGCCCAACAAAGAAGACCCAGTAAAGAAGACCTGGAAACTAAAAGGGGAAAAACCCAAAGCAAGCTCACCCACATAGACATGCATGCTCGAACAAGGGTTAATCCCTTTTTTTAAGTCTGTTTGTAAGAAATCTGCTAATCCTTTAACCTGATGCAGAGGTTCAACATGATGGAAAAAAGAACAAATTAAACACAATCGTCATCTATAGAAAACAATCTTAGAATAAGAGGACATTTCAATGACACTTACACCCCCCCAAGTTGATGCAGATCAAACACATTATGATCATTCACCAATATAGCAAGTTGCTCTAGCCCTACTGAAAGCTAAATAAACTTTGTTATCTCATCAGAGACATGAAGTCCCTCTGAAGTAGAAGTTAGAGCAGCTGGAGAACCTCCTGAACACATTTTTTACACATAGAATAAACAAAAAGATATAACAAAATCAATATGAAAGAGATATTAACTTACAAGAAACCCATTTGGGTTCTAGAAATTAAGGTGGAAAGGAGAAAGAAAGTGGTTTAAATACATAATAGCCCTATTTTTTCGATGGAAAGAAAAACGTATGACCAGTTTTTGAGAAATTTCCAAATGAACAATTTCAACGGAATCTTGCAATTTTTTATTTTACTATGTTCAACTCTATGTTTTCCTCACAAATACAGAATCATCCTAAAAAATGTCACAGACAATAGTTTTTCCTCACAAACAAGGGTTTAATTTAATAACCCAAACAACACAATTTTAATAAAAACGAGAACATGGTGTTAATCAAAAGCTCAAATTTGAAAGAAAAATAAATATTTTTTAAAAACAAATAACAAAACAAGATGAACTGATTAATTAACATCTTACTTACCCTTAACTTGATGTTGGATTGCTTTCTTTCTGAATTCAATAGGAGGAAGAAGAAGAAGATGAATCTGACTGTGACGGTCAGTTTGCTTCTATATTTATACTCTGTAGAGAAACAAACTTTCCATGAAAAAATTTGACATAAATTTCATTGCGTGTCGAAACGTAGAAAAAAAAAGTGAATTAGACATAGAGTTTGAAAATTCTCATACCGAAGAAGTGGATTGAACACAGTTTATTAGTTACCTTAAACTACCACAGACTACAAAAGAAAGCGTAGAAGGCCAATCACCAAAACAAAAAACAACACCCGAGCATAAAACTTATCATCCTTATCTAACCTCCCAATGATCAATCCAAGACCGAATTGCCCCATGATACCCAGAAAATATATACATAAATGAAAATAATCTTAAATTCTGATATCCCATCAGAAGAATTGAATATAACTCACAATCCAAATGGCTGTAAATGAAGATCTAATTCTAAAAACCAGAAAAATATTAAAAAAAAGAAAAAGAGAACCATAACTCACCGCAAACAATAGACAACCAAACACAATTTACGTTGTGAAAGAGGACACCTATATATATATATATAGAAAAATTGATGAATAAAATAAAACAATAATCATTACCTCCGACAAGTACATGCAGCAGCAAACGTGAAAGCACGCCACTGAGAAGCTGAATGCACATGACTCTCATCAACCTGAATTCATCATCTAGATACACATGGTCGCCTATAGAGCTCAACAATTCCATAGGTCAGCAACACCTCTACGATAGGATCCTAAGGAAAATATCCTGTCTAGGTGTTATCTTGTAATGAAAAAGCATGAGAAGAAAAAACAAAAGTTGTAGGATGAAGATTATCCTTACCCGTTACCGCATCAAATGTAGCCACAAACTTTGAAACACCTCATTCGATGTATGACTCTCATTGACAATGCCACAATCTTCATGGATGATCCAACCATCATCGTCGAATAGTTGTCATGCCAACCGTCCCTCCAACCGTCGTCGCCCATGTGTTCCCCACCGAGAAGCTTCAGGAGCTTCTCCCAGGCGCCCTCGCCCTATAACAGAGAAGTCTCGAAGCCCTCTCTCTCTCTCTCACTCTCTCTGTGCCATGTGATCGGTCAACTACCATTAAACATTCCATAATCAATGGTCCAGATCGATAAGATCCAACGGTTGAGACGCCATCAAACCAACCACACGGACGTCCTAGATCGAATCAACCCCACCCAAAAATCTCAAACACATCTACGGCTCAGATCACAGCAATCCGACGGCTTGTAATCAGTCAACACTTACAAACAGTGAAATAACCGATAAAGCCCTCCTCCCACCTAAAATTACAATCCAATATCCATGCCACCAACTCATACAACCCATAATGTAAATTAACTCAAATGGTAGGGGCAATATGGACATTTCATGGAAGCAAGATATCTTATCCTATACCAAGTGTAATCATTCTAGCATATATTTTTTTTGTTAGTTTGGCAGCTTCCTCTATATATATCTCTGTAATAATTATGTTTACTTTGATAAATATAATATTTTGAATTTGGCTAAAGAAATTTCTACCCTTTTTTTAAAATCAGGATTTTTATACCTCCACTTGCAATCTCTTTTTTTCTTCATAATTTCTTTTTCCCTTCCCAATGCACAATCAAATAATCTTTTCTTCTTCTTTTTTACTTGAACCCTTCAAGTAGTTATTTTTTCAGTCAGCAACCCAAACACTAAGTGACTACTTGAATGGTTTAAGTAATTTTTTATGATTAATTAAGCATTCTTTTTTCATCTAAAAAAGAAGAGAAAATGAACGTTAGTACTTGAAGTGTTCAAGTAGTTTTTTATGACTACTTTAACCGTTCAAGTAGTTGTTTATGACTACTTGAAGGGTTCAAGTAGTTTTTATTGTTAGTCAAGAACTCATACACCATGTGACTATTTAAAAGGTTCAAATAGTTATTTATGACAATTTGAAACTTTCAAGTAGTTATTGAATGAGGAAAAAAGGAAAAACCCAAAACTCACTCTCTTTAGAAAAGGTTATTTTCCAGCTTCTTCGAAAACCCACGTCACAAATTCTTCCAATTATTCCTCAGAGTCTTGGTTTAATTGTTCTTTTACAGGAATTGATCGTCTTCTTCCTGTTGCTGTCAAGAAGATTTTACAGAGAGCAAAGAGTATGGTTTTTTATCCCTTCTGATGTTTAACTTGATAGAGAGAAATGGTTCTCTCTCTTTGACGAAACCCCATTTTTTTCTTTTTTTAGATATGATATCTTATCCTATACCACGTGTAATCATTCTATTCTAAAGTTAGTTAGCACATAATTTTCTGTTTTGTTAGTTAGTTTGGCAGCTTTCTCTACATATATCTCTATAATAATTAGGGTTATTTGGATAAGTATAACCTTTTAAATTTGGCTACAAAAATTGATACCCCTTTTTGAAAACAATGAATTTTATACTCCTAATCTACCAATTTCACATCACCACTTGCAATCTTTATTTTTCTTCATCATTTCTTTTTCCCTTCCCAATGCATAATCAAATCAATCAAATCATATATTTTTTTATTCTTTTTTACTTGAACTCTTCAAGTAGTTATTTTTTATTTTATCAGTCATCAACACAAACACCAAGTGACTACTTGAAGGGTTCAAATAGTTTTTGATGACTACTTAAGCCTTCTTTTTACGTCTAAAAACTAGGAGAAAATGAACGTTAGTACTTAAAGTGTTCAAGTAGTTGTTTATGACTACTTGAAAGGTTCAAGTAGTTTTTTTGTTAGTCAACAACATATACACCATATGACTATTTGAAGGGTTTAAGTAGTTTTTTATGACTATTTAAAACTTTCAAGTAGTTATTTTGTATTATGTTGGTCAGCAACCCAAATATCAGGTGACTACCTGAATAGTTTAAGTAGTTTTTATGACTACCTGAAGGGTATAAGTAGCTTTATATGACTACTTAAAGGGTTCAAGTAACTTTTTATGACTACCTGAAGGGTTCAAGTAGCTTTTTATGACTACCTGAAGGGTATAAGTAGGTTTATAACTACTAGAACTTTTCAAGTAGTTGTTTTTTATTTGTTCAGTCAGTAACCCAAACACCAGGTGATTACTTGAAGGGTCCAAGTAGTTTTTTGCTTCCAAACAAATAAAAGAAAATGAATGTTGAGTGTCGAAGGGTTTAAGTAGTCATAAAAGCTACTTGAACCATTCAAGTACTCAACATTCATTTTCTCTTATTTTTTGACGCAAAAAACTACTTGGACCCTTCAAGTAGTCACATGGTGTTTGGGTTTCTGACTGAACAAACAAAAAAAAACTACTTGAAATGTTATAGTAGTCATAAACTATTACTTGAATCCTTCAAGTAGCCAACTGGTGTATGGTTATTGATTGATAAAAAAATAACTATTTGAACCCTTCAAGTAGACATAAACAACTACTTAAAGGGTTCAAGTAGTCAGATACAACTACTTGAACCCTTCAAGTAGTCATATACAACTACTTGAACCCTTCAAGTAATTACTTGTTTTTACTTTTAGAATAAAAATCATTACTTGAATGGTTCAAGTAGTTATGTTTTTGTCAGTCAACACTCATACACCAGGTGACTACCTAAAAGGTTCAAGTAGTTGTGTATGACTACTTAAAACACTTCAAGTAGTTGTTTATGACTACTTAAACCCTTCAAGTAGTTGTTTATGACTACTTGAAGGGTTCAAGTAGTTAGTTTTTTTAGTCAGCAACTCAAACATGAGGTGACTACTTAAAGAGTTCAAGTAGTTTTTTATGACTATTTGAAGGGTTCAAGTAGCTTTTTATGACCAATTGAACATATTTTCCATCCACAAAATTGGAGAAAATTAATTTTGAGTATTTGAAGGGTGCAAGTAATTTTTTATGATTACTTGAACCCTTCAAGTACTCAACATTCATTTTCTCTTATGTTTTGAGGCAAAAAAGACTCAAGTTGTTATAAAAAGCTACTTAAACATTTCAAGTACTCATAAAAAGCTACTTGAACTTTTCAAATAGTTATAAAAAGTTACTTGAACCTTTCAAGTAGTCACCTGGTATATGTGTGTTGACTGATAAAAAATCAACTACTTGAAAAGTACAAGTAGTCATAAAACATTACTTGAACTCTTCAAGTTTTAAAAGAAGTTTCGTTGAAAAAGAAAGAATAATAATAAGAAGAAAATATTATTAAATTGATTAGACATGTGCATTGAAAAAGAAATGATGAAGAAAGAGAGATATTGTAAGGGTGATGTGAAGTTGGTGGACCAGAGGTATAAAATTTCTTATTTTCAAAAAGAGGAATAAAATTATTTAGCCAAATTCAAATGGGTAAATTTATCCAAATATCCTTAATAATTATTCAAATACTAATGATGCTTTTTAAACTTCTGCAAACCTTGATTCTTCTCAAATTTCTGCCATTGATGATGGTAGCAGTCCTTACTACCTACATCATTCTGATAATCCAGGTATGATTCTGGTTTCGTAGCTCTTAAGTGGAGAGAATTATGCATCTTGGAGTCGAGCCATGGTGATTGCTCTTTCAGTCAAGAACAAGCTCGAATTCATTGATGGAACCATTACTCGACCTGTAAGCAATGATTCCCTTCTTAGTGCTTGGATCAGGAACAACGAGATAGTCATTTCCTAGATTCTGAATTCTGTTTCCAAGGAAATCTCAACTAGTATTATCTTTGTTGAATCTGCATATGACATGTGGTTAGACTTGAAAGAGAGATTTTCACAAAAAGTGGCCCTCATATCTTTCAATTATGTAGGGATCTCATGAATCACATTCAAGGCCAATGGATATGGGTGCATATTTTACCAAATTGAAGACAATTTGGGAAGAGCTCAGCAATTATAGACATGTTTTCACTTGGGGATAATGCATCTGTGGAGGTGTTAAATCTTTAGCAAAACATTATCAAATGAAGTATGTTATGTCCTTTCTAATGGGACTTAATGATTCCTTTTTCTCAAGTCAGAGGAAAAATGTTGTTAATGGATCCAATTCCTGCCATTATAAGGTTTTTACACTAGTAATCAAGAAGAGCACCAAAAGAATGTCCATTCAGTTCCTAGACACTCTTTTCAGATAGATTCAATGGTTTTCACTGTAGTACAAAAGCCAAACAATAATTAATAGAAATCAAGGCAAGTATCCAACAAAAGAGAGACCAGTGTGCACTCATTGTGGACACGATGGTCACATAATTGATAAGGGTTACAAGCTTCATGGTTATCCTCTAGGCTATAAACTAAGGTCTAAAACTGACTCAAACTGCAATTCTAGACATAATAGGAATGCTTCTGTCAACCAGGTTATAGATTCTAATGAGGAGAATACTAAGTCACAGGCTGGTGCTAGTAATTTCCTTCTGATGCTCAATTCTGACCAATGCCAACAACTTATGGTTTTGTTAAGCACACAAATGACAGCTGCAAAATCAGGAGGAGCAGATATTGATATTGCAGTTTCTCACATATCAGGTAGTTATTTTAACGTGACTGTCGAACCAAATCTCAGTTCTACCAGGCATTGTACCATAGATTTTGGAACAACTAGCCATATTTGTTTTAATAAGGATTATTTCATGTTCTTGAAGCCAATTGAGAATTCTTTTATAATTCTGCCAGATCATAAGAAGATTTCAGTGTTCTTTATTGGATCAGTATAGCTTACCTCAACCGTAATTCTTCATAATGCCATATTTGTCCCAGAATTCAAATTCAATTCGATTTCAGTGAGTGCTTTGACCAAAGATTGTTCCATCTTTATGATATTCTTTACAAAGTGTTGCCTCATTCAGGACATACACACCATGAGGACGATTGGCAAGGGTGAAAGGATTAAAGGCCTCTGTGTGATTGATGTTGAATACCAGTTTTACTGTAATACTACTTTTTCTGTTAATAAAGTAACTGTTGATGCTAACACTTGGCATGACAGATTAGGTAATTTATCTTATAAGAAACTTGAGAGTTTGAAGAACATATTTCCTTTGGTTTGTTATAGCAACATTCATCTTCTTGTACAATTTGTCCATTGGCTAAACAAAGAAGGCTTTCTTTTGTTTTTCATAACAATTTGAGTGCTTTACCTTTTGATCTTATACATTGTGACATTTGGGGTCCTTATCATATACATAGACATTCAGGTTTAGATACTTTCTTACACTTATGGGTGGTAGTTCACAGTTTACTTGGGTGTATATCATGAAATACAAATCTGAAGCTCAAGACATCATACCTACGTTCTTTTCTATGGTTGAAAATCAGTTTAGTACTGTGATCAAGAAGTTCAGATCAGATAATGGACCTGATATGCGTTTTGCATAGTTTTTCAATATAAAAGGAGTCATACATCAGTATTCTTGTGTAGAAAGACCTGAACAAAATTCAATGATGGAGAGGAAACATCAACATTTGCTTAATGTTTCCAGGGTTCCAATTACATTCTGGGGAGAATGTGTACTCACAGCCACATACTACATTAATAGGACTCCATCTCAGATTCTGAAGCATCAAACTCCCTTTTAACTTTTGTACAAAGTTCCTTTTAATTATCAATCCCTCAAGGTGTTTGGTAGTCTATGTTTTGCCTCTACACTTCCTTCTCATAGACACAAGTTTCAACCATGAGCCATTCCTCGTGTGTTTGTTGGATATCCACCAAGCATCAGAGGTTATAGACCATACAACATTCAATCTAAAACCTTTTTTATTTCCAGAGATATGGTCTTTCATGAACATATTTTTCCCTTCCACAATCTACCTTCTTCAACCAACATTGCAGACATTTTTTCTGATTTTGTCTTACCTAAACCTGCAAGTAATATTATAGACTGCTCTCCAACTCAAAACCCTAGTGACACATCACTTCCTCCTTTCAGAGGTGTTGTTCCAGATGAAATTCCAATGAATGACAGAAATCCTACTTATATTCTTAATCACACTATTTCTCTTAGGAAAACAAGTAGACCCACCAAACCCCCATCTTACTTAAGAGATTTTCATTGAAACCTTTTTTCTAATATTTCCTTACCTTTGACTAGCACCTCATATCCTTTATCTCATTATCTCTCTTACAATTCCTTATCTCCATCTCACAACACATTCCTTATGGCAGTTTCTTCTTAATTTGAGACTCAGTTTTATCATCAAACAGTAAAATTTCCTCATTGGCAAGAAGCAATGAGATGTGAGATACAAGCTATGGAAGATAATCATACATGATGTGTTGTTACTCTTCATAGGGAAAAACATTCAATGGGTTTCAAATGGGTCTATAAAGTTAAAAATAGATCTGATGGCACCACTGAAAGGTATAAGGCTCGTTTGGTGGCAAAAGGATATACACAACAAGATGGATTTAACTTTATAGAGATCTTCTTCACTAGTGGCCAAGCTAGTTACTGTCAAAATTTTACTTTCTCTTGCTTCTATTCACAACTAGCCTTTATATCAAATAGATGTAAATAATGCATTTTTTCATGGAGATATGTTTGAGGAAGTTTACGTGGATCTTCCTTTTAGTTATTCTCCATCTTTGCAACATGCATAACAGGGGGAGAAACTAGTATGTAAGTTGCACAAATCAATATATGGCTTGAAACAAGCTTCTAGGCAATGATTTTCCAAGTTTTCTCAAGTTTTACTTCAACATGGCTTTTTTCCATCTTAGTTAGTTACTCTCTCTTTATCAAAGGAAAAGGTACTTCTTTTATTGCTTTGTTGGTATATGCTGATGATATTATCATGACTAGTTCTAGTACTACAGAAATTAACTCCCTCAAGGAGCTTTTTCATAGCCATTTTAAACTTAGGGATCCTGGCACTTTGATGTATTTCTTGGGATTGGAAATACCCCGATCAACTAAAGGGATTTTCTTGTCTCAAAGAAACTACACTTTACATCTTTTGGAAGATACTGGTTTTCTAGCTTGAAAACCAGTTTCTCTACCTATGGATCCAAATGTTGGAATTATGTCCATAAAGTAGGGTGCAATAACTATTTATGAATATTTATTTAATTCTCAGACATTTTGTATTACTGAATTTAATGAATGAATAAAAGAAATTTATTAATTAAAGTATGTTTATAATTTACTCAAGTCCTGAAACTATTATCAACGTAAACAGAGTAAAGACTGACGGGTCTTTCAGATAAACTCTTCTACAATACTTCAGAACGTTATTCCCAGTCTTAGGATCAACTGGTCAATCGAGTCCAATTACGACTGTTACGTTGAACCTAAGGATGCCAATCTTGAGGCATGTCAGTTAGGACTTTAACAATTGACCTAGACATGTTATGAAACATGTTGAATAGACTAGTAACAAATTAGTTTGGAGTAAAACTGTTATTTAATTGTTACTCTCTAAGGGTATTTTTATAATTACATTAATCTCAAGTTGAATATGAAACTTTACCTAGTTAGTTACGATCTTTGATACATCAATGGAGTGAGTTTAAATTTCTAGACAATACCTCAACTGTTGGGATCATGATTCAACTATGTTAGAGTTACGTGATTCACAAATATGAAGATTCATGGTTAGATTACAAAATGCAACAATATCACTTTATATTTTATTGATGGGTGTGTGAATAAATTAACCTGGCCAGCTACTCGATGAAATGTATCATTGAATAAGACATGAAGAATTGTACGAGGCAATTCACTATTATGTCTTTCTTATTCACAGTCAATAAAAGAGTTAAGGAACAAGAGGGGTAAAATGATAATTTTATATCTTGCTCATGTTGATGATATTTATGAATGGTAATATGTTAAAATATTCTATGGACCATGAAATAAAAATGTTAATCTATACCAATAAAAAATGTAGCGCGCATGAATCGAGAGTTGATTCGGCATCGAACCTATAGTGGAGTCGTGCGATGTCAAGATTAAATAGGTCGGGAATTTATAGAGATAAATTTACCGTGTATTTGAATTTTATAACTTTATTCATGTGGGTCTATTCGATCTCAAGAGTAGCTCATGTGGACATGAATAGAAGAAACACCATCAATTGGACCGAAAATGCGTTTTGAGCCAAAGTGTATTTCTTGAATCTATATGTGATGGGTGTTGTCACTTAATTAGTGAAAAGCAATTAATTGATGTTCAAATTAATTAATTTATTATTTTCTAATTATCGGATGATTAGTAAATAAGATAAATAAATTAATTAATTGATGAAGACCAGTTAAAATTTATCAATTTTGGATTGATGAATTTGGACACAATATTGACTTTAATGGAAGATGCAATTTTTGGCAAATTATAGATTATGGGAGCGAATTTCAGAAATTACACATATATGAGGTATGTGTGAAAATTTCAAAATTATTATATAAGAGATGACATTTGTCTCCCTAAGTGTGTTGATACAACCCTAATCACACAGAGCAGGAAATGGTTTCTCACTCCCCCTCCTATTGTTGCCGCCGAATTCATAGAGGAAGAAAAGAGATTTTCTTCCTCAGTTGTTTTGAGAGCCTACACTCAGTTTTCTAATGACGTCCTTACGAGATATACTCCTGAATCCACCGTGTGGTTGTTGGTGCGAAGACTAATTGAAGTTCTTGGATTTGAAGATCGAAGAACGCAGAGCATTTAATGAGGATTCCCCCAATTCAAAAAGTCTCTGATACAACGAAAATGTATAAATCGTTTCTACCTCTTTTGAATATACAACTTTGTATGCATAATCGGATGAATGATTTTAATATTTAATATGATTAAATTGGTTGATGTAAAAAATTTATATATTCCACCCACGAACCCTTCGTGGTTCAATTATTTTTCTTCAAATTTTTAAGTACCGACCAAACAATTGGTATAAGAGCTTTGATTTCTTGATTATCTATATTATATGATTAAACGTATGTATCGTTGGATGTTATGATATTAGCATATTTTTGTATGGTAGGTTCAATATTGTTTTGAATGTGTTTTACGAATCGATCCTGATCTATTGGCTCTAGGCGTTTTATTTTTCAATTATAAAATTGATGTACGCCGAAATTGAGGCATAGGATTTTGTTATTTAATTTCTTGAAAAGTTTGTATTTCTTTTAATTTCATGCAATCCGTCACCGTGGAAACCACCGCCACTACCGTGCCATGCGTGGTGACTAAGGTTTGTGAAACCCTAAGCGATAAAAATTAGGGTTTAGAAAACCCTATGATATTTCGCCAAAACCCTATTCTCATTTTTTATGTTTAAAATTTAAAATTTGGGATTTTAAACAAATAAAAGATAATTAAAATTTAAAGATAATTATCTAATATTATCTTTTTATATTTTTATCTTTTGTATTTTAATTTTTAAAAAGATTTTAAAGGGATTATTTAATTAGGAAAATAGTTTTCCTTAATTAAAGGGTCATGATCAAAATTTTGAATTTTGAATATGGGACTGAACAATTGGGACTGAACAGTTGTAAAGAGTTACAAAATTGATGGAATTTCTTGAAGGACAAGGAGACAATTATAGACGTCATGCCATGAAGACTAGTATTTAAATCAATTATAATTTATTTATTATTATTTTATGGATTGTAATTAAAAATGAGCCAATAGGGAGGTTAATTTTGAATGAATGATTTATTATGAATCTCACATCATCATATAACATGCCATATAAAAATAGGGATATGTTAACATCAAAATGTCATGTAGCATGTACATGCATCATTGTAGTTTAAATTTATAATAGGGTATAATTTAAATACAATGCGAATTTGATAAAAGTTATAAATTTTAACTTGAGATTTAAATTTTATAAAAGTTTATAATTTTTGAAAGTTATTTTTTCTAAATTAATATAGAGTTATAATTTAAAAATAATGAAGAATCCATATTCTAAAAAACTAAGTGTGAGGGTTGTTTAAGTTGAACGTTCATAAGGTCCTCAACACAAACTTGATCGTGACATGAGGAATGGTTTAGAGCCCCCCTATCGGTCCTTTCTTCAGCGGAAGAAACTTGAAAATCGTGTCACTTTGAGTCATTGAGTTGCTTAAGAAGCTAAAACTTGTAAAGCAAGTTGTGAGGTACGACCGTCCCTAAAAAAACTATTAGTTCATGGCAACCTTAAAAGCCAACGCGTTGTTTAAACACTTAGATCGAAGCACATTGGAATCCCACATAGGGGCTAGTCAATGGGGCTAAGGTGACCAAAATCATTGGTAATTGGTTAAGCTAGATGTAGTGACATCTTGAGAAGCGTTAACCAAACAAGAGGAGTCTCGATGCGATATGAGGTAGTTTAGACGTTGTTCTTAAATGAGACAAGCTACCGTTGTTGATCGTAACATCATGGAAGAAATGTTTTTTATTGGATTTTTAAATATTTAAGTATTTACATCATACTTTTCTAAATGATTGAGTATTTATTTACACCATTTTATTTATTATTTTCAATAATTGTGTCGCTATCCTCACTCTCAACTATCTTAAACGTGGACAAACTTATTGGTAAAAATTATGTGGATTGAAAATGTAATCTTGATATTGTGCTGACGGTAGAAAAGCATAAGTTCTTGCCACCACCCTTTGTCCCCTTGAGGCTATTACTAAATCGACTTAAGAGGAAAATATGTTTACGCTTCTTGATTGCATTCTGAAGTGATCGCCAGATGTTACATCTTGGGTTTTGTTAGCAATGTGTTGCAACATCAGCATCAGAACATGGAAACTATTGTTGATATGATGTTGAACATCATGAAAATGTTCGGAGATTAGGGTCGTCAAGCCAAACAGGCTATTGTGCGAAACTTCATAAACTGTAAGATGAAACCTAAAACACCTGTCAAATAATATATGATGCTGATCATTAGTTATCTGAATGAAATGGAGATCATGGGTGCTGAGGTAGATGGCGAGACATAAGTTGATATGATCCTTGAAACTCTGTCTGACATTTTTGAGAACTTTAAACTTAATTATTCGATGCATAAGTTGAGGTACTCACTTCCTGAGCTGATGAAGGAACTACAAGCTGATGAGACCCTATTTCTGAAGGGCAACCAGAAGACTAGAGAGACAAACTTTACTGAAATGAGCCTTCCACCTCTGACACTAAAAAGAAACACATGAGATGTCTGAAGAAGGCTGAAAAGAAGAACTCGAAGGCTGTGAAAGGTATGGGCACTGCAAAAGTAGACAAGTCAAAGGACAAGTGTCATCATTGTGGAGCCGCTGGCTATTGGAAACGCAACTGCCCATACTATCTCAATGAGTTGAGATATAAAGGTATAGTACTTGTTACTGAGACATGTTATGTGGCTTACTCTACTTTAGACTATCCAGCCATTAACCATATATGTTGTTCCCTGTAGGAGTTCAAGAAATTTAGAAGGCTTGACAAGGGCGGGTTCAGCTTCCGTTGGGAAAATGGAGCACTAGTATCGACCGTATCTATATGAACTATTAAGTTGTCATTTGATAACAGTTTTATGGTTTTACATGATGTTTATTATATCTGTTTTTGGAAAGAACCTTATTTTAGTAGCTAGTTTAATTGAGCAATGATTCAATTTGAATTTCATTGATAAATATATTTGTATTTGTAGAAATTGATGTTTAATTACTACTACACGTTTGATAAATAAATTGTTTTTACGTAAAATTGATAGTTCCAATTATATGTGACACTGAATTAAATACTGATTTACAAATGGACAGTAAAAGGTTGAAGTCTGCCTCAACATATCTAACATATTTGTGCTTACGTCTTGGCCACATTATCCTGGAAATGATTAAAAGACTTGCAAAGGATGGTCCACTATAAACTTTAAGTGTGGGATCACTACCCGCATGTGAATTCTGTATAGAAGGTAATATGATCAAGAGACCCTTTTCCAGCGAAGGGTGAAAGAGTCACCCAATGCCTTGAACTCGTACATAGTGATGTATGTGGGCCATTGAATATCCAAGCAAGAGGAGGTTATGAATACTTTATAACCTTTATTGATGACTACTCATGTTTTGGACATGTTTATCTAATACACCAAACGTCTGAAAGCTTTGAAAAGTTTAAAACGTACAAGGCTATGGTCGAAAAGTAATTAAAAAAATAAAATAAAACACTAAGGTCTGATCGTGGTGGAGAGTACTTGCTAGGAAAGTTAAAAGGCTTTCTTAAGGAAAAATGTATTCCTTCTCAACTTTCAGCACATGGCACTCCAGAACAGAATGGTGTGTTAAGAAGAAGTAATCAAACTCTGGTGGATATGGTTAGATCCATGATGAGTTACTCATCCCACCCAGATTCATTCTGGGGATACAACTTAGAAACAACAGCATACATTCTGAACTAAGTCTTGTCGAAGATGGTGCCTGGCACGCCATATGAAAGATGGAATGGACGAAAGTCGTCCGTTAACCACTTTAGAATATGGGGGTGCCCAACACATGTTCTGAAAGATAAGACAGACAAGTTGGCAAGTCGATCAGAATTATGCATTTTTGTAGGATAAATAAAGAAACGAAAGGGTATGTCTTTTATAGTCTGACTGACAAGAAAACATTCATAAGCACGATGCATGTGTTCTTGAAGAATACTATATATGAATTTTGAAGCCGAGAACCACTCTTGTGCTAGATGAATTATTGAGTGGGAGGACACCGACTCTCCAACAAGGAACGGTTTCTGATTCAATAATGGAAGAACCACAACTGCAGCGAGAGCCTATGGAGCCTCGACGTATTGAGGGTGTTGTGAGACATTATGACAGGTACACGTCTTATGGAGATGCCTTAACGACATTCTCAGATAAAAATCTTGATGAACCTGTCTTTTACTCACAAGTCATGACTGGTCCTAAAGTAAATCTATGGCAAGAAGCCATGAAGGTTGAGATATATTCGATGTACTCGAACGAGTCTGGAAACTTATAGATCCCTCTAAAATGGTAAAACCTATAGGGTGTAAATGGATCTATAAGAAAATGAGAGGTCCGGATGGGAATGTGGAGACATTCAAGGTTAGGCTAGTAGCCAAAGGCTACACCTAAAAGGAAGGTATTGACTACGAGGACACCTTCTCGCCGGTGGCCATGCTTAAGTCCATCCGAATCATCATGTTCATTGCTGCTGCCATCGATTATGAAATCTGACATATGGATGTCAAAACTCCATTTCTAAATGAAAAATCTTGAAGAACGCATCTATATGGCTCAACTAGACGAGTTCATAGGGAAAAGCCAGTAGGCCAAGGTTTGCGAGCTACTGAAGTACATTTATGGACGTAGCAAGCGCCACACTCGTGGAATATTAGATTCAACGAAATCATTAAGAACTTTGATTTTGAACAGTTAGTGGGCAAACCATGCATGTATAAGCCGATACACAAAGGGAAACTGATTTTTTTAGTCTTGTAAGTAGATGATATTCTACTAATTGAAAATTATGTAGCAAAATTATCTGATGTCAAGATTTGGCTTGCAAATCAATTTTAAATGAAAGATCTTGGAGAAGCTTCCTTTGTCCTAGGTATTCAAATCTTTCGAGATCGGAAGAACATACAATTAACATTGTCTTAAGTGTCTTATATTGATAAGGTGGTAGATCGCTTTAGTATGCAAGACTCCAAGAATGAATATCTTCCTTTTAGGCGTGGAGTGAGCCTCTCCAAGGAGGAGTCTCCCAAGAATCCTCAAGAAGAGGAAGACATGAGCAAGATTCCCTATGCCTCAGCCGTATGAAGTCTTATTTATGTGATGCTTTGCACTAAGCCTGGCATTTGCTGCGCGGTGGGCGTGGTGAGTCATTTCCAATCTAATCTTAGAATCGAGCATTGGAATGCCGTCAAGCATATCCTTAAGTATCCTAGGAGAACAAGTAAGTACATGCTTCTATATTCAGGCACTGAGCTGAATATGAAAGGGTATCTGATTTCAATTTCTAAGCAGACAAGGATTCTAGAAGGTCCTCTTCAGGATCGGAGTTCATCCTTAACGGTGGAACAATTATATGGAGAAGTATCAAACAATCTTGCATTGTTGATTCTACCATGGAAGCTGGATATGTGGCAGCTTGTAAAGCATCTAAGGAGGCTGTGTGGATTAGAAAGTTCTTGAAGAATCTACAAGTTATTCCAGTAGCTGACAAGCCCATGACACTTTATTGTGATAACAGTAAGGTTATAGCAAACTCGAAAGAACCATGGACCCACAAACGATCCAAATACATAGAGCGTAAGTATCACCTAATTAGAGAGATTGTTCATCATGGAGATGTTGTAGTTATACACATATTGAATGTCAATAACCTGGAAAATCCATTCACGAAGACTTTAAACAATAAAGTCTTTAATGGTCATTTGAAGGGCATGGGGATACGAGATTGTACACGTCTACTTTAGTCCAAATCTTAGATTGTTGGAATTATGTCATTAAAGTAGGCTGTAATAAATATTTATGAGCATGTAGTTATCTCTCAGACATTTTATATTAATAAATTTAATGAATGAATACAAGTTTTTTTATTAATTAAAGCGTGTTTATAATTTACTCAAGTCCTAAAACTATTGTCAAAGTAAGAAGGGTAAAGACTGAGGGGTCTTCTAGACAAAATCTTCTAAAATAGTTTAGAATGTTATTCACAGTCTTAGGATCGACTGGGCAATGAAGTCCGATTACGACTATTAGGTTGAACCAAATGATGTCGGTCTTAGGGCATGGGAGTGGGGACTCTAATTGTTAACCTAGACATGTTGTGGAACATGATGAATATACCAATAACAAATTAGTTTGGAATAAAACCATTTATCTAGCTCTAAATCTAATTGCTACACCTTAAGGATATTTTCATAATTACCTTAATCCTGAGATGAATACTAAACTTGACTGAGTTAGTTACGATCTTTGAGACGTGAAAGGAATGAGTTCAAATTATCGGACAATACATCGGCTGTTGGGATAGTGATTCAACTATGTTGGAGTTGCGTGACTCATAGATATAGAAATATGTGGTTAGATTGTAAAATGCAACAATATCAACTTGTGCTATATTGATGGGTGTGTGAATAAATTAACTTTGCCAGGTACTCGATGAAATGTATCATTGAATAAGACATCGGGAATTGTAGAGGGATAAAATGATAATTTTACATCCTACTCTTATTACTGATATTCATAAAGAGTAATATGTTAAAATATTTTATGGCTCGTTAAATAAAAGTATTTATTTATACCAACATAAAATGTAACACGCATGAATCAACAATACTCAGTTGTTGAGATCATGATTCAATTATGTTAGAGTTACGTGATTCACAGATATGAAAATTCATGGTTAGATTATAAAATGCAACAATATCATTTTATGTTTTATTGATGGGTGTGTGAATAAATTAACCTGGTTAGTTACTCGATGAAATGTATCATTGAATAAGACATGAAGAATTGTACGAGACAATTCACTATTATGTCTTTCTTATTCACAGTCAATAAAAGAGTTAAGGAAAAAGAGAGGCAAAATGATAATTTTATATCTTGCTCATGTTACTGATATTCATGAATGGTAATATGTTAAAATGGTAATCTATACCAACAAAAAATGCAGCGCACATAAATCGAGAGTTGATTCGGTATCAAACCTATAGTGGAGTCGTACGATGTCAGTATTTAAATAGGTCGGGAATTTGCTAGGTATTTGAATCCTATAACTTTATTCATGTGGGTCTATTTGGTCTAAGAGTAGCTCATGAGGAAATGAATAAAAGAAACACCATCAGTTGGACCAAAATTACGTTTTGAGCCAATGTGTATTTCTTGAATCTAGATGTGATGGGTGTTGTCACTTAATTAGTGAAGAGCAATTAATTGATGTTCAAATTAATAATTTATTATTTTCTAATTATTGGATTATTAGTAAATAAGAGAAATTAATTAAATAATTGATGGGATCAATTTAAATTTATCAATTTGGATTGATGAATTTGGACATAATATTAACTTTAATGGGATATGCAGTTTTCGACAATTATAGATTATGGAGTGAATTGCAGAAATTACACCTATATGGGGTATATGTGAAAATTCCAAAATTATTATATAATGGATGGCATTAGAGTTGCCTCCCTAAGTGTGTTGACACAACTCTAATCACATATAGCAGAAAAAGGTTTCTCTTTCCCCTCCTACTATTGCCGCCGAATTCATAGAGGAAGAAAATAAAAAATATTTTCTTCCTCAGTTGTTTTGAGAGCCAACACTTAGTTACTAACGACATCATTGTGAGATATACTTTTGAATCCAACGAGTGATTGTTGGTGTGAAGAGTAATTGAAGTTCTTAGATTTGAAGATCGAAGAACGTGAAGCATTTAATAAGGTTTCCACTAATTCAGAAAGTCTCCGATACAACAAAAATGAATAAATCGTTTCTACCTATTTTGAATACGTTTAAATTTATATGCATAATTGGATTAATGATTTTAATATTTAATATGATTAAATTGGTTGATGTAAAAAAAGTATATTCCGTCCACGAACCGTTCGTGGTTCAATGATTTTTTCTCAAATTTTTAAAACTCAATCCAACACCAAAATCATAGCTTACCTCTATTGAAGGAGATTTATTGGAAGATGTTTCCAGATATAGAAGATTGATTGGAAGACTTATCTATTTGACTATTACATGACCAAATGTCACCTTTGTTGTGTACAAGCTTAGTCAGTTTGTTTCACAACCTCGAAAAACCTCCATCTTGATGTTGTTCGTCATCTCTTACGGTATCTCAAATATACTCTTGCACAAGGTATGTTGTTCTCTTCTTCTTCAACACTTCAGCTTCGAGCCTTTGCTGATGAAGATTGGGGATCTTGTCTAGAATCAAGGAAATCAGTCACTGGTTTCTGCATCTTTCTTGGTGATTCAATGCTATGTTGGAAAGCCAAGAAGCAAAACATTGTCTCACGTTCCTCAGCTAAAGGTGAGTATCGAGCTTTAGCTTGCACAACTAGAAAGCTTGTTTGGATTCATCATCTACTCTTAGATTTTCATGTTACTCATTCACCTGCCTTGATTTTTTGTGACAACCAGGCAACTATTCACATTGCTGGCAATCCTATTTTTCATCGTATGAAACACAATGAAATTGAATGCCACTTCATTCTTGACAAGCTCACTGAAGACACAATTAAGCTTCTCCCTATCCGAACTCAACATCAACTTGATGATGTTTTCACAAAGTCTTGACCAACTTCTTCTCTTTTCAATCTATTATCCAAGATGGTTCTTCTAAATATCCATTCACCAATAATCTATTATCCAAGATGGTTCTTCTAAATATCCATTCACCAATGCCATATTGAGGGGGAGTATTAGAGATAATATCTTATCTTTTGCCACGTGTAATCATCCTATTTTAGAGTTAGCATATAGTTTTTTGTTTTGTTAGTTACTTTGGCAGCTTCCTCTATATATATCTCTGTATTAATTATTCAAAGACTAATGAAGAATCTTCTTCTCATTACACCTTTTATGCACTAATAAAAAGGTTATTTTCTAGCCTCTTCGAAAACCCAAGTCACAAATTCTTCCAATTATTCCTCAGAATCCTGGTTTAATTGTTCTTTTACAGGAATTGATCGCCTTCTTCATGTTGCTGTCAAAAAGATTTTACAAAGAGTAGAGAGTTTAGGTCCTTTATCCCTTCTAATGTTTAACTTGATAGAGAGAAATAGTTCTCTCTTTTTAACGAAACCCCATTTTTTTCTTTTTTTTCTTTTTCAATTTTTCTAAATCAATCACAAGTTAAATGGGCATGTTAAAAGGGGCGAGATGGTCCAAAACACAGTACTTATTGGTCACAACATAGTAATTATCTGTCACAGGCAAGGAACATGACCAATTTAACGGGTAAAAGGATTTTCGAACAGAATGGGATCTTATAAATGGATCATAAAAGTTGAAGGGTCTATGAGGAAGAGGTTAAGGTTGATGGGCTCTCCTTAAAAATGACCAAAGTTGAAAGGGTGTATGTGAAATTAACCTTAAAGAAAAATAATAAAAAATGATCAAATTAAATTAATTGAATTTTGTATTCTATAGTATAAAAATAGGCTTTCTAGGAAAATATGTCAATTTAAAAAAATAAAGAAATAAATGTCCCCAAAAGTATTGTTTTACACAAATCGCCAAAAATTATAAGACTCATATATTTGCAACCTACATATACATTGAAAAGACAATGTTTCTCTCATTATAATACTAACAAAAGGCTCCGACATCATTCCCATCTCCGAACCCTAGCATCACTAAACATAAACAAAGAAAAAAAAGACAGCATCGGTGAAATCTCAGTCCTAAACATCTTTGGACCCTAGCGTGAAACCTCAGTCCAAGCTCAAATCGTTCGAAATTGTTTCCGTTTGAAATTGATTTTTGTTCGAGTTCGATAGAGTTCAAAAATGTTTGAATTAGTTCAAAGTTATTTCGAATCAAGTCTGATTGGAGGTTGAATCTGTGTTATTACACAGCTTTTTTATTTTAGTTCTAGTTCGAGTTTGATTTCTTATATGTCAAACACGATTGTTGCTGTGTGATATTTTCGTTCAAATTGTAAGTGATAATTTTGTTCTTGTTTTATCTTCTGAATTGCCTTTTGAAATCGCAGAGATGGTTTTTGGATGATGCTTTTTTGTCTTATGAACCGTAAGTGATAATTTGGAATTGTAATTGATGGTTTTCGAATTGTAAGTGATAATTTCAGCTGCATGATGCCTTTTTTATCTTATGTTGCATAATTTTGAATTGCAGAGATGATTTTCGAACAATATAAAGTTTTAATCATTGTTTAATATGTAAGTGAGTATATAGACGTATACTACAAGTATCAATCCAATTTCTAACTGAATTTGTTTTGCTAAGTGTATATGTTGTTAAGTAAAGGATAATATACTATGAGTATATATCCAATTCTTGAAAATAACCAAGTTTGACAAAGTATATACTGTGGAGTAAATGATAATATATTAGAATTAGGTTATAACACTAATTTATGCAATTGTAAGCATATGTTTATACATGAAGACTAAATACATATCTCTTATAGGAAAAAGAATGAAAAGCAAACGGTTATAAGAAGCTCAAGCATCAACTAGAGCGAACAAAAAACAAAAGGCTTTGACATCATTGATCATCCTCATCTTTGAACCCTACCATCACGATCAGTATAGAAAATGTGTGACATTATCTAAAACATGTAAAAGTACTTACTAAAAAAATACAAAGTCTTTGACATCATTGATCATCCCCATCTTTGAACCCTAGCATCATTGGACATAAATTTGATGAACACGATTCAACAATACCACAATATCAAAATAACACAATACGTAAATATGTACCATAAGATAGATACTACACAACTGTATGATATATGACAATATACCATATAACAAATGATATCATACAATATAACATAGTACGGAATTATATAACATTAAGTATATGTTTATATACTATATTTTAAATATTTCAAACAAATGAATATTCTAGAAAATGGAATAAACAGTATATATTTACATACTAACAGTATATATATATATACTGTATAAGAAAAATACTAATAGCAATTCCAGCAACAAGTTTCCTTTTAGCAGCAGCGGAAAAAGTAGCCAAATGTGCTTTAGAAAAGAAAAAAATAGAAAAGTTGCAGAGATGAAAAAAGTAGAAACGAAAATTGCAGAAACAAAATTACAGAACAAAAATTACAGCGGCAACCTGAAAAACATTAAAATGATATTGCAGAAGCGAAAAAAGTAGAAAAAAATAAGCAAAAAGGAAATAAGTAACTAATATTGCCAAAAAAATACAGATTCAAAAGCAATAAAAATGATATTGCCAAATTGCATATTCAAATGCAACAAAAACGAAAAAAGAAGACGGATTATAATACTAATAAAAGACCCGATTTCTTAGAAGAATGCCAGAGTATGATTGGAGGCCGAAGTAATGAACAATGAATGAAGAATGGAATAACGCCGAAATTTTGAAGCCGGAATTTCGCTGTAAATATGCCGTAGATGAGGAAGAAGAAGTTAAGCGACAGAAAGTTTTTAATATTAAAACCTAAAAAGCAACAGTTAGTTTTATAAAGGGGAAGAAACATAAAAACATAATTAAAATCGTAACTATCTATTCTCCTAAAAGGAGGATTCAGCCATATGTGCAAAGCATAAATTTAAAGGACATAATACAAAATTGCAACTTTAAACAGCCTAATCCCCTAATTTTCCCCTAAAAATACATGACAAAACTAGTAATCTTTTATATAAATATATACTATAGTATAAAATATGACATGACAAAATTAGTAATCTTATATATATGTTGTCGTATTGACATCTCTAATGATGTCAAGTGTCATACCGCACTTACGCCATTAATTGTTTATGAATGTTGCCTTTCCATTATGATTGTTTGATTACCTAATTAGTTCCACACTCACCACTTTTCAATATTCCACCTCCTCTAAATTCTCTTCACTCATATTTACCCAACCGACGAACGTTTATCATTCATCCGTATAAAGGATTTTTCCTCACTCACTCAAAAAGCAATAGGGAGAAGAGAGTAAAGAGAGTATGAATGATGAAATAGTTGAAGAATTACTCGATTCGTATTGATTCTATTAATCTTACAATTAGTCTCTATTTATAGGTCATTCCAAGATCTAATCAAATATTCTTATAAATGAAAATATCCTTTTAAGAACAGAATATTCACTGTAATCTAGGAATATTTAACCATAACTGGGAGATTACCATCATATTCTATGAATTACAATCATATTTTAGGGTTCATAAGAATATTTCTTAAGAATCATATATTTTGATTTTAACTAATGAATTAATCATTGTCGTCAGATTGATCCCATGGTCTTGATTCTTTTTTCCTGTTTTGTCATGATGGTGGTCTTCGAACTCTCTTCTAATTGGCTATTTTCAGCACCCGTGTCCCTAGTGGTTATTTTACCCATGTTCATCCCCCCCATTACACTCAGCAAAATTTCATTTGTTGATTTGTAATGATGATAAATTATGGTTTACGTGTGTTTCGATAAAATGGTTTGATGGGATTTTTTTGTCTTTTACGCCATTTATTAGAACCTGCAATCATTAATAACCTGATAAGATAATAATTAATAAGTAAGAAAAGTGTGTACCTTTTCGTCTCCCGCTTCATTTCCCGCTCCTACTGACACTTTCCTCGTTGATACACAAAATGGCCTCTCATCATTTCTCCCTGTCTCTTCGTCTTCCCGTTCTCAGTCATTCTTATTGGAAACATACGGCACGTGCTTCGGTGACTTGTTTTTTATGAGACATGTTCCTTTTCCTTTCTAGTTATCACTATGTCATTCGTTAGTTCAGACAACGGTTTCATCATCTTGTTAGTCACACCTGCCTGGAAAACATCCTTTCCATTATCCGTTTTCAAGATTTATAAGGCATTTTTTTCATTTTCTTTTCAAGTCTCCTGATTATTTAAGGACATTTCCTCCTCATTTCTTCTTCACCTTCTGCCTTCGCTCCTAGTAAGTTTCTTCCTATCCTCTCCTTCTCTGCAAGCTTTCTTCTCCTCTGTAAATTTCTCCTTAGTGAGTTTCTAAGTTATGGCAAGCGAGGGCACCCAATTCAAACCTCCCGTTCCCTTAGTTAGGACCCAAGCTGAGCTTGACATTTATATAGCCTCTCATCGTGATGCCTTCCCACCAAATGTCATTGTGGTTTAGGGGAGAGTCATATGAATGGTATGCCTTCTAGAGCTACGAACTAAATTACCTTAAGCCAAATGTATATAACAAACCATACTTATCTTGGGCCTCCAAGGGAAAACTCAACACTGCTTACCATTATTGAGAGTAGGACTGGACTGATCTTCTTAATCCATAGAGGGATGTTAACATCGCTTTCATCCATGTTGCGATTCTCATTGCCTCCACGTCTGCTCCAACATCTTCTTCTTCCATTCCCCAAGGTATTCTCATTCCTGCTTTGCATAATGCTCCTGCCATTTCAATTTTAAGTACTTCTATTTCGACTTACTCTAAACAGGAAGACGAGGAAAGTGTGACCCTGCTTTGAAGGTTTACCACCAGTGTTGCTATGTCGAGACGTCTCCGCAATACCATAGTTGGGGTGGTTAATGTGGAGAGGAACGTTCGCCGAAGGCGAGACACACTAAGTTCTTCTTAAGCCACCCTCTGTCTCAGTTCCGCTCCTACTGCTCCTATTGCTCTCGTCGCCCCTACTCCCATAATCCCTACTGCGCTTGCTGCCCAGGAAGAGTAAAGAGAGTCTGTTCTTGTTCATTCTTATGGCTCTCAAGAGGGAAAAGAATAGCCTTCTTTGTTGAGATGAAGACATTTTGTAGGTGCTCCCCCATCCCTTCATCCGTGAAATTCCACAATGATCCCCATTCAACACACATAGCGCTCTGCGGGGTCCCGTCTGATGTGGACATGGTGACTTCCTGTAACATGACTGTAGGGAACCATCTCTGCTTCCTGAGTCATGGTTTTATGAAGGTCCTGGTCTTTTCCTTTCTCTTTTTCCTGCTTTTTCCTTTGTCTGATTTTTCTGTTTACTAACATTTGACATCTTTTTACACATATTTCAGGCCATCATTTTTCACAATAGCCTTTAAAAGCATTCTTTTCCAAATGAGTAAAGTATGGCTCATTGGAAGAATAAGTTTCAAGGATGCCATGTCGTCCTTGAACGTTTCTAGGCTAGGACTGAACGACTGAAGAGAAGTGAGGTCGATCTTCAAAGTTCGTGGAGAGGTTCGCTCAGGATGCAGCTGCGACAGTCGAGGAACATGCAAAGCTTGAGGACTCATTGAAGGCTGTCAGAAAGTCCTTAAAAGAATCTAAAAGGTCTTTAGTTGCTTCTGAAGAGAAGTTAAAGGCCACAGAAGAGAAACTGACGGATGCTAAGCTGGTCAGATCTAAGGACGAGAGGAGAGAGAGCCAAATGGAAGAAGCTTTTCAGGCCTTTTTTGATAAGGCTGAGAAGTTGGTCTACCGAGCCGGCTACAAGGATAGGTTAGCTAACCAAACCTCCCAAGGTTCCCCTTGATGATGCTTCAGAATCTCAAGTTGAGGCAAACATTTCAACTAAATATGCTTCGGTTTGCACTACAGCTGATACCTCTGTTTCAGCTGATGAAGTTGCTCCCGGGGGGGGGGGGGGGGGGGGCGCTTTTTTNGGGGAGGGACTTAGTTCCTATTTTCTAGGCTTTTTGTAATTTGCACTTTACATTTTCTGTACCTGCACTTTTCTTTTCATAAAGGTCATTTTGTAATTTTCATCTCTCTATTAATGAAATAATATTTTCCAATAATTTGTCAAATTAGTGCTCTCCTTTTTCTGAAGAATTACTGTACTCTCATCTTTAGTCAATTAGAAATTACTTTTTGTCAATTGTGTTGGATGCTTTGGCAAAACTAGAAAATCTTGCTATCAAGTAAACTTGCAATAATTCACGTTAACACTTAAAAGATTTGCTTTGTATCAAACTTAAAGGAAATTTCACTTACAATGTTTTTGTTGGTGCATCCGCTTTCTCTGTAATCCGTTCTCAAGGACTTCAATTTCTGCCTTTTTAGTTTCTTTTTGGAAACTGACGGATGCCCATTTTTCTTCTTTGGAATTTCTGGTCTCGTTCTACCTAGATCTCCCACTTCCTTCAAGTTGTCTGCTTTTATATACTTAAGCTTTCGCTTGTTTTGATTTCAACATATCTGGGAGAAGGTTTTTCCCGCTCTCAAGGCTTGTGTCACAAGACCGCCGACCTTGATTTTCACATTTTTGGGAGAAGATTTTTTCCGCTTCCCATGGGCTTAACCCACAAGACCGCCGACCTTGATTTCCATGTTTCTAGGAGAATGTTTTTCCCACTTCCAATGGCTTAGGCCACAAGACCGTCGACATTCAATTTTCACATTTTAGAGAGAATGTTTTTTTTTTGCTCTCAAGGGCTTAGGTGACAAGACTGCCGACCTTTAATTTTCACAATTTAGAGATAAGGTTTTTCTCGCTCTCAGGGGCTTAGACCACAAGATCACCGACCTTTAATTTCAACATTTTAGAGAGAATGTTTTCCAAGAGCTTAGGTCACAAGATCACGCATTTAATTTGTTTTGTTAGAGAAGAGAGAGAGAGAGAGTTGACACAGAATTTCTATGTGAAAAACCAATACAAAAAATCCACGAGAAAATTATTCACTATCATATTCAAAAATTAAACAATGTACTTTTTCATATGAATGGCATTCCACGGCTTTTTCAGATCTTCCCCTTCTTCTGTTGTCAGGTAGTAATAGCCGCTGCCACTTACTTCTTTGATAATGTATGGTCCTTCCTAGGTTGGTCTAAACTTTCCTTCCGCTTAGAAGACTTTCTTCAGATTTAGATTCTCTTTCTAGAACTCTCGTTTTCTAACTCTTCTTCAGAAGTAAGATTTTCTTTTCTGGTTGTAATTAGCTATCCGGATAAGAACCGTTTCTCTTCTTTCCTCTAACAAATCAAGGTTTCCCTTTAGGATTGTTTCATTCTACTGCTCGCTTAATTTTGACTTCATAGTTGGGCTCCCAATTTCAACTGGTATTACCACTTCCATTCTGTATGCCAAAGAAAAAAGTGTTTCACCGCTTCCATTCTGATGCCCGTTGTCAGAGACAAGAATCCTATATCGGCGCACTATATTATTCCATAAGAATCCTTTTACTTCCTTGTGAATCGTTACGAAAGCTTTAATTTCAATCCACTTGGTGAAGTAATCTGTTGCTACTAGTAGAAAACATTTTTTAACTGGTGCCATAGGAAGTGGTCCAATAATGTCCAATGCCCATAGCACGAATGACCATGGGACTGCCACTGTGTTGTGTTCTTCAGGAGTCATTTTAGCTATGGGAGTGAAGCGTTAACATTTATTACACCTTTTTGCATACTACTTAGTGGCTTGATGCATTTAAGCTAGTAATACCCTTTGTTCACACCTTGTGAGCTAGAGATATTCCCCCAGTATGATTCTCGTATATTCCTTCGTGGACTTTTTTTACTTAGGCATATTGCGCCTCCTTTTCCCATAGACACTTCAAATATGATCCAGAAAAAGATCTTTTATACATCAATCTGTTAATTAGACAATACTTGGCACTTTGCTGTTAAATTTTCTTTGTCTGGAGCTTATCAAGGAAGTGCCCCATCCTTTAAGTAGCAAATCACGTCATCTTGCCAGCTTGGTTCTTTTTCAACTTCTACATCTGCCACTTCCTTTAGCGAGGATAAGATACTTGGTTTTTCGAGAAATTCTACTATACATTCATTTTATGCTGGAATTGCAGTGAAGACCCCAAGTTTGCCTATTTTCCGTTCTCAGGATCTGACGAATCTCATAGCTTTTCAGTTGAGTCAATAACTCTTTCACTCGTTGCAAGTAAATGATCATTCTTTCATCTTTTTCTGTGAATTCTCAGGTTACCTGTTTCACAATTAGCAATGACCCACCAAATATTTCTACATTAGTTACCTCCAATTCCCGTAGCAAAGAGACTCCCGCTATCAAAGCTTCGTACTCTGCTTCATTTTTCAAGGCGTTCAATCTGAATGAAATAGAATTTTTCAATGTTTCTCCGAACGGGGTCTGCAGCACCACTCCCACTCTGGCTCCCTTATCATTTGAGGCTCCATTAACGTATAGCATCATCCAAGTTCCATTTTCTCCTTCGATTTGCAATCCGTTGTCAACTTCCTCCTCGTCGCTTGTGAAGTCTGCTACAAAGTCAGCCAGAACTTGCCCCTTAATTGACATCATTGGTTCATTATGGATTTCATACTTGTTGAGCTATATTGCCCACTTCACCATTCCCCGCTGACTTCAAGTGAATGCAATAAGCTTCTGATCAATGAGTCTGTCAACACCTTTATGTTATGCGCTTGGAAGTAAAGCCTCAACTTCCTTACCGCCGTCACCACGACCAATACTAACTTCTCTATCTTCTTGTATTGGGTTTCAGATGCTACTAGGCTCTTGCTCACAAATTACACGGGCCTTTGTTTTCTTCCTTTTTCTCTGATAAGAACGGCACTGACAGCCATTTGTGACACAGCTACGTACAGAAATAATTTTTCTTCAGGTGTCAGTTTTGAAGCAATGGAGGAGTTGTATATTCCTGATTCTATTTAGGGCCTTTTCACACTCTTCACCCCCGCCATCGAAGGAATTTTTTTTAACTTTGTGAGGAATGCTTGCATTTATCCATTGACCTCGAACATAATCTGTTCAGAGCCTCAAATCTTCCAGTTAAGTCTTCTATCTCATTACAGTTTCTAGGGGACTTCATCTCCAAGATGGCCTTCACTTGATGTGGGTTGACCTCGATTCCCCATTATGTGACCATATGTAAAAACTTTCCCGATGCTACACCAAACGTACATTTCTCCAGGTTCAGTTTCATGCAACTTTCTCTTAGGATCAAGAAGGCTTCGTCCAACTCCTTGATGTGGTCTTCCCGTTTACGACTCTTCACCAACATGTCTTCTACATAGACTTCCATGGTTTTTCCAATCTACTCCCAGAAAATCGTATTCACGAACATTTGGCAAGTTGCACCTATATTTTTCAACCTAAAAGGCATCACTTTATAACAGAAAGTACCTCGTTCAATTATAAATGAAGTTTTTTCCTGGTCAATGGAACATTGTCACCTGGTTATATCCAGAGAAGGCTTCCATGAAACTTAGAAGTTCATGTCCTGACGTGGCATCTACCATCTGATTTACTCTTGGAATGAATATTCATCCTTCAGGCATGCTTTATTCAGATCAGTAAAATCCACACAGATTCTCCACTTCCCGTTCTTCTTCTTTACCATAACAATGTTGGCGAGTCACTCTAGGTAGTTCACCTCGTAAATGAAGTCCATTTTCATCAGTTTTTCCACTTCTTCTTTTATAATCATATTTTGTTCTAGAGCAAAACTCATCTTCTGTTGTGATTGTTATTCTTCTGTATGCAGGTTATGGCATATTATGCCTTAAGGGATACATGCTATTTCTTGTGTCATAGTCGTAAAAATGTCTCTGGAACCCCCGTAGGAATTCCGTCAACCTTTATTTCTTTGTCTGCTTAAGGTGGGCCCCAATATTGGTTGTCTTCTACGTCTCCTCATCTAAACAGACAGATTCAGTTTCTTCCCCTACCTCGTACATTGGGCTCACCTGCCCATCCTCTTGTGATTGTTATTCTTCTGTAGCTGCCGCCTATTCCTCCCCCTCTCTTTTCCATTTTCTTCTTTCTTGTGATTCAAGTGCAGTCACAATGCAGATACGAGCAGCAGCTTAATCGCCCCTTATGGTCTTGATCCCTTTCAGAGATGGGTATTTCAACACTTGGTAGAATTTTGACAGTACAACTTTCATCTTGTGTAGCCAGGTTCTTCCCTGGATAACGTTATATGGGGATGGGGTGCCTAATACCACGAATTCTGTAAGATGGTTGAACGACTCAACATTTTTAAAAAGGGATCCCTTCAGAATAACTGATGGCTCCATTGAATCCCACCAGTGATTGTGGTGGTTCTTGTAGTTGTTGATCTCCCATGGACATCTTTTTAAGTGTGGACTGATGCCAATTATTGACGACGCTCCCATCATCAATCAGTACTCCTCTCAATAAGCAATTTCTTACTTGTATTGAAATGACTAGGGGGTCGTTGTGATGATTATCAACGGGAGATTCTCGTTATCATTCGAAGAGCTTCCTCACTCCCAGTTTCCTCCAACATTGGCTTCTTACAATATACCTTTCATTCTTTCCTCGCTCCCTCTTATTCAATCAACGCAATAATGGTATTGATGGTCTAGAGCAGTTGCTTCCCGTGGTCACATTTCTCCCCGTCATGAACTTTCTTTTCATTTTCCCGTGTTGGTTCTTCTTTTTTCACATACTGATTTAGGTAACCGTCTTTGGCTAGTTTCTCACTAAATTGTTTCAGCTAGAAGTAGTCCTTCACATAATGTCCGCTACTCCTATGGTAGGAGTAGTATTTGTCTTTGTCCTTATAATGCGGCTCATGTGTGTGGGGTCAACCTCTTCAACCAAGGTTTAACTTTGATCATATCAAGGACTTGGTTTATTGACACTATGAGAGGTGTATAGACTTTGCCTCTGGGATGGATGTCAATAGTGTATCTCTTTTAGCTTTCGGTCTTGTCCAGCTTACTATCACAACATCCACTATCTTTCTATGTTCTCTGAGTTCTCTTTCTGTTGGTTCTAGAGTTCCATTCTTCTTTTTTAGACTCATCATTCCTCTGTTTTGCCAGGTTCAATAAACTTTTCTTTTCTTCTTCTAGTGTAATGTAGGTTTTTTCCTGCTGGAATGTCTCAGCCATAGTCAAGCCTTCACCTTTGACAGATCCTCGAAGAGGGGTGAGTTTAGGTCTAGCCCTCATCTGAAAGCTAGCCTGACCACTTAGTCGTCACAGTTCTCCACCTTGGTCTTCTCCTCTTTGAATATGTAGGTATATTCATGTAGAGATTCTCCTTTCCTAGCAAAATTAGTTAGGAGGTACTCCGCGTCCTCCATCACCGCACGATATGTAGAGTACTCCTCCAAAAAGATAGTAGAGATGACAGTAAAGTTAGTAATTGAATGAGCAGGAAGGGAATGATACCATTTTAAAGCAGTTCCGTCCTGGCTAGTGGGGAACATTCGGCACATCAGTGAGTCCTCGTGCTGATACAACAACATAACTCGCTTGAACCGTTTGAGATTGTCCATCGGATCAGACTTTCCTTCATAGCACTTGAATTTTTATGTCACAAACTTCTTTTTAGTATTGGGGCTCCTAGGATTTCCCAACTTAGGGGGTTCTAGTGAGCGATTCGAGAACAGCCTTTCCCGCACTCCCCAGATTTCTGAGCTCCATCATTTTTCTTTCCAGCATCTCCTTCATAGCCTCTTCAGTCATGACTTTCAGTGGACGGGCTTCTCCCATTGTATCTTTCATATGGAGTTGGGACTAGATTTCTACGTCTTCATTCAGCACATTTATATTGTTCTCATTGTCCTCCCACCTGGCTTCTCGTCCACCTTATTCTGAACGATTTTCCGTTCTTCGCGGTTGGTTCATTGGCCAGCCTCTGCAAGTGTCTGTGCAAGTTGATATGGTCTTGCACCATTTACCACGCATTACATAGTGTTTCAGCATTCCTCTGCTCTATCTTCTGCATCACATTTAAGATCGTCTGGAGCATCTCAACTGGCAGAGCGGGATGATTGACATGATCCTACTCGTTCTCAGTTTTGTTTCCTAGGTTAAGGGCAGTGTTTGATCTGGTTCTAGGCATCGTTTGGTTTTGGAAAGGTTTTTTCTTAAGGTTTTCTCTTTACTCTCAATGAAAGCACCGAAATATAAAGGATTTTCCTCACTCACTCGAAAAGCAGTAGGGAGAAGAGAGTAAAGAGAGTATGAACGATGAAATAGTTGAAGAATTACTCGGTTTGTATTGATTCCATTAAGCTTACAATTAGCCTCTATTTATAGGCCATTCAAAGATCTAATTAAATATTCTTATAAACGGAAATATCCTTTTAAGAACGGAATATTCACCGTAACTAGGAATATTTAACCATAAGTGGGAGATTACTACCATATTCTAGGGATTGCAATCATATTTAAAGTATCATAAGAACATTCCCTGAGAATCATATATTTTCGTTTTAACTATTGAATTAATCCATGCCGTCAAATTGATCTCACGGTTTTGATTACTTTTTTCTGTTTCACCACGATGGTGGTTTTCGAACTCTCTTCTAATTGGTTCTTTTCAGCACACATGTCCTTAGTAGTGGTTTCATCCTTGTTCAATCCGTAATTATTAATTCAACATTTCAACTACATTCTAATCATTCCAAATATTCTTTTTTAGTTTATGCTTTCACGCATTTTTATTCAGCATATAAGGGAAGGTTAAAAAGTATTGATGTGTTTTCATTGTTTGGCTATTGGGATATCGAGAAGAAATTTGTTTTACGATTTGCATTTGATACATTTTTATTACTTTTTTCCCCTTTATCTAGCTTTCCCTAATTTCAATGAATCCAAACATAGTAAATCTTCTTTTCTTTTTAGAATTTGTAATGTTTCTCAAATTTTATTATCAATGATTATATGTGATTTATTTTCAGGTTGAAAAATAAAAGGTCCATTTGCAACTATAAAAGAGGTATCTCCTTCGATTTTAAATCTTAGTTTTTATCATACTTTGATTTCTTAAAACTAATAATTAACTTATTTTTTCCTATAAATACTTTGATTCGGTTTATTTTACTTTCAACGAGAATTATTAGTTTTCTCCCACATCCTTTATGTTTTTCTAAAAAACATAAATTTATAAACACCTAAGAGGAATTATATTAGTCCATCAATTTATAAACATATTTACTTATTATTATACTTCTTTTATGGAATCTAACTATTTTCAAACTATATTATTTTATTGTGAAAACTATTTGTTCCATTAATAAACACCTCGAAGCTTATAGTATGTCTATTATATTTTTTTTTGTAAAAATTGTATAAATTGGTGGATGTGGAATCCAATATAGTTGTTACTATATATGAAATTTGTGTTATGTCTTAGCTCTATAATAAAAGAGAGGGTTTAGATGGGTATGTGATTTTTTTGGACAAATTTACCCTTGCAACTCTTCAGTTTCTTCTTTTTGTAATAGGGGCGTAAGAGTCATTTTCTTTGTTAAAAATATTGACCGAATTTCAACCGTAGGATTGTTTTGATCTCGGTCGTTTATTTAGTTATGGAGATAGATTTGAACCATTTAAATGTTTAATCTGAACCGTTCATTCACTCATATATATACTTATTTTTCTTTAGTTTTAAGGTTGTTTGATTTCCTCTTCTTCTACTCTCTTCGACGCTGCTGCCGTAGCCTAGGGTTTTATGCGTCCACCTTTGCCTTGCTCGTTTTTTGTATCAAAGGCTTTACTCTGCTTCATCGAACAGGTTAGATGTCTTTATGTTTTTTTTCATCTCTTTTCAGACTAAGAATCGACATGAACTGAGCTAAAAATTGTTGATCCCGTAACCTTTGAGATATGTCTTCCCACGCGATTTTCTTGAGTTTGTTGGGTAGATTTTCTTTCCATCGTCGCTTCTGATTGTTTTTGTTCCACTTTTGTTCAAGATCAGTTTTGGACGAAACTGTGATAAAAACAATAGATTTAGAACTTTAAGTATTGCGTCATTATAGTTATGCCACCACTTAATTTGGGGTTTTTTCATTTTCTTGATTGAATGACATATGTTGTTTTATTATCGTATTCGGTGGTGAGATAAGATTGATATTTTTTTGTTATTTTTTGGGTATATCTTCAACAAATTGTTATTTTTTTCTTCATTTATTTAGCTGTTTGTGGTTGTCTTTTGTTGTCTTCCGTAATAGAGGTCAGTTTAGTTGAATTTGTGTTTTCTGAGTCAGAATAACCGGCTGCATATTTGATTAGATTGTGGTACATGTGCCTTCACGTTTCTGAATCTGTCGTGGAAGTGCATGGACAGAGGAATGAGTTTTTGAGTTTTTGAAGGAATGGGCAGTCACGTGTATTCATATGTTCAGTTTTGTGTCTTCATGTTGGCTGTTAGATTTGGTTGTTAGAGATGATAATGATTATCTTATCTGATATTTTCAATTTCTCTATATGTATGTGTCTATTGATGATGTTTATTGTGTGGATTTTAATAGATAATGGCCTAATTTCTCTCTTTTTTCTCTCTATTTTACTTCACTTTTTTCTTCTATACTTTTAATCTCCTATTTCGGGCAGTAAAAGAGCTGAAGAGGATGGTCGATTAGTGATTGTTGCTACTAGAGACAAGTAAACTTGTAGTATATAGATTTTTTGCTTGTTGGCTGTTGGATTCAGTTGTTAGAGTTAAAGATGATTAACTTTAGTTCTGAATTGAAGGTGAGTGATTTAGTTAGTACTTAGTTTGATATGGATATTTTTTCTAATATAGCTTTGAATGGATTGGAATACTTGGATTATTTGATTTTTTTTCTGGTATTTGTGTTTTGTAAATGTTTTCGCATCACATGAGGTATTGAGCGTAATAATTTTATTGATGCTTAAGTTGGGAGTGACTGAATAACGTATATGTCTATTTAATTTATGATGATGTTGTTATGAAACTCATAAAGCCATCACTATTAGCAAAAATTATCGAATAAAGTATTACTATGCAATCAGAGAATTGGAGACAACTTAATGGTCATAATCCAAGTGGATTTAATTAGCATAGTAAGATCACTTGCAAAGAGTATAACATAACTGGGTTTTCATCAATCACCGAAGTCTCGAAGCAAACTGTAAAGGGTAACTTTTATCTTTATGTCATTGCATACAGTAAGCCTTTACCTGTTATGTTTTCATTTACAGTCTGTAATATTTCTCTGTACTGTTTTATTGTCGAGACTGTAATCTCTAGTTTCACAATACAAGAACTTAATTTTGAGTTGTTCTATCTACTACCGTTAAACATCTTTATCAGAAAAATTCCAGTTTGTTGCTCCAATTGTACGCTTAAGTACTCCTAGACACAAGACACATGCAAATTAAATCTTTTATGCATTCTTTCTTTGTCAAGCTTTAACTATTTGTTCAATAATTGGCAACTGCTTGTGTTTTTCCCTTTGTTACTTCACTTTTATGTTACTAAAAATATTGTAATACTTGGTCGTGATGTTGGTAGAATGGTGGGCGACTTAGGTTTTAACTGATGTTTGGTTGCTATACAATCATTCTCTTGATTTACTATAATGCTTGGTGATTGATTCATGCAGAATTTTATTTAATTTCAACCATTATGGTGCAAAAGTATAAGTTTAAAAATTGTACATGCATATTATACTGTTTTATGATGGTGAGTTACAGCTCTTTTCGACCTCGACCTTTAGCTTTTAATACATTTTTGCATGATTTTGTGTTGATCCAGCATAAGATCTTCTTTAGTGCAGAAGATGATGAATCCAGATCACATTCATCATATCTGAGATATGATACTTAATGTTTCTTTAATATGCTTTCTTGGTTTAGTTGCTTTTGATTGACTATTTGGATGTTGTAATATTGATGACTGATCTTAATTCCATAGTCCTACGCACCTGGTAGGGGGTAGAAAATGTATTTGTTTTTTATAGAGCAACAGAGTTGAGATAAAGTTTGCTACTTACTCATGTAATTGTGGTGTATGTTTATTTCAATACTCATAGTAATCTCTTAATTGACAAGGTCCTTAATCAATAGGTTTTAACGTGTAAAGGTCTGTAATATCTCTTTTCCAAGTGGTAATATTGTTGCTATTGTCTTCTCCATGATTGATCTCGTCGATTGAAAAGCCTTTCAAGGTCTTCCTTAATATCTATCAGTTAGTATTATGCTATTGACTTTTATGCTTGCACATATATGTCTTAGATCTAATGCTTTCATTTTACAAAGTTAGACTTCATAATTAATTGTTAAAGTTTCTAAGTTGGGTCATATAGGTGATTTTTTTATTAGGATGAATTGTCAGCTTTAATATATTTGACCTTCAATATTCTTTTCTTACAGATTTGCCGAAGGTTGGACCAGCTAGTGGAGAAGACATCGAGGTGATTCTAAAGAATAAATGATCATTTGCGTTTCCGATGGATTTGATTAATTCTTGGCGAATGTGAGGTTAGGGATTATTGATCTGTAGAATCTAAGTTTGAGCATTCGTTTATTAAGGTTTTTTAAGAGCGAGATGTTTCCATATTTTGCATTTTTTTTAATTTGTCTTAATTTGAATATGCTTCAGCTTTAGGTTTGAGTTTGTGTGTTTTCATTATCTTTTCAAATTGGTTGGGGGAATTTAAACCGGTAGTAATATTAAAGTGCTTGATATGCCTCCTATTTTTGCAGGCTTTTGTTCCCCAATTTCTGGTCTATTTTTTCTATGACATATTTAATCATATTAGTATGTAAGTAAATTGTCTTTGTTATTTGGTCGTTCTTATCTTCTCGTTATTTTCAAATTTTTGTTTATGCAGTGTTTTTGTCATGCTTTGGAGGTAAATTATTTGAATAACAGCCGTTGCTGACATATGTGAGGTTGGGATTCAAATTTGATTTTAATTTTTCTTGTGTTTTGGGATAGATTTGAATTATGTTAGTGTTTTTATTTTCTTTCATCACTTGTTTCGTTTTATTAGGCGGTTATTATTTATCTTTTTACTGTTCAGTAGTTTTTGGTTGTCTAACAAATCAGTCGGTTTTGTTTCCTTGTTATTTCTACTACTATAAATTAGATGATTGTCTTATAGAAAATTCAATTTTGTTTTTAGTTGTTTTCTTCTTTCTCTAAGGTAAGAGTTCTCTTCATTTGTTGGTCTTTGGAAAGCCTTACTTTAGATCATATTTAATGTTCGTAATTAATATTTACTGCTGATATTAACTTGTCAAATTTCTTATGGTTCAGATTGCGCGCGTCCTTTTTTGTTATCTTCAAGCTGTTAGATTCTGTGAGTTAAAGCTGCGGGTAAGTTTGCTATCTAATCGTGCTTTTTGAAGTGATTTTCCTGTTGTTTTTTTTATTCCGTGGTAGTTAATTGTGAATAATCATTTCATAATTATGTTTGCATGGAGGTAGTTATTGATTCATTTTGGCTCTGAATTGAATGTGAGTGATTTGGTTAGTTCGATATGGATTTTTTTATCCATTATAGCTTTTAATGGATTGGAATACTTGGGTTATTTGATTTTTTTCTGGTTATTTGCATTTTGTAAATGTTTTCACGTGAGATTAGGTATTGGGCGTGATAATTTTATTGATGCCTAAGCTGGGATTGACTGAATGACGTATCAGTCTATTTAATTTATGATCATGTTGTTATGAAAGCTCTATAATTCGTCATGGTTTCTTCAATTTGCTTGTCGAAAGTGGTCAACTATGAGATCATATCAATAGTTTGATTTTATTTATTATGCTTGGAGGCTAAAGGTAAACGTGAATACTGTTTACAATTTTCATTATTTAAGCAAGTAATTTAATCTCTGGTGACTCAAGGCTCTGAATGATATATCATATCTAGTAATACAATGATTCAATGAAATCAGTATGGTTATTAACTGGAGAAGCGAGCCCGCTGGGAAGAATAAATAAGAAAGATTAATCAATCATATTTTCGTGGATTATAGCGAGTTAACTTTTGGCATTTAGCGCAAATGAAATGAAGAGTGATGTATTCGTAATTTCATTATAACATTTGGCATATCGGTAGGCTTGATCATATTATTAATCACATTTTATGGTTAATTAAAGTTCCAAAAACCGCCTTTTTGTTAAAGAAAGTTTTTTGAAACCTTATATCTTATTCTTTTTGACTGTACAAATAGCGAATAGCCATATCCTTGTGAGCACAAACATGTATAAGCATATATCTAAGTATTGATTACATGGGTGTATATAGAGGAGTCACTGAAGCATCATTTAGGTCTATTTATCTAAGCTCCTTTTAACTGCTATGCTAGAGAATTATCTATATTATCATACTGTTTTATGATGGTGAGCTATAGCTCTTTTTGACCTCGAGCTTTGGCTTTTAATACATTTTTCCATAATTTTGTGTTGATCTAGCATAAGATCTTCTTTAGTGCAGAAGATGATGAATCTAGATCACATTCATCACATCTAAGATATGATAGTTGATGTTTCTCCAGTAGGCTTTGTTGGTTTAGTTGCCTCTGATCGATTGTATGGATGTTGTAATTATTGATGACTGATCGTAATTCCAAACTTCAAGAACCTGGTAGGGGCTAGAAAATGTACTTATTTTTGCTAGAGCAACATAGTTCACGTAAAGTTTCATACTTAGTCGTGTAATTGCAGTATATGTTTATTTCAATACTCATAGTAATATTTTAATTGACAAGGTCCTTAATCAATAGGTTTTAACATGTAAAGGTCTGTAATATCTCTTTTCCAAGTGGTAATATTGTTACTATTGTCTTCTCCATGATTGATTTTGCCGATTGAAAAGCCTTTGAAGGTCTTTCTTACTATCTATCAATTAGTATTATGCTCTTGACTTTTATGCTTGAACATATATGTCTTAGATCTAATGCTTTCATTTTACAAAGTTAGACTTCATAATTAATTGCAAAAGTTTTCAAGTTGGGTCATATAGGTGCTTTTACTAGGATGAATTGTCAGCTTTAATATAATTCACCTTGAATATCTTTCTTACTCTATAATCAAAGAGAGAGTTCTGATGGGGTGTGATTTTTTTGACGGATTTACCCTTCTAAATATGTAGCTTCTTTTGTTTGCATTAGGGACGTGGGAGTCATTTCGTTAGTTAAAAAGATTGACCGAATTCAGACCGTAAGATCTCTTTGATTTGGACCGTTTATTTAATTTTGCTGATAGATCTGAGTCGTTTAAGCCTTTTAATTTAAGCCGTTGATTGAGTCATATATATACCTTTTTTTCTTTAGTTTTAGGGTTTTTTCCTGATCTCCTCTCCTTCTCCTCTCCCTCTCCTCTCTTTAGCAAAGGTCTTAGGTCTAAGGTTTCTTAGTCTTCTATTGTGGTTGATTTTATGCAGGTGTTGGATGTAGCTTTGGTCTTCTTGTCCTTGTCCTCTCTTCGGCAATGGTGTTGTTTTTTCGCACGTGTTGGATGTAGCTTTGGTCTTCTTCTCCTTGTCCTCTCTTCGGCAATGGCGACTATTTCAGAACAGGTGAGATTTATGCATCATTTTTTCTTTATTATGTCCTCTGAAATTGCAATTTTTGGTCTGTTTGACAGCGATTACTTTGGATTTTTTTATGTTCTTGCTTGAACGATTGATGTATATTTCTTCTGCTGTTCGGCGGTGAGGTCAGCCTAATGAATTTTTGTTTTCTTTTTTTATTTTTTTCTTTGTTTATTTGTTTGGTTGGTTGCAATTTTCTTACTGTATTCAATTTTTATCATACCATTGTTGCTGTTATGTATCAGCTTTTTTCCAGCTTGAAACAACAATTTTGGAGTGATTAGTTTAATTTTTACACAACTAAATAAAGTTTGTGAACTATTTTGGTTAATTTTTATTATCCCAGAGAATGCTTGACATTCCTAGGAAGTAAATATCATAAAAGGAGATTGATTTTTGTTCACTTTGTGACTTGATTCTTTTGGTTTAAGCTTTTAAAAATGGCAGCTGACTTATTATTTCTGCTTGAAAAGGTCGAGCACTCCATTGGTTCGTATATTTCCATTGATATGTTTCACAGGCTTCAAGAGAAGGTATATTTGTGATGCTACATCTGACATATTAGTTTTTGAACTGTTCCATGACATTCATTTTGGGTTTTGTAGGTTGCATATTGTATTGGAATGTATCCATTTTTTACGATGAATAGACAGCCGAGGATCCAATCTTTGATTGTAATAATTGCAGCGTAAAGCACTTTCTTTGTAGGTCTTATACGTCAATTTAATGACATGGTATGATTTTGTAAATTTAATTGCATTGTTAAATAGTGTAATTCACTCACTTAGGCTTTTTTGTCTGTTCCATTCCTTTTCTTTTTGCGTAGTTTCCTATCTACATTTGTTTTCCTTTAGGGGATTCATCAATGATGCTTGACAAGGGTTAATAATCTAGAGTTTTGAGTCTTAGGTCATCATTTTCATGTGTAGTTATAAGTTCTCTAGTGGGACTGTTGGGCTTGTTACCAAAACGGGCATCGAGTTTACTTTTGAGAATGTTGATCGAAAGCTCATGGTCGGTAAATGCACTTGAGACTGCTTGTTCTCACTTGTTGAAGGTGAAGTTTCACCCTTTTTTGTTTGATAGAGATATTAATTATCTTCTCGTACAGTAACTTCCAATAAATTTACTCATCCACGGAACTTGTCTTAGTTACATACTTTTCATGTTTAAAAAATGGCATACCTTTAATTTTTGGATTTCTATCTATTTTGAGTACCATACAATACGAAATATGATGTTCATGGCGATGAGCGAGTTTAGAAAAGTACAAATATAGCTACTTACTCTAGATTACGCCTTACATTTTGTAAGTCATATTTATAACAGGTATCTGGTGGCTTTTTTATTATGCCGATATGTTTTGATATATTCCATACAATATATAATTCTTTTATGCATGAACTGTACAGGGGAAGAAAATACGAAAAAAATTAATTGACACTTATTTTTTACATGACTATTATAAAGTTTGTAGTTTGATCATTGTTTCCTTATAATGTCATTACTACCTGAGACCTGAGAAAGTACTAGAAAGACCCATGAGAGATTCTGCCCCTCTGTTGTTTACAATATTAAAGTATGGTGACTGCCTTGTTTTTATCAAGTTTATGTTTAATTTCTATGTTCGATAATTTTTTGCCAAAAAGACATGAGCTTTTAAATTAAAAGGTGATCCTAAGTTATTCAAATTCAATCATGATAGAGCCATGTCACACCTTGTCCTCTCTTCGGCAATGGCGACTATTTCAGAATAGATGAGATTTTTTGCATCATTTTTTGCTTTATTATGTCCTCTAAAATTACGATTTTTGGTCTCTTTGATAGCGATTATTTTGGATTTTTTGATGTTCCTACTTCAACGATCGATATATATTTCTTCTTCTATTGGCGATGAGGTCTTTGTTTATTTGTTTGGTTGGTTGCGGTGGTTTTCGTTTTCTTGGGTAACAGTAAAATTGTTTATTCCGGCTATTATAGATTAGAACAGAGGTAAGTTTAGTTTGATTTTTCTTCTTCCTTATCTTGTCTTCTGTGTTTTCTCAGTCAAAATAAACGGCTGTATGTTTGATTAGGTGGTGCTCATGTGCCTTCACGTTTGTGATTCTGTCGTGGAAGTGCATGAAGAGAGGATTGAATTGTTGAGTTTTTTAGGGAGTGGGCAATCACGTGTATTCAGATGTTGAGCTTTGTGTCTTCACATTGGCGGTTGGATTTGCTTGTTAGAGGTAACGATGACTATCTTATCTGATATTCTCAGTTCATCTATATATATATATATATATATATATATATGTATTTGTTGATGATGTAAATTATGTGGATGTCAATAGATAATACCGCAATTTATGTGTCTCTTTTTCGGTCTACTTTACTCCACACCTTCGTTCTGTAATTTGAGCTTCCTGTTTCGGGTGGCAAAAGATATACAAAAGATGGTCAATCAGTGACTCAAGCTGCTGGAGAAAAGGCAAAGTTATAATGTATAAAAATTTTACTTGTTGGTTGTTGGATTTGGTTTTCAGAGGTGATGATGATTATTTTATTTGATATTTTGAAATGATTTATATATATATATATATATATATATATATGTCTCTTAATGGGTTAGACAATGGACATATATCTCTTTCTATATTGTTTCTTTCAACCTGCATAATTAGCATTTGCCACTCACTATAATCTCTTGATGATCAAAGGATATATCCTTGTGCTATCGATTTGCTAAAGGTTAGATCAATCAGTGGAGAAGACATTGAGGCAACTTTAAGAATACACGGTCATCAGCTCATCTTCACATTCATCGTTACGACAAATTCAACATCAATTTCATTTTTTCAAGTTTTTTTTTTTGGGTTCTAGGAAATAACTTCCATTCTGTCAAAGGATGCATAGCAACATATATGAAAGATGTAGGATATGAAGACTTACCATTTACTCATGTATGGTTGAAATTGTTTTTGCTTATTTAAGGTTGGTGGCATCTCACTTTCTCATCCTTTAGAGAGTATTTGAAACCTCCTAATTTTGGGGGTTTTAATTCTTACAATCTTTGAAGTTTTTAATTCTTAAAATATTCATTTCTCTTATATGAACCTATTCAATTGTAAATGTACATTTGGAAAGTTAAATGTTAATACCTTGAAAATTTAATCATTATGTATTTGTGTAGCAAAACACACATTACATTTTTTTAGATATTTTTCTTTCTCACAATCATGCAATTTTATTCTAAAAGTAATTTGACGCAATCCCGTCTATGTAGAAAACTGTATAAAAGAATGATATTCTTGATTAAGGGATTTGATTACCATGTTATAAATTAACATTTAATTGACTATTGACTAAATAAGTGGCTTGAAATAGTAGAAAAATGTTAACAAAATTAAGTGCATAGTAATTTTATTTGTCTCCTTTTCATACATAATAAAAAGGTTAAACAGATTTTTCATAGGCCTCGGCTTCTAAGAGTGCATGATTATTAACTTCAAAATTCAATATTACAGAAAAAAAATGAAATAGTCCAAGAACAGTAAGAAAATGTGTCTATAACATAATGTTCTACAAACATATATGACTAGATTAGTCATGTTCGTATTAAAAAAATTATGAAACATTGGGTTTTTTCTTATGTACGTGTATATATATATAATAACGTAATTATTGATTTTTAATGAATCAGAGAAATATTTCTTCCTCAGCCAGTCAAACATAAGCACTTTCTTCTGTCTACATTTTCTTGATAACATTGCAGCTCTAATCTTGTTAGTTGATAACCATATTGAAGTTGGAATTTGATGTCTAGAGTTTGTTGACCATACTTTCACCTTGAATATTATTGTGTTACAGACTTGCCAAATGTTCGACCAATCAGTGGAGAAGACATTGAGGTGGTTTTAAAGAATACATGACCATCTGCTCATTTTCATACTTATCGTTACGAGAAACTCAATGCCGATTACAGTAGTAATTTACTTACATGAATACACATCTTATTTCTTTTTGGACAGTGTTTTTTATGGTTGTTTCCAGTTTTGAACATTTGCATTCATTATTCCAATTACAAGAAATATTGGACAGTGTTAATCTTCTTGAAGTTCAATAACTTAAGATATTTTTTGGGTCTTTCGTTGTTATCATATTGGATGTAACATAGATTGTGAGATATGATTGATTAGTAACATTTTATTTACAATTGACGTTTGATTACAATTATCATTAGTAATATATAGTTTTTTATTATTTACATTCTATAATGCATGATCTTTATTTACTTGATCTTTTATTATTATTTTCTTTCCTTTCCATTGTATTCGTTTTGATTTTTACACATATATGATTTTTAATTATTTTCTAAAAAGTTTTAATGTTGTTTTTCTTTGTATCTAGTCATGTACAAAATAAGTTACACCAACTAGCACAAATAAATAGGTTCAATATGTCATCCTATGCATCTATTAAAGGACCAGATCATGACCCGATGTTCAAAGCTAGAGTTAATTTTAACGATTAATTTTTTTAAAACCCCTTCTATCACTCAACCTTAAGACAAGTAAAGCATTCTGCTGCTCGAGTAGTTCTTCAAATTCTCTCTACAAGAGCTCCCTTGAGATCTCTGACTACCAAAGTTCCCGTAGGTGCTTTTACTTTGAAAAAAAATTCTTGTATTTTTATAATTACTTCTCTTCTTAATTTAAAATTTAAAATTTGTCAGGATGAAACTAAAGTTTACAAAAACATCCTCCAACAAGTTTTTTAAAAGACTGGATTAGACCTTCTCGTTTACAACACTCTAAGATCATGTCCTCATCGTCTACCTATTTTTAGTTGTATTGTGGACGTGGTTAACATGACTTTTGAGGGTGAACCGGCTACAACCAAAAAAGAAAGCTGAAAATAATGCTACCATTTCTGCCTGGTCCACCTTAAAAACAAGTAATACTCATACTTTCTATACTTTCACTTTATTCATATATTATTTTCTTATTAATGTAAATAATTTCTTGTTACGCAAGATATAACTGCAATATCAAATAGAAAAAAAAAACATAATGAAGAAATGATAATGGAAGAGATCAATGTTTAGAGAATGACTTGTAGTTCTCGTAGAATGGATTTGTTCCAGCAGACTTGATTTTAATATAAATAAATAATGTTTACATTATGTAAAAAAAATAGCAACACATTTATGTTATCTCTGTATTTCTTGTGATGATTATGTAAATATTGTTCAAATATATATNATCGAAGCATACTATTATAACCGAGCACGTGTGAAGCACGTGCTGGCTACCTAGTGTTATGTAAAAAATAGTATATTCATTTTATTTATTAATTAAGATACTTAAAATTTATAGATTTATTTTTTTACAACCCAAAAATTGGGTTCGGCACTAATGCTTAACTAAATGAATCAAATTACTTATGGCATCCATCGCCGATTTGTACACACCACTACTACTTTGAAGTAGAAACTAGAAAGTGTACCCTGCTCAGAAAAACGGAAAATTGAAAGGTGGTACTTAAGAGGTTTGCTAAAATCGCATAGGTGAGGGTGAGGCACTCAGAAAAATTATTATTTTTTGGTAGGAATTTTATTTATTTATTTATTTTTAAATCCACTGATTTTTCAATTGAAACCCCACTAAGTTTCTTAAGTTCTAGTTCTTTTCGTTCAGTTTTAACCCTAAAGGTTTTTATTTTTAACCCCTCAACAAAAGCCCTACTATCCCTAAAAAATTCCCAAATTTCCTAAAATCCCTTTTTCCCCTAAAACTCATCCTCCTCCCCGAGCCCGACGGCGACGGAGCCCTGCGAGTCCGACCGAGCTATTGTGACTGCGTGGTACTCTCTCTCCGTCTCTCTCTCTCTGTGACGATTTTGCTCTCTCTCTCTCTCTCTGACCTCTCTCTCTCTCTCTCTCTCTCTCTCTCTCTCTCAATTTCTGTTTCATGACTGTCGCGTGTTGCACCTATCAATTCTGCAAATTCTTACAGATGACAGTTCTCTTTCATTTCTCAAGCTCTCTGTAAATTCCCTCCATCTCTCTCGAGCAGTCGAGCTCGTCGGCTCCATCTCGGCGGTGCTCTCTCACTCAGTAATCTCTCTGTTAAGGTAAGCTAAGTTTTATTTGTCCAGGTAATAAAGATACTCCATATTGATGTATTATAGGATGCTATTTCAATGGGTTTTATTTTAACTTAGCTCCCAATATTTAAGTTGTTGCTACTCTCGGGATTCAACATTAATAATGTACATGGTGTGTTTATTTGAAATGTCCTTCTCCGTCTCCATCTGTTGTGTTTTAATGTTTATGACGTGTTTTAGTTTTTATGTTCTAAGTTTATTTGAAATTTTCAGTTTTTTTGTTGACTTTTCCAGGTTTGGTGCTGAGTTTTTTCAGGTTTTATGTTGTATTTTTCACGGGAAAACCCTTTTTTTTAACAAAATACTGGCAAATGGTCTTATTCATTTGCTTACCTTGCCCGGGTGATAAAAGCGCTCTAAAAGATACAGAATTATATCGCTTTCAAATTTATGCATTTTCTGCGATTCAAGAAAGCAGTTTGGGCATCCAAACCGGCTTAACACATTGCTGTTACTGTATTAGGAAATTCCATCGATGATCTTAGTTAGAGAAGCTAATACTTGATTTATTTTTGTGTTCAGGAGGACAAATTCAAAGCTGTTTGACACTTCATGACCTTGAATGTTCAGAACTGCCTTAAACACGTCCGAATCCTATTTCATTCCTTTGTATCTCTCACCCATTTCCATGTTTCCTCTCGACGGTTATCCCATATCATCCCGTCAGCATATTCTTCTTCTCCATCAGGGTCCTCCCAATCAATCAGAGCTAGGGTTTTTCCGCAGACAGTACAATCTGAAGGCACAGTAAGATCGTCTGAACTCGACATTATTGTTGCTAAAATTCACGTAGGAAGAAGCGAAGATGAAATCTTCGAGTCTCTCTTACACGACAGAGCGTGTAATAGCATAAAGCTATCTGATGCACTCGTTGATAAGCTGCTTCATCGATTTAAGGATGACTGGAAATCTGCCTTGGGTGTTTTCAGATGGGCTGGCTCGCGCGCTGGATATAAGCATACACCCAAAGCATATGATATTATAGTGGATACATTAGGAAAAAGAAAACAAATGGACAGAATGAGGGCTTTCTTAGAAGAAATGAATCAGCTTCATCTTGTTAGACTTCACACTGTAGCTAAGGTTATGAGAAGATCTGCTGGTGCAGGTCAATGGGAAGATGCTGTTAAGACATTTGATGATTTAGGAACTTTTGGGTTGGAGAAGAACACAGAATCCATGAACTTGCTACTTGACACCCTTTGCAAAGAGAACAAGGTAGAGCAGGCCCGTGACATTTTTGTAAAGCTAAAGACACACATCGCACCAAGTGCTAACACATTTAACATTTTCATTCATGGTTGGTGCAAAGTCAATAAGGTTGATGAGGCGCACTGGACAGTTCAAGAGATGAAGGGGTATGGTTTTCGCCCTTGTGTTATTAGCTACTCCACCATCATTCTGTTCTATTGCCGCCAAAATAACTTCGATAAGGTCTATGAGCTGCTTGATGAAATGGAAGCTCAAGGATGCCCACCAAATGTTATCACTTACACAACTATCATGTGCTTGCTGGCAAAATCGGAGGAGTTCGAGGAAGCTTTACAAATTTATGAGAGAATGAAATCAGTTGGATGTGAACCTGATACACTTTTTTATAATTCATTGATCCATACATTCGGGAGAGCCGGTCAGGCAAGAGAAGCGATCCGAATATTTGAATTTGAGATGCCAAGAAATGGTGTAAAACCAAACACATCAACCTATAATTCATTGATTGCTATGTTCTGCCATCATGGTCAAGAACAGAAGGCCTTTAGTCTACTCGCGGAGATGAAGAATTCGAGTCTTTGTAAACCTGACGTACAGACTTACTACCCCTTGCTTAAATCCTGTTTTAGAAGTGGAAAGACAGACAGTGATCTGAGGAAACTATTGGATGAAATGGCTAATAAACATCATCTCAGTCTCGACATATCAACATATACCCTTCTAATTCATGGGCTCTGTAGAACAAATAAATGTGAGTGGGCTTACAACCTCTTTGAGGAGATGATTGGTCAAGAAATAATGCCGAGGTACCAGACATGTCGATTACTTTTGGATGAAGTTAAGCAAAAGAATATGTATGAAACTGCAGACAGGATTGAAGATCTCATGAAGACATTGAAGCATCCCAAACACGTGAAGGTAAATTACGAGTTCCCAACACCTCTGGGTTGACAAAAGATAACTTTGTTCTTTATACTTTTTATTTCAAACATTATCCTTAATTTATTTTTTAATTCCATATTTAGCCTTTAGTGAAGTTTTAATATCAGGCTTTTTAATTTCTTATTCTGACTATTATTTCACATATATCATTAAGCTTTTGCAATGAATTTAATAGCTTGATGAATTTATTCATTTAATTTTTTTGTCAACATTTATTTTTTTATTTTTACACGTGATTTTTGCTTAATTTTTAATTGAGTTTTTGCCAAACATTGCAATAACATGGGTCTGGATTTCAAGATCTTGAAGTAATCAATAATTGGACTTGAACACAAATTCAAGTTATTTGCTTATAACCATAATTTAGAAAAAGCAACTTATTAGTCATGTTCATTACATCAAATGTTTTACAATGAACCAGATATTATTGTTCAATGAACTATTAGTAGAAGCATAGATCATGCAGAGCATAAGGCTATTGATGAAGGCTTGACACTAGCAAAATGTAAATGATGGAAGAACATTCTAATTGAAAGTGATTCAAGAAAAGTAGTAATTTTTTTAATGACAAAGCTACCCCTTCTTGGGATCTTGTCAATTTTGTCAAACATATTAAGAAATTCTTTATTCATTTTCAGAATTTTAATGTTTCTTGTGTTACTAGAAATTATAATATAGTGCTAATTGTAAAGGGATTTTTTGGGTACGGAGAACTCTCTACGAACAAATAATAAATATCATAATTTGACAAGAGAAATAGAGAATAAAGATGTCATCATTTATGTGGAAACCCTTAAAGGAGAGAAAAACTACGGGAAGATCGTTGATATTCACTTATGTAAAGCATTTTACATAATTATTAATGAGAGAAGAAAGGAAGGGCATTGCCTTTTGTTAAGGTTTGCTTATGTCTTCTCTTTTTTCTTTTTATATGAGTCTATACTTATAGATCTTACAATAATAAGAATAATAAAAAGGGGATGATCACATCTCATTTGCTTTCGGCTGATAGAACTGCTTTCAGGCGTGAGCTCTTTTACTCTGCTCATTCCTTTCAGCTGTTTTATCCTCAACAACTCAATCAATCATAGCCACTTGGTGGTTCCTTGTGGTTCGGCCAATCAATCACAATCACTTGACTGTCAGTCTGAACCCTTATTTTCGTTCTGATGTTCTGTCCTGTCCAGAAGGTAATGATTTTCCGTTCTCGAGATATCGGTTTCCATTCTAGAAGCGATAATCTCTCATTCTCAAGATGTCAATTCTCGTTCTGTTATTTTTTCTCGTTCTGGGAATGATGGTCCCCCGTTCTGGAAGCGATAGTTCCTCGTTCCAGAAGCGATAGTCACACGTTTTAGAAGTCATGGTCACCCGTTCCAAAAGTCATTGTCCCCCGTTCCAGAAATGATAGTCATCCCGTTCCAGAAGCGATAGTTCCTCGCTTAAGCATTCTTCCCCATTTTGATGAGGTCTCCTGCTTCAGCATTCTTTCTGTACACATGTCTTGAGTGTTTTTTTTCTGTTCATTTGTACACTCAATAAGTTTCACTTATTGAGGTGTAATAGTTTGTCCTTTCTTATTCTGTCGTTACGTCTGCCCATTTCTATCTTCACATGCTTCTGGTAGAAGCGTGGGGCTTTTAAAAGTTTATAAAAACGAATTTTTTTTCTAAAAGAAAATAAACGCAACAGTTAAAATATAATTTTTTATTAAAAAACTCTTTTCAATCAGGATCAATTATGTATTTATATATTAAATCTATGACATACATGGAAACAAAGCAATCTCGACAAGTCAAACCTTGGTATTTGTGAGTGTAACTCATTATTTCAGATTCCATGACTTGATTTAGAATATGTCGTCTTAGGGTCACTCTAAACTAAACAACATCACTTAGTCATTTCTTCTTAAGAAGTCCAACCTTAGTATTGATAGAGTTCGAAACCTTCCTTAGGAGGGTGAAAACAAAGCCATCTCGAGACTCTCACTGTGCCTCATGGTGTTGTACTAATAATAGAGACCATAGTTATATTGACATGTCAATCTTTTCTCACTCACTATTTTAAGATAATGTGTTTCTATTTTAACTAATCAATTAATTTCAATTTAATTACTAATTAAAATAATAACCCCATGAATGTAAAATTGACAATTAATATAATATAATTGGTCTAAGTTACATTTAGCCTTATAAAGAGCCTAAGTCATAGTTTAGGTAAACTTATATTAACTAATTAATTACATTCACCAAATTTTAATAAAAATCTTTTACTAAAGTTGATTATCCTAAAGATTACTATATCATTTAAAGTCGTGTGATTAGCAAGTTTTAACTAATTAAAACCTAGCAGTTTACATGCAACTGATTTCTCACAATAATTCATATAAACATATTAAGACAATCCTAATAAATTGTGTTTTTACTGATGAGATGTATGATTAAATAAAATTGTGTGGTGTTTCATGTATGATATGTGATTCACTAATGCATTGTCATGATATTAGTCATATCAATAAATATTTATTTAATAATTAAATAAAATAATAATGCATTGTCATGCTATCAATCATATCAATCTTACCGCCGGAGATGATTTTTTCATTTCGTGTGTTCTTCGTCTTCTCACGATCGGAATAATTATAATATAATATTCAAAATAAAATTACAAAAATTCCTACGCCCCAAATCGGCTTACACAAGATCTAAGGAAAAATTAAAGAACAAAGTCTAACTCAATAATTAATATATAATCAAAAAAACAAATCATTCATTCATTCACATATATCAAAATATATTATGAACAATGCAATAACACCCACACAGCATTCAATATACAAATATATAATGACCGTTCTGATACCAATTGTTGAAAAATGCAACGCACGCGGGGCGAAGGCGTGATGGCTTTTTAAAATTTATAAAAACCATTTTTTATTAAAAAAAATGAGTGCGACGCAACGGTTTCCAAAATAAAAATTTTTATTCAAAAAATCTTTTCAATCAGGATCCATTATATATTTATATATTAAATCTAAGACATACATGAATAAGAATCAATATACCTCTTGTAGTCTATATCATTCGTCTTCACAAACCAATGATCCTGCGTTCGCACAAACAACAGACTTCGAGATTCACACCAAGATTTTCTTAGTCAATCCTCAAACGCACTAAGACTTGTGTGGGCTCGTAGAATTATTCAAAGATAATTTTCTGTCCCTAGATGTACTCAACACATGAGATGTAAAGATTTACTGAGAATGATTAGTTTAGTGAGGCAATCCTCTGAGAGAATGCGATGACATTCTTTTAGAGTTTTTAATTAACTTTTAAGCATAGAAAGAGTTTTCACCCTGCTTGTGTTATCAACTCTTTGACCAACAGTTCTCAACTAATCCAACCAACCCTAAACCAATAGAATAATATCTATATATAATTTTTTAAACTCATCAGATTTTTAGGAATAAACTGAAAATAATATTTAATTTCAAAATTACTATTGCAGTGAGAGCCACTGCAATTTGTGCACAACTACGGTGCCACACGGTACTGCAGTTGCAGTGAGTCATCACTGTGTGTCACATCATTACTGTAGTGTCGTGTGGCACTACAGTATTACACGCCTAACTACTGTAGTGGCACTACAGTAGTTCATGTCAATCGTTGATTCTCAATCATTGATGACACGTGACAATTATTGTGAATTAAATATTTATCTTAATCAGATAAATATCTAGATATCAATTAATCAAAATTAACTAATTTGATTATCCCTATCAACTAACTTATCTGTTAGTTCACAAATAATAGATTTAGTTAATTATAAAATTTTGAATTATTATCTAATAATAATTTAACATTATCAAATTTCATAAATTAGGCACATTGTCTCACTTATAGATAATTGGAAAATTAATCGATATAATTATTTATATAGAATTTTTAAAAATTAATATAAATAATTTAATTAATTAATCACACATAATTATCTCAATTATATACTTGCCCCAAAAATATAAATTCATTTTGCAAGTCCGTTATTTTCGTATGTTCTGAAATATTCACACCCTAAATTGCGTAGTACACAGGTGACTTGGGGGCCATGGATTTATAATTTTAAGCTCCAATAAATTAGATTATTAATTAAATTTGTTAATTAAATAATCTTATTTATTAATTTTATTATTACTCTACTATAAATATGAAATTGCACTCTTAGAGATTATAAAATGTATTTATAAAGTATTCTCGTGTATTCCACTAAAATAAATATTTCATTTCGTTATGTTCTTCATTTTTTGATTCGTAAATTAGAGCTGATCAAAATCACTGTTTTACCCTTCTAATTACCTCATAATCTTTAAGTGCCATTAATTCACAAATGAATGATTAATTTATAATTGTATTATAAATTTGAGTTCAATTACCATTCAGTTCCAAAATTAACACTTAAGGAAACAATATATGATCCGTTAGAAAAGCTTAGATTCCAAATCTTGTAATATCATATTCTCAGTCATCTATATCATTGAATCTCCAAAAAAAAAAGTCATTAGTCTATTTTAAAAACAAACATTAACGAGTGAATCAAAAAATACAGTAGACATGTATAAGAGTTCATGACTACTCAGGATTCAGCTTGATCTACATATGATCATCAGATTGATGTGCATTAAATATTTATGATAAACGACAAGTTAATAAATATATTAATTCACATCGGTCCTGTCATATATAATCTTATTATATAAACTATATTCACTAAGATATCTATCTACATCAATGATCTAGATCTAGATCACATGCATTCATAATGCTTAGTGAACCTTACTAGCAACCATTCATTAAAGATTCTATACTTTAATTTGTTGCTGACAATTTTATTCATTATTTATGATCTTAGTCATCTCATACTAATATAAGATCACATTCTCATTAATGAATATGGAATTTTCATATATTTACATAAATTATTCAACAATAGTTTAAAAAGAAAAATTATTAAAAAAATGTATTTTCATTAAATTTTATATTAAAATGTCAATACACGTGTTTTGAGGGCATTGCCTCCAACAATCTCCCACTTTCCCTAAAGTAAATGTGACATCCCTCTCAACCACATGCTGCGTACATGACCCTCAAATGACTTCGCAGAAAGTGTTTTAGTAAAAAGATTTGCCAGGTTTTGATATGATGCTTTCTTCATAACAGTCACATCCCCTCGATGCACGATCTATTTTACAAGATGATATTTCCTTTTTATTTTTCTGCCCATCTTGTGACTCCTCGGTTCTCTGGAATCATCTACCGCCCCACTATTGTCATAGTATAGGATCAATGACCTGTCCATATCTGGAACTATTTTCATATGAGTATAGAATTTTCTGAGTCATACTGCTTCTTTCGTAGCCCCACAAGCCGCTATATATTCGACTTCCATAGTGGAATCTGTAATGCTTGATTATTTGATACTTCTCTAGATTACAGATTCTCCACCTAGGGTGAATATTGATCCAGACGTCAACTTTCGACTATCTCTATTTGATTGAAAATTAGAATCAGTATATCCGTGAGGTTTAGGTCTCCACTGGAATATACAAACATATAGTTTCTCGTTCTTCTAAGATACTTGAGAATGTGCTTTACTGCAATCCAATGTTTCAAACATTAATTCGATTGATAACGATCGATAATTCCCACTGTATAATAGATGTTTAGTCTCGTACACAACACTGTCATACATGAGACTATCAACAACTGAAGCACAAGGAACATTTATCATATCCTCTTCCTCTTGAGGTGTCTTAAGACATTGCTCCTTGGAGAGGACAATTCAATGTTTAGTCGGTAGTTGACTTTTCTTGGAATTCTCCATAGAGAATCTCTCCATCACCTTATCAATATAAGATGCCTGAGAAAGTGCCAAGAGTTTGTTCTTTCTATTCCTTAGGATTTGGATGCGTAGAACATAGCTTGCTTCTCCCAAATCTTTCATTTAAAAATTTTCAGCTAACCACTTCTTTACCTTTGACAAAGTTTCTACAACACTCCCAATGAGTAGAATATCGTCAACATAAAGAACTAAGAAAACCACTATCTTGTCTTTGATGTATTTATAAACACAAGCTTCATCAGTATTTTACTCGAAACCATATGATTTAATAATCTCATTAAAGGTAAAATTTCAAGATCTAGATATTTACTGATCTTGCCCCATTTTCACAAACCCTTATGGTTGCATCATATAGATGTTTTTTTCAAAAGGGTCATTCAGAAAAACTGTCTTGACGTCCATTTGCTATATTTCATAGCCCAAACTAGTAGCAACGACAAAAGGATGCGAATGGATTTTAGCATGGTAACAAGGGAGAAAGTCTCTTTATAATTGACTATTTCCCTTTGTTTATAGCCCTTGGCTACCAGTCTTTACTTTTCCATTTGCACCTCTTTTCTTCTTGAAAATTCATTTATATCCAATGGGCCTGACATCTTCAGATGGATCTATAAGTTGCCAAACGGAATTGGAATACATTGATTCCATTTTTCTTGTGTTATGGTATCTTGTCATTTCTCATTTTCAATATCATTCATAGCTTCTTCATAAGATAATGGATTGTCTTTATCAGTGTCAGACACTAGGACATATGTCTCTAGTTCATAGCAAATAGATTGTCTTACAACCATGTTACTATGACGTTGCACCGGGGTTTTCTTAACAGGAATTGTGGTTTCTATGGTTTGTCGTTTATCAGTTGATAATAAAGGTGGTCTGATCTCATCAGACATTACTTGCTCGAGAACTAATTTGCTTCGAGGTTTGTATTTTTTCATACAGTCGTGGTCAAAGAAGGTGACATTTGTCGATACAACACATTTTGATCATTGTGACTATAAAAATATCCACATCTAGTCTCTGGAGCATAGCCAATGAATATGTATACTTCAGACTTTGAGTCTAACTTTTCCTTGGCGCAGCCGGGCCATCCTAGACTTGAACTAGAGACCTCACCCGTGAAGTAAATCATCACACCTACAATCTAACCAATTGTGAGAGAATCAATAGATTTCTTTTGAGGAAGGATGCACGCTTCAATCTTTCAATTTGATCAGTTTTTACATCCCCACCTACAATAATCATCTACATAACAAAATTGTAGCCTTAATGACAAACTGACTGTGGCTGGTATTTTGGTGGCTGCGACGTGTGGCAAACAAATATTTTTTTGGTTCAAAAATATTTATTTTTTACTGATTTTCATAACAAATCGTACATATTTTAAATATTAGGTATATTTTTAAACTTTTTTAACAAGTGATATCTGACAAGTATGTACTAAATATCTACCTCATTTTTTATTTTTTATATTGTCGGTGATTCTACAATACTGGAAGCATATCACCCAAGAAGAAAGATGTGTATGAAAGACGAGACGAGAGAAATTTTTTTTTTTTAATTTTTCGCTCTTCTCAGCCCTATCTTCTTCTTTCTGCCAATAAGATATAACACAGAAATTTCCTTACTGGATTACACGAGAAAAATTGCACTTGCGTGGAAATTGAAAAACAAGATATTCTTAGTTTGTTGCCATGAGAATCTGTTAAAAGGGACTTGATATGGTATCTCTATAATTTGGCTACTTACCAAAATAAACTCTGTTTTTTCCTTTTATAGGATATATATGTATGCTAGTCTGATAAAATTGGACTAGATACACAGACAGCATGGCCCCTGGCAAGGATACAATTTCCAAATTAGAATTTGTGGCTCAAGATACCAAATTTAGTACCACATCCAAAGATTCCTATTATGAACTGTAATTGTTCTGTCATTTGAAATTACAGCTTCCAACCCAGATAACAGCTCTCCAATTTCAGGAAGAAAAAAAACCCAAATCAATTTTCAGTCATAATTAGGTAACAATGGAGGCTGTCAACTGGATTTTGCTAAAATTAACTGACACAAACTATTTTAGCTAACACGAACTTTTAATATTCTCCGAATATGTACTTTCTTTATATATGATTAGTTCATTCATGTGATTATTACATAAAAAGTATATGACAATCGTAACAAAAAAAACTAAAAAGATAAATAACAATTTGTAGAGTTTCAGATCACTAGCATAAGAAATTGAATTGAACAAGCATACATATCATTTGATAGGTCCATCCATTGAACTTTGTGAGTTCTATGGCCAAAAACTTGAATTATATTAATCAAAAAAGGAAATGAAAAGAAAAGATATGATATTTATATGAATAGTAGAAGTAATTAGCCTCTCGTAAATAAATTAAAAACAAAAAATCAACCCTCTCATAAATTATAGGTAAGCCGTTAAGATATTTTAATAGAAATATAGGGATTCCCCTATAACCAATCACGACCGTTGAGTCAAAGACGTTAATTTCTCCCCAAATATGGAATGACCAAACTGGCCTTAAAGGATTCTAAAACAGGTCCAATGTTCAAGGATGGAATCAGGGCTGTTACGTAATTCAGAGCTGTACAATGAATGTAAGGCTCTCCAAGATTCCGGTTACAAAGAGAAATCATAGCAAACAAAAACCCAACTGTCATACTAAATTCTTGGGAAATTTTAAATTTACTAAAAATGGCCAATTTGTTTTAATTCCTATTAATTTTACTTTAAATATTGTCGTTTCACTCCAAAAAAATTCTTCATCGTTCTGTGGCACCCAGAACAAAGGACCCTGGGTTTATTGGTTGGTCCTTCCACAAACGTTCTTGTTTTTCGTCGTTAATAATAATTGTTTTTGTTGATAGCAATGGCTCATCGTGATCAACCACAGAACGATGGAGAAGCGGCAGCAGCCTCAGCCAAACAAAAGGCTATCAACGATTGGCTCCCCATCACGTCTTCCCGTAACGCAAAATGGTGGTACTCGGCTTTCCATAATGTCACCGCTATGGTTGGCGCTGGTGTGCTTAGCCTTCCTTATGCCATGTCTGAACTAGGATGGTATGCTTGTTTCTGTCATTGTTTTTAATATGAGTTTGAGTTTTTATAAATCCATTTCTCTGCTTCTAAATGTATAAAAAATGCTTCTTCTTTTTTTGTTTTTCGACTCTTTATCATTGTCCTTCTCCTTCACATGCTGGTTTTACATTTCCTTCCTTTTTTATCCCAATCTTTGAGCTTCTTCCAACTCCTAACCTTCTCGACCCAAACTCATAAACTTCAAAACGACATAAAAATTAAAGGATAGTTTGTTTTGTCTCTTTTTTTGTTTCTCTTTTTATGAAAATGATAGTTTGTTTTCAAATCACCTAGAATAATGCATAGATATTAGGTTTGTTAGACTCAGTCGCCGATCAGGATCTTCCATTTGGGGGCCGGATTTTTTTATTTATTTTTGTTGAAAATTGAAACTGTGATAATAAATTAACGAAAATTTTAAAAATTTATTTAAAAATAATAGGTATCATTTATTAAAAAAAATATTGATTTGTTAATCTTTAAAAAGTATTGAGTGTTAGTAGATATTATAATTAATAATAATATACCAATAAATGAGATCTATTTGACATATGGTTTGATTTTAGGGGACCTGGTGTGACTGTTCTTATACTGTCATGGGTCATAACCTTATACACGTTATGGCAAATGGTGGAAATGCACGAAATGGTGCCGGGAAGGAGGTTTGATAGGTACCATGAACTTGGCCAATACGCCTTTGGCGAAAAGTTAGGACTATGGATTGTAGTGCCTCAACAACTTATTGTTGAAGTTGGTGTTGACATAGTCTATATGGTTACCGGAGGGAAGTCACTTAAGAAGTTTCACGACACGGTTTGCCCTAATTGTAAGGAAATCAAGCTTTCATTCTTCATCATCATATTCTCCATCGCTCAATTTCTCCTGTCTGTTCTCCCCAACTTCAACTCCATCTCTGGAATCTCACTCGCAGCTGCAGTCATGTCTTTGAGGTGAAATAAGTTTCCAACCGTTTGAGTAGTTGACTTTATAATCTTATATCCGTTTGCTTACTTGACTTTTATTTAATTTATGATATACATGCGCAGTTACTCAACCATTGCTTGGGTGGCCTCTTCAGTGAAAGGGGTTCAACCAGATGTGGATTATAGCTACAAAGCTTCAACTACATCAGGGGCTGTTTTCAATTTCTTAAGTGGACTAGGTGATGTAGCGTTTGCTTATGCTGGTCACAATGTTGTTTTGGAGATTCAAGCTACGATTCCTTCTAGTCCTGATAAGCCTTCCAAAGGACCCATGTGGAAAGGTGTTGTTGTTGCCTACATTGTGGTTGCTTTGTGTTATTTCCCCGTTGCTTTTATTGGGTACTATATGTTTGGTAATGCCGTTGAAGACAATGTCCTTATCTCCCTCGAGAAACCTGCTTGGCTTATTGCTGCTGCTAATATGTTCGTCGTTATCCATGTTATTGGGAGCTATCAGGTCTTTTTAATACTAATAATTAATTAGTACTCCGTTTGTTTTAATTTCGCCTTTTTTTCTCTCTTTGTTGACATCTTTTCTCTTGGAATAATAACTTCAGATATACGCAGTGCCAGTTTTTGACATGCTTGAAACTGTCATGGTGAAGAAATTAAATTTCAAACCGACTCGGATGCTCCGGTTCATCACCCGAACCGTATATGTTGGTAAGTCATCTTTCTGTCTTTCCCTCTTACACACAAGCTAGAATGTGATTCATCTGGTTATCCTTGATTTCCAGCTTTTACGATGGTTGTTGCTATATCCATTCCTTTCTTCGGCGGTCTCCTTGGATTCTTTGGAGGCTTCGCTTTTGCTCCAACAACATACTTCGTAAGTAATACATAGCGTATGGGGTTCTTATTAACGTTTGTACAACCAAATAATTATAACAAATTTGAGTATTTACTAATTATATAACACTCTTTCTCTTGTAGCTTCCCTGCATCATGTGGCTTTCCATTTGCAAACCCAAGAGATTCAGCTTATCTTGGACCATCAACTGGGTATGTGAATGTATTCTTAATTAATTCTTTTTTTTTACCCATTTGTTCTTAATGCAAATGTTAATCAAATAGCTGTAAGTTTCTTTTAATTAATCCTTTTGTTGTTCAGATTTGTATTGTGCTTGGATTCATGTTGATGCTTTTATCACCCATTGGCGGGCTAAGATCGATCATTCTTTCAGCCAAAAACTATAAATTCTTCTCATGAACAACTCTACAAACGTGTACGGCCGGCATGAGGAAAATGGTGATGGCTGGAGATCGAAAATAATGTTACCTTGCTATGTAGGTCATAGATATTATGTGCTTTATGTACATACAAATTATTTATGCATTTGAATGTACGCGCGTTTGTTTCACTGGATTATGATTATATTATTCTCTTAGTTAGGTTGGGTCTCTATTTTCTGCATATTTTCCAGTTTAGCATTCATTCATATCGGTATGCGGTGAAGAACTGTGTTTCTATTGCGTCAAACTCAGTGTTTTCTAGTATTGATGTGAAATTTAGATTATGTGAGTGCTGTTGTTGGTGACATCTTCTTAGAACTTAAGATTATTTGTTCGTTTTAGGAAAAAACGATATCTTAGTATTGAGATGTCCCTTTTGCTCTTTGATGGTTGATTTTAACCCCATAAGGCAAAATTGTTCCCGTACGGCAAGAAAATTTTATCTTGACTCATCAAATACTAAATTTATAAGATTAATATTAGCAATTGCAGCGCAAAAATTGATATACTATATGTAGATATCTAAACAACATTAAATTAAACTCCAACCAAGGCAACAGCACAAAAAATGACACACCAACCCCACGCCCAATCTTCAACCCTATCAAATCCTTCTTTAAGGCCAAGTTTTCCAGACAAATAAACCTACTTCGAGGTTCTGTTCGCATAAAATATTTCTACCTCTAAACTCTGTCAATCTTAATTCCATGGCAAATGGGTGCCCCATCAGTTTCAATTAATGGAAATTTCTCCAACCCGAAAACCTATGTTTTATCTAACAGAGAATCTATGAAATCCAAAACTGTCATATCAGATTCAACTGAACATTCATCAAATAGCAAAGGCAACGACAACGGCGATGATGATGAACTCTCGATGTTTTCATCGTTCGATCCAAGACAATGAGCTAACTCATTTTTCATACCAATCGTCGGAGGATCTACAGTCATCGGATACGACTCGGCGATAAAACAAAGCTCTTATGTATTCCCATGCTCTGTAGAGGTAGCCCACCTCAAAACCAGTCGGGCCGTCGTAGTCTCCTCCACCTATACCATCTTCGAAATACCTAACAGATTGTTGGTGAAAAAAATAGGAGTTTTGCGTAAAGTACACCTCTAAAAAAATTGTTTTACTAAAACATACCACTAGCCCAATTTTCGCTAAAGTATACCTCCCCACCTTCTATTCAGATTAAACGCACCTTCTATTCAGATTAAACGGGTGAAATTACTGAATTGTTTTTTCACGAATTCTCAAAGATGTCAAAAAGAAAATAAAAAAACAAATCAAGTCAATCTTCATTGCACATTTTTGAAAATAACTTCTTCAATACTCAACCTCGATGTTTCGTATACCCTCCCATTTTTTCGTGTAGTCTCTCATTTCTTCATTTTCTCTTACTTGAAATCACAACAATCAATCTCTCTCTCCTGAAATCATAGCAATCTCTATCTCTCGAAATCATAGGAAACTTCGTCTCTCACATCATGATATCACGACAAGGTATGTTTCTTTCTTGGGTTTCTGAGTTTCTGGGTTTTTCTCTAGTCTCTATGTTTCTAGAATTTTCTTTAATGTTTCTCTATGTTTCTGGTTTTTCTCTAGGGTTTCTGGGTTTCTGTCTCCCATTCTCTCTGCTTGAATACTTCATGAGGTCGTCTTGAATACTTCATGATGCTTCAAGAGGTTCATGAACGTCATCATGAAGTTCTCAAGACGTTATAGTATTCACCACGAACCTCTTAATGTATCCTGAAGTATTCATGATGTTTATTGTATGCTTCAAGAAGACTACACGATGACCATAAAGTCATCGTGTAGTGTTCAACCTGACATCGTATAGTGTTCATGCCGTCTTGAGCACTTCATGATGTAGTACAAGACGATCATATAGTAATTTTATATACTACAGGATGTATTACACGACTATCTTGTAGTCAACGTGTGGTGTACAAGATGACTACATGATCATCTTGTACTCATCGTGTAGTGCTCAAGATGATCATGTAATCATCTTATACATTATACGATGACTACAAAATCATCATGTACACTTCAATTCTCTTATTTTATGTCTCTCATGTATTCATACTACCTAGAATTTTTACAAGTTATGATATCATCAACATGCAACTAAGACATGTCCACGACATGAATCGAATTCCCAAAGCGAGGGTAAATGCAACATGTAATGCCCACGTTATGGAGGACATTGCCAAGAAGATGACTGAAACTCAATTATCCCTATTTAAGGAGACATGCTTTAGGCATCTACTGGATCTCCCAACGTTGAAATTTTTTGCCACTGTTTACCACCAAGTGTTGTCCAGGGAGGCCGAATCTGTTAACGGCCCTACTGTTGAGAATGAGATTTGATTTATTGTCAATGAGTAACCAATCTTCTTCTCCAAGAAAGAGTTCGCACCGGTGACCAGACTGAGGTTCGTTGTGGCTCGTGATGAGAAGAAGACACATTGCCCCAACAGGCTATGTGCCGAGTACTTTGACAAAGCATAGAGAATAACCATGGCTTCTTTGGAGGAAAAGTTTAAGAACATGGAATTTGTGGTAGATTTCAATGTTGTGAAGATGACTCTCATTTTACTGGAGCATTTTTAGGGAAGGAGAGCCGAACTCTAATTAATCTAAAATGGATGGTTTTGGTTGACGACCTCACAGCGTTCAACCAATCTCCGTGGAGAATCTCTTTATCCAAAATAATGAAATATTTACTAGGTTTAAAGAGAACTAAGACTGTTAATGGCCCTACTCCTTGATGAGGAGCAAGGATAAAAAATAAAAAAAATCCACGCTCCATGGATACTCAATCATTGGATGTCTTATGCCTTTCATGTAAAATTTAATTGAGTTCAATGTAGTATTTACAAAGAAAAAAGAGATCATGTAAATTTAAATACTATGCATAAGTTTTGATATACCATGTGAAAACACTAATATACACCTAGTGTAATACTTATATACTATATGTAGACATCTAGATATTGTCTTTGAATTACTTTTAAGATCAGACTCACACAAAGAACCTTCTGTTTTGTCATAAAAAACAGCGCAAAAATTGAACAATGTTCAGTGAAAATCCATTAGAATGAGGTTAATACACCTTATGAATGTGAAATTATTTATGGATGGTAAAATACATTTTCAACTCCATGAAACTGACATTGTTTGGATATCCTTAAAAAACCCCTTCAATGCACTCAGAACATTAGACTCCTCAATCACCCTCTTTCTTTTATTCTTCATAGTTCATATAAACAACATTAGACTCATCAATCATGTATAGGTTAATGTTTTATGACTCATTAATATGATCTGATAAATTAATCCATGAATGATTGTTACATCACTTGATCAATACATAATCGCTATATAATTACTCTTCTAACATAGATATTTCATTTGACAAACACAATGTGTTTTCTAAAATAAATTGCTGGAGGAAGTCTTAAAAACTATTTATCCATAGATAATCATAAAATCATGTATAGGTTGACCTTTTCAATTGAAGCTAAACACATTAAATTTAAAAACCATAAATAAATTAATATATGATAAGTTGGCCATGAAAAGTGATAAATCACACATTAAGAAAAGAAAATCATGGCCAGTGGGAGGATATCTGATTGTGGCTATTTAATGAGTGATGACTGTGAAAAATGAAAAGTTGGAGTTGCACATTAAAATTTGAGCCTTATGTTCTAAAAATTATGAGCATGTCTATCTAGTTGTAAATTGAAATTAAAAAGCGATCAATGAATTTCTTTAAAAGAAATTAAAACCTCAAAGAGAAAAAAGAAAAGTTCCTTGTTGGAAAAAAAGACCAAAAATAAAATTTATAAAGAAATCATAATAATTTTAATTACAAAAAAATGGAAGGAAGATAATATTATATTTTGCACAGTAATTACTTATGAATTGATTTTCAAATATCCCATTTATTAAAGTAAAAACAAACATACATAATTATCGACCAAACTATTGATATATTTGTACTTTATTATTTATTACTTTTTGCCTTTTGGTATAATTTACTCTAAATGTAAGATAAATATTAAAAAAACTAGTTAAAAGCCTGTGTGTTACATGAAATTATACAAAACTTCTAACATATTACTAAAATATAAAATAAAAATTAGTCTCATAATCAAAACTTTTTTCCCATATATATATATGATTCTTCCTCTAATATTATCATAAAAACTATATAAAGAAAAACCATATATTGTGAGAAGATACAAATTTAAAAGACAAAGAAACTCAATATTTTGACCTATATCAGAATTAACATAATATCTTAATATACTCATCAATATCTAAAAGTAGATTAGAACTCATTCTCTAAATTAATATTCATAGTGTTTAAGGGCTCATCACAAGAATATTGAATAATGATATTTATAGTATTAGATTAATCTCCCATTGATTGGATAACAGACAGTCAAGAAGGAAATTATTTGTGGAATATGAAAAAAATGGTTGAAACTGACGAAAACCAAGATAAAATGAAAGATGAAAAATTAGAAATCATAAATTGACTTGATTAATGTGCAACACAAATAACTGCTATAAATTAATCATGGAGAAAATTGGATTTCATTAGCTACCCAGATTTTTGCTTTATTCTTCTTTTTTCAAATAAATTATTTATGAGGTGGAAATTATTCCATTGGATGACTATAAAATGGAGGAAGTGAAAAGTTTATGATGAATCATTTACGTCAATTATTTACTATATGATGGAAAGTGAAAAGTTGGCAATAGGTTCCCACTACTTAGTCTAGTAATAATTTAGAACTAATTTAATTAACTCATTATAAAATATAAATTGAAAAGGTGTAGATATATATATCAAATGTCAATTTACACAGCACACGTGCATAATCAAGTGAAGAAATTTTTGTCCATAAAATACTCATCTCCCCATATTAAGTATGAGAATTATTATTAAGAATTAAATCCCTAATTTATTGATTAACTATCGTCAACCAAGTAAAATTCGTTACAAATTAAATAATGCGCTAAGTATAGCGACATGTCTTGTAACAGGTGAATGTAACATTCACTTAACACCACATATTTAGGTAGTTCTTATAACATGTGCTGATATTATCTGCATGTATGAGTAAAGTCTGTATGAAATCACCTCCAAATTACAAAATCATCTAAAAATCACGAACTCAAAATTTGGTGACTTTTTTTTAAAGATTTAGAATCTAGTACTTTTGTCTGAAACAATTGCCCTGCTATGTTTTCTACGACGCACATTTGTATGAATTATCCATCAATTTAAAAATATATCTCTCCTTAAATAAGACAAATCCATTTTGTGTGCATTTAGTTTGAAAGAAAACAATACACACTTCACCATATTATACGTCAGAGTGCTACAAAAGATAAAGAAAAACCTACCAAGCATCTATATCCCAACAATGAAAGACACTCATATCCCATAAGAAACCCTTGAACATCATCACAAGGAAAAGACACAAATGAACGCTTCCAAAAATATCGCGTCCTGATACATCACCTACATAACACATGATGAATGTTGTTTAGTTATCACTGCCAAAATATTTTTTTTTCAAATCATTGCAAAAGATATAGGATGAAATTCTTTAAAAAAGCATTTGAAAATCCCATCATTTTTGTCAAAATTAAGGCGAAAAAATGTCACAGTGATCATTGAATTTAACTTGAAAGGCTAACAGACAAGGAAGAAAAAAAAAAGAAACAGATTATTTCGGAAGAAGACATTTCAAAACAAAATCATCCAATACAAATGAGTTACATAGTACATCATGAGTCGTAATGTATGAGCTAGCCAGCGATAAATTGTAGGACAAAAGAGAGAAGTAAATATTTGTGTTTGGGATAGGATAGAATTGGAGGTTAATGGAATGTACAAAGAATTAAGTTAAAAATAATATAAACATAAAAAACACTTCAGAAATGTACATTAAAAATCAGCTTTAAAAAATTAAGTTAAAATATTTAAAAAACACTTCAGAAATCTATATATATAGTTTTATATACATAATAGAAAGGATTTATGTTTTGTTCTTTATAGATTAAGTCAAACAAATTTTTTAACATATAAAATGTCTGTTAAATTTGATATCGTGAAATTCAATCGGTAATTCTTATATATTTTATGCTTCATGAAAAAATATACTATTTCAACATTTTTAACTTAATTTTCATCCATCTAAATATTTAACACTTTTTACTTTTTATAAGTCTAATAAAAGTCATTAAATTGTTAGAATTTAATCATCACATTTAATAAAATTGACCATTAATATTTAATGAGTGGGCAATGACACTTGTTAAAAAGTTAAGTATGACGTTTGGCGAATTAGATGAATATATATAAGATTATTGACTACGTGGAAGCTAAAAAGTCATCGTGGATTTTACTTTTGAATTAAATTAACTGTGCATTACTATTAGTATTTTTTTTATGTTTATTCCATATATTTTTAGAGTTGTATTTTTAGCAAAAATTTATAAACTATAAAAAGTCTAGAAAATAATAAAATAGACTACTAAAAAGATTTCTTCATACGAATTTTCAAAACTTTCTATATAATTTTCATATTTTACGAATCAACTAAAATTATGGGTACAAATCACTATTAAAATTTAGCAACTTAACCAAATATTATGATGACATCATACTAACATATGGCATAAGTTGGGTATGGATACGTGACACAATGAGAATTGTTCATACCTAACTTTATATATACTAATTCAATTGCACGTGGTTTGAACAATTTTCAAATTAATATGTCCAATTATAATATAATTCCTATATGTAAGTTGCATGTTATGTAAATATAAAAATTTTATTTTTGTAACATCTCAAAAGTTATAAAAAAAAATATTAGACATACAATAGTTAAACATGAGTGCAAATAAAATTATATAGAGCATTGTTGTGTGTTTGTATAATTCATAAAAATATATTAGATTTTATGCAAATATAAATAGTTGTTTCAAACTCGATTTTTTGAATTGTATGTTTTAACTAATAAATTTATATTTAATTTGATTTTGAATTTTATTCATACGTATTTTTTTGTTTCAAGCGTGTTAAGGTATGTTATCGTAATTGAGTATAAGTTATACACTTGATTATTAGTTTAAAGATATAGATATTTAATCTTAACATTCAGGAAGGAAAACTAAGGAACTCAATGAAGTAGTGTGAGCATTTTTTATCCAATGTATTTTCTATTTTAGCCCCATATAATATATATATATATATAAGATTCAATTATCTTTGAATTAAGTTCAAATTTCACCCAGCTTATAGAGGAATGAGAAGTTTATGAAAATCGAACCTTGAATCACATGAAGGCAAAGCCTCACTATAATCTCATCATAACTCAGCACAAAGTTATTACGTCATAACAAAATATGATGTTCAAGTTTCAGTTTTGATCATAAATAATGGAAAAGGTTCACTACTACAAATATGAGCTTTAATGACTGCATGGTAATGGTTTTGATGACATGTCATTGAAAAATAGGTGTGGAAGGGTTTTTTTTTTTACTTTTTGGTATTATGACAGGTTTTAAATAACATGTCACCATATACTTATCTATAGTCTGTCAAAATCTTTTTATCTTTTAATTTAATTATTTTTACGTTCTCACTATTACCAAAATGTCATCTTATAACCCTAATCTAAACCAATTTCCACAGCCTTTCCTTCAACTCCTCTCTCTCGACCCATCTCTCTCTCTCAACGTCATCTCTCTCAACCCATCTCTCTCTCTCTCGGTCTGATCACAATGAAGAACAAGCTTCATCGCCACAACCACTAAAGAACATATCTAGGTTCACAATCATGGTCGTTACAACCACCAAGCTAAGGTCTCAAAGAAGAGAGATAGGGTCGTGAGCCTCGTCGCCCGAGCCGCCGAGCTAGGGTCCTAAAGAACAGAGAGCTAGGGTTGTGAGTCTTGTCAACACATCCACCGAGCTAGGGTCTCGAAGAACAGAGGTAAGTATTTCATTCTCAAATTCTCCTTTGATTTTGTGATTTTTCTTTCTACGATTTTTTTATAATTGGATCATTTGCTCTCTATTAGGCCTTATGTATACAAGCTTGTTGGATTATTTTCCCCTAAAAGTTGGTCTTACTGTCCTGAAAGTTATCGAACTTTTCTTTTTGCTAAGTAACTTGTTGATTGTTTGAACCTTGTGATGATGTACGAGTTTCTCTTCAGCAAGTTAAGCCTCTAGAAACATGCAATATGTCCATATATATTTTTTTGATGTTTCACTCTTTATTTTGAAACTTGTTAGTGTATCTTATCCTACGTAGCATGTAATATCAGTAGTTTCTATGAGAGACTTATAATAATAATAATACCCCTGCCTTGAAGAATAAGTAAATTTCTAAGACAAAATGAACTTGTACTACCTAGTATTACGTATGAATACTTGGAGGAATAACTCTTGAAGGGTTTATGCTGGCTGCAACACTAAGATTGGTTAGGGACAATTTTTAAGTTGCTTGGGATCTGTTTGGCATTCTAAATGTTTCTGTTGTAATGCTTGTAATCAATCGATTACGGATTATGAGGTAAAAGTCTTTTTGAAATATAGTAAACTTTTGTAAGTTATTGGTTAAAATGCCTCATAATATGGTCTTGGAATTTCATTTAATTTGTTACTGCTTAATTCTGCAAGTGACCTCTCTTTACTTTGTTTGTCATTTCTATCATCTAACTTAGCTAAGAAATCTCATTTATGTGGCAATTTTTTATGTCTGCCAATCGCCCTTATCACAAATCTTGTTATAAGGAACAAAATCATCTCAGATGTGATGTTTGCAAGAACTATGTAAGTGTCTTTCCCTTGTAGTATTTCGATTAATTCTCTCTTCTGATTTATTGACTTTGGCTTAAAAATGTTTTTTAGCCTTTTCCTCTTCCATTTCAGCCTTTCGATTAGTCAACTTGCTTTCCCAATTCATAATTGTACTAGCTAGAATCTGAAGAGAATGAAAGATTGAATTATTTCATTAAATTAACGTATAGATTTAAGTCAATCAGAGGATAACTGAATCTTAGATCATTGAAGGTGTGAAAATGGAAATGAAGGGTAGCAAAACTGAAACTTTATGGTTAGACTTGTCACTTGTGAAGTTGTGGGAAGGTTCTCTTATAGTCTGGCTAGATATGTTCAGCTATAAACAAGAGATAAGTGCATAATAGACTATTTTGAAAAGCATAATGCCTTAAAAGTATAAAATAACAAAAAAAATTCTCTTTGGATTCTTACGCATGAGGTGCTATTGTAAAATAACAAATTCGTATAGAATATGTATGCAGAATAATGTGTCATAGCAACATCTCAACTACTAGTTTTTAACATGGCTTTAAACTTTTCTGGTTGAATCTAAATTCTTTTACGTAATAATGTATCATAGGACAGCCTCTAAACTGCTAGTTTTTTTTAAGTATCGAAGTTTACTTTGATGCTTTAAGTCCCAAAGTGTTATTTTTTAGTAAATTATTCCAAATTAGCTTATGCATTGCTTCATGTTTTAATTGGTATAGGTAACTGAAGTTGATTTCCAATATGATAAGAAAGGACCCTACCACTCAACTGTCACTTGGTGTCATTCAAGTTGTTAGTGTTTTAAGGCATCGAAGACTCTAATAGAGCCTTTAATTTTATTAGTTTATTTGTCCTTGCAATAAGCCGTTTTGTTCTTGTATTAAAAAAACTACCAATTAAAATTGTTGTTACTAATTATATAGAGGTTCAATTGTGTATTTAAGGTATTCCGTCCATAAATTTGCTATGGAATGAAGAGGACAAATGTCACTTATTGAGGTTTTTCACTCAACTCTTACTTTTTTACCATATAAGTTTTTATTGTTAAACATTACTCATAAAAAAACAAAGTTTACTGATTTCTTATTTATTCATTTCTCATACTTTTCTTACATTACAAGTTGCTTTTTTTGGTGAAGAAGCAAAATCTTCCTACAATGACTATTGGTTTTGTAGTGTTTTCACTGCTTACTAAATGAATATCAATTGTGCCTAATTGTTTCATTTTCTCCTTTACATAAGACAAAATATTTGTTGTTCATTACATTCCTTTGTGAAATTTGCTTCATTTTTCTTCTTTTTATTTCAAAACCAATAGTCCATTTGTGATCGATTAGGAACTCAACACATTTTATATTCATATCCTTTTTGGGACCAACAGTCTCAGTTGTTCTATTTTTTTTGGCATGTTACTTGGTTGGAAGTTTTAGACAATAAGATTTATTTGGTGATTAAGTATAGAGTAGAAGTTTAACTGGGTCTTTTTCCCATATTGCTCCTTTCCTGTTCATTTTCATTAAAATTATACCGTTTAATATCTTACCCCAACAAAGGAAAGAAGCACAAAAAATAAAAATCCTGTCATGTGATCAGTGTCAACAATTCAGGCGACAGGAAATGATCACCATTTATATGAGGATTTGGCCTTGTAAACTTTCTTCATTTGATTATATATTTGCTAAAGATCAAATCAGCTGGACTTTTATTTTGTCCTACTTTTTATTTGTTAACATATTTGCTTTATTGAATGGAATCCAAAATGGATGTTAATTTTTTTGTTTGATTTTGCAGGTCATTTATAGTGGAGTCTCGAGCGGGTATTAAGATATCTCCTTAGGATACTAATTATTTTGGATTGAGTGATAGGGTAGTCACACTGACTGGAACTCTAGATGAACATATGTGGGCAATTTATTATATCTAAGCTAGCCAAGGACCCTCATTACTCACATTCAATGAGTTCTCCATTTTCATATCATGGTGCGTCTTTGGTGTTTAGAATATTGTTTACTGCAAGTTGCACACACAATTATGAGTCTATGATAGATAACTCTATATTGTAGCTTATATGTCCTGATTTGAAAAAGAAAAGAAAAGAAAAACAAAGTAGCTTATCTTAGATTAGATTGTATCTACAATCATTCTGCTAAATTTTATGCACAACAAGTTTACTTCAAATTTGAAAACTTTTAGGTGTTTTCTTCTCCAGTTTTCATCGTATTCCTATAGTTTAGTTTTTCGATTTTGTACGTAGTCTGAAAAATGGGAAGTGGGTTTTGGTGATTTTTGAGTTTCATAGTGAAAATGGCATTTTTGTAGTTTTTTGTTGATTTTTGAGTTTGATATGAAAAATGCAGGTTGATTTGGTGGGTGGGTACTATGATGCAAGGGACAATGTGAAGTTTTGATTTCCAATGGCATTCACAACAACAATGCTTTCATAGAGTGTGGTTAAGTTTGGTGGGATAATAAAAGGTGAGCTTCATAATGCAAAAGAAGCCATTCGTTGGGCCACTGATTATCTCCTAAAAGCCACAACTTAACCAGACACCATTTATGTTCAGGTTTATATATATAATCTACTGATTCTGCTATGCATTTTGATGCTTTTCTAGTTTTTCTAATTGAGAACAACATTTTCATTGCTTTTGGAGAGAAATAATAAATTAGGTTTTGAGGTTTTGTGGTTTTTGGGTAGGTGGTGATGCTAATAAGGATCATGCATGTTAGGAGAGGCCAGAAGACATGGATACACCAAGGATTGTAGCCAAGAGAGATAGAGTTGCACCTGGTTTTGATGTAGCTCATTATTAAACTATGTACCCAAGGCAATAAAAAGTTTGTGGATACTTGATTGTTGGCTACTAACATCATAATTATATGTTAAAAGCATGTGGGTTACCTATCTAAATGCTCGGTTTCACACAAACAGGAGGACTTCGGGGGAGGTCATCCTGATCCCAATTTGACTTATGCAAAGGAATTGGTTCGTGATGACGATGGTTCAAAGTGGTGCTTGTAATTTGTATATTTGATTCTCTAAAGGTTGTTTCATATGGACTTCTTCTAACTATCTTGAAAATTGGGATCTTAAAACTGTTATGCATATAATTTTGCATTTATTATTTTATCTATTTTTCAAACTCCATAACTCTCTGTTGGATTGTATTTTATCATTTCTTTTCATTAATTCAATTTTGTTTTACTACATAAAAAGAATTTTGCATATAGCATGTAACAAAATAATTTACCTTCTGGAACAATGAGTATTATAGGTTTTTATTGAGTTTAACTCTTAAATAATATTAATGAAAAATTGTTATAGGAAGGCATTTTTTACCTTTCTATGATAGTTTTTTTAAATAATAATCTTTTAATGACACGGATTTCCCGTCATTAAAAGTGTTTATGCAGCACATATAATGACTGTGATTCCCCGTCATTAAATGTGTTTATGCAATGCATGCAATGACAGGGGATTCCCCATTATTAAAGGCTTTTTGTGGCACCTATAATGACGGGTAATCTCCGTCATCAAAAGTATTTTGACGGTACCTTTTGATGACGATTTTTTATAAAATGAGTTTAGATGACAGCCTGATAGGTGACAGTCACTTGCCCGTCATTAAAAGATTTTGATGACGGGTTTTCACTGTCATCTAAGCCATTTTTGTTGTAAATGGGTTATTATATACTTTCTTATTAATTTATAATGGTGTTAAATATCACAACATTATAATATAAGGTCCTTCTACTATATAGTTAATGATATGATATACCAGGTTATGACATAAATGATGTACTAATGATTCAAATGGTGTACATGCAACAAAAAATAGATATATCATTTTAGAGTATAGATGACCCAGATAATGTACAAATTATCTTAATTGAATACCTCATTTGTGTTGTATGTTCCTCATTTGGACCATATTTACTCTAGCATCATGTAGCTCATTTATGTTATATGCACTTCATTTAGTCATATGTACCATAAAAGGTTAAGTGGAAATAAGGTGAAAAATAATAAATATATATTTTATCGTTTATGTAGATATATATTGAATCAAATATATTTATTTTTAAAACATATTACATAAAAAATTGACAAAATTTATTAAAAGGCAATACAAATATAATATAAATAACATTTCAACTAAGATTATTTTGGTCTGTGATTTTAATGAGATGAATTCATAGGGTCAAACATCAATTTGTTCATAATTCATACAAATTTTGGAATTAGGGGTACATAACAAAACAATTCGTTTCGGTCGAGGCTGTGGGTTGGGCCGCTTCGAGCCATGTCGGGCCTCCATATACGGTCTTTCTGGGCTACGGGCTCAAAATACAAGGTTTAGAACAGACTATATCTGAGCCCGCGGCTTGGGACCAATCCGATCGTGTACAGTCCAAACTGGTACGTGCCTGGTTTTAACGTGTTGGTCTGGCCGGCGAGTGTATGGGTATTGCTTCTGAAAAGTTGGATTTTTTTATATAAAGTTGATTTATTTTGTGTAAAACCTAATCTTAGTTTCTGTTTTAATCCTTTACACAGAATAAATACTATGTTCACTATACTATTAGTAATCAATCTGTTCATATGCTTTAGATTTTGAATCGTATGTCGAACAAAACCATGAAAACAGGGAAATCTCAGTTGCAATTGTGCAACATTGATATGCAAATATATGTTTTTACCGTTTGTATTATTGTAAAGTAACTAAAGTTTACATGAGAAGAAGCGAATTATGAGGTGAGAGAGTGAGATTGAAAATTTAGAGAGAGAAAATAAATATGAAACAATAGATGGGGGGAAGAAAGAGATGGATACAGATCCCGTCCCCTTAATCTGGACCATCCATTTCTATAACAGATGACTCAGATTGTCTCGACACAATAGACAAGGCAAAAAATAATAAAAATAATATGACAAAAACTAAAACTGCAACAATACAAAAAAGGAAAAAAGAAGAAGTTTGAACGAACAAAAGAGAGAAAATAGTTATGGTAGACCAAACAGAATAACTTTGCAAAAATTGAGAAAATAGGATGGAAGAACGTTGTTGAGATTTAAAAAATGGCATTACATGGGTTGGTAAAAGAGAAAAAAAATTGTTATGAGATTTGAGAAATCTAGCATTGAAGAGATTATTTAAATTACGTGTACAAAAATAACATAACAAAAATTAAAAGTTTCCAAAGGAAAAAATGTCATCATTGCAGTTCAATTACCTGCTGTGTTACTTTTGAAAATTCACAAGTGGATCATTCTTTATCACTTTAAAAAATGCAAATTAATTTCAACCAAAAGAGAGAGGTTATTTAAACGTCGACTCAAATTAGTTTTCATTTTTTTCATAAAAAATTACTCTTTAAAAAACTATCTCATTTCCTAAAGAGCAATTAGCCAATTACTACCCAAACTCATCTATTATACAAAATTTCTGTAAAATATATCTTCTCCCAACAGTTTACTCACAACCAAATTTGGTCAATCATCCCCCAATTAGATGATTATTCAAAATCCAAATTGATTTGGCGAATCAGCCCCTAATTAGTAGGGGTGAAATTTTTTGATATAGACCATGATTTTTGTTATGTATCATGAGTTTCTTTTTGATATAGATCGTGAGTATCTCTTTGATATAGATCATGATTTTTGTTATGTATCATGAGTTTCTTTTTACACTCAAAGCATGCCTAGTTTTCCCACTAAGCATTTTCTTCGATATGGACTGTTGTATGAAGTTCGTGTTGACTAACCCCAAAAACACATTACCATCTAAGACAAAACTATCACCATGAAAACTCGAAGCTTGTTGATACAACCTCAACTTTTAGGGGTAACAATAATTTATGCCTTTCAAAATCCATAAGGTCTATAAATACTTTAAATACCACAAACAGTACTCATGAGATGATGAACTACCCATAACCATTGATATTAAATTCGTGCAGCAAGCCAGAACAAACTATCTCTTTACCAACAAGAAAACTTCATTGCAGCTGATCTTGGAATTTCAAAGAAGTATAAATGCAAACTGTCAGTATATAGGCTATTTTGCTATACTCATTTGGATAATCCCATACTATCGCACTCGTTGCTTTATAATCACAATGTATTCCCATTTTAATTCATTTTGTTTTTTTTCTCTTACAAGCAATACATGCCATGAGTGTCCACATTTGGAATCAAAGGAAAATTTCAAGGCTATAATTTTGCCAAAGCGTTGGTGAACTAGATGCAACAAAGCTAAATCTGATGCAACCCAAGACTCGTATGTCACAATAACATCATTCATTGAACCGCATTCTGTGGGGATCTACTTGGGGGCTTCAATAAATCATAACTCACAAATGATGTTTTCTTAATCAGCTCTTAAATCTCATGCATTTCTACTGTCTAAATCAACTCATATCATATGAAGAGCTCTAGTGATACAGAGTTTTATGTAACATACTCAAGGATATAATCGAGTGAAGAAGATGCACTCCTCACTCGATTTAAAGGATTTCTTGCTCTTATATTGATGATATATTCTTCTTCTGAATAGCCTATGCTAGCAATTCAACTCTTCATGTTGTAAGATTCATGCTTCTCGATGTTCCTAATCCAACTCCAAAGCATTGAAACAAATATCAAGAAAGAAAAATATATTTTTCACTCATTTACCGAAGAAACATCTAACATTTGGTGCATCATCCACCCCATTTGTGCTTGACTTCTCATATCATGCTACTAAAAACATTATACATATTGGGACACAAATGCGCGAGAATAAGTGAAAGAAGCCCAATTAGTTCTATATGGAGTCGTATATCATTTTGTATTCATTAGGCTGCAGTGACATCAATACGGACAAGATGAATTTGGTATGAATGAGTCTTAAATAGTAGAAGTTGTTATGCTATATACTCAAGAAGATTAGCGATCCATAAAGATGAATTCCATATATATTTGAACCAATGAGTCAATACTTGTGAAGAGCTACATAGCCTTACATGCTTCTGGAACATCATACCCACTTTCAGATGGCTCATAGGACTAATCATATTCTTCATACCATGAGATTCACATTCAAATATGGCACAACTCACTCCTTTTGTAGCAAGAAATTTGAAATAAAAACTAATGAGTCTATGCGCATTCATAAGATATATGAATTGCTATGTGACATTACCAACATGAATACAACACAACATACTCAATATGATAACACTTGCTGGTTCAATTTGGTACAAAAACATAAACAATCAATATGATACCATTTTAAGGCAATGTACATCACTCCACAATCAGATAAGATTCAATTTCATATGAGCATTCATGTCTATCTGGCGCCCCTATCTATATTGACCTTTTGGATCTACTAGATATAAGGACTCAATGATCAACCATGGCAACCGTTCAATAAGAAAGTCGATCATCGACCATCTTGGTGGATGTTTTCATAACGAGGCTTCTAGAACTCATTTACTAACTGGATTAAGCCTACTGTACACATCATGGTCCACACTTGAAGTCTCAACCATTCATCAACCAGATGTGAAGATCCATGTGTAATAGGAGTCTAACAACACAAGGCCCCAATTCAACATAATAAATTATGCGAAGTTCGGATATTGTTCCAACACCATGCTCTACTACATGCCAATAACTTATGATGTATTCAGGAGCTCACGTCGTCACCAATATTGCCCTCTATAGTTAACAACCATGCCCTAGCCAAATCCATTTACCCGTTCCATAACTAGTTAGCCAATACATAGTCATAGCAAATAATTCATTAGCCAACCACCTACCATGTACCTTGGTGATCCATGACGTACTAACACCCACTATAAGGATATCATGATTTAAACATCGAAACTAAAAGACATTTGCTCACTTGTCCACCATTCATAAACAAAGTCATATGACTCCAAAGTGACGTCAATCCATCTAAAACTGAACTCAATGCCATTGATCAAGAACATCTACAAATTATAATTGCTTAGTTCATGGGCTTCCTCTTTTATACATGTTGATTCCTAATCAAGCCAGATATGTTTATATAGATAGTGTTATAACATCTGTTGATTGCAAGTTCAAATGTGCGATCTCACGTTGTGGAGTATTCATTTAGCAGATGCATTACCGTCTCACTTCGCCTTGAGCAATTACGACTTTCCTTATATTCTCTAGTCCATGGATTAAAAGTTGTCGCAACAGTAAAGATACTTATTTCTGTAACTCATGTTCTTACTGACATCGATACGAAATGGGATACAATAATCATGTGCATATGCTTGTAAGGAGTAATCAGAAGTCATAAAGGAACTAAGTGGCCAAGCTTGCAAACGCACATAAGCCTATTGGGTTGTAATTATGAAAATAAGAAAATGAAGTTTTGGTAAACCTCATAGCCGAACACATGAGAAAGAACGTTCATGGGGCTATCTGAATTTGCGCATCATTTTAAAGATTGCACCTTCCCTCAATGAAGAACTAACTCTCTGGAGGACCAAAATATGTGGAATCACAAGCATCTATAGGCTTATGATTATACCATCAAGCAATATTACATGCGATCGAGCAATTCTAGATGGATCGCGCCACGCACTTACACAAACTCATGCGATCATGCCACACATTCAAGTAAACCACACAGAGTCATGTCATGCTTAATCACAATTATAAAATGCTCAAGGATGTCACACACACGCTAATAAAATCATGCATATAAAAAGGGGAGTGAGGTTTAACGAAAAACTTGTATCCTTAACTATGTCATGCATACAAAAGCAAAATAGAACTTGAATCCAGACGTAATTAGGATAAGAGTACTATCTGATTCACACCTTGCGCATGCACACAGATTAATCTGAATTCGAGCACAATTGGGATAAAACTCACTTTAATCCACACCTTGCAGGTGGATGCAAGAAATTCGAGTACATATGGAATCTAGTGCATGTGAACCATAACAGATCGATATAAACAACGTAATATTCCATAGATCACCCATCTGAATCAAGCTTTAAGAGCAACCAACAAGACCTATAACTTAGGTGCCAAGACCTATAACTTAGGTGCCACAATCAAACCTCAAATCTAGACTAGCACAAGGTACAAACATTTAAAAAATGGTTGATCCAATCCGGACATAAGTAAATCTAAACAGACGTAATTTGATCCAACTCGAATTCAAGACTAACAAGTGCAACATCGAAGTGAAGACATTCATATAGATGCTATCCAAAATCTAGACATAAAGCCAACACGACAAGCATTTGTACAACTGTTCCATATCCAGAGGCAAGACTATCTCACCAAAATTCAAATACAACTACAAACTATAGACTCATATACAAGGTTTAACCATTGAAACTCTGAAATGCGGGACCACAATATAATCATGCCATTACGAGTATATCCTGCATATTCTACCATGCATAAAAGAAAGGAAAATTGTGAACCAGACTTTTTGACAACACAAGGGAAAGGAGGGGCTTGTATAGGCACGCCACGAAGGAGTTGACAAAAATGTACAAACCTTTGAAACACCAAGTAGAGTAACTATTAAGCCTTGAAGAGGAACTCCCGCCATGAAAAAAAAGGAATAAGGCGACCAAGGCAAGCAACGTGCAGAAATTCTGACAAAAAAGAGGGAAGGAAATCAGTGCAAACCAATCAATAGCCAAAACCTTACCATTTTCGAATCAACCAAACAAGCACATGATCAAACCAAAGCCATAAGCATGCTCAATCGCCAATAAGGACAACACAGACCGACACCACATAGGACACGGTCACACGTAACAATCAGATAAAAAAGAGGAAGAAAAACCAAGCAAAGCATGAAAGAAGATGATGAATAAATAATGTAAGATCTCAGATACAGAGAACTGTTATGCCACACATATGCAAAATAATGGATTTATCTTTGCTGTCACCTTTTAAGTTTTTGTCTTTTGTAATATTCATTACTTTAGACTATTTCTAAAAGTAAACTTTTAGTTTTTATTTTTTGTAATAATCGTTACTTTAGACTGTTTAGGTCTGTAGCCGCTAGTTGTCTGTTTTCTCCCTCCATCTCTATATAAGGAGGGTTTTCCCTTCATTGTAAGCAGAAGATTTTCAGATTAAAAATATACAAGTATTTTTCTCTCATGACTTTCTAAGTTCTTCGTCTTCTCCTTGCTATATTGCTCTTATAATAGTTTACTTCTGACTGCCGAGATTCAAGTATACTCTACACTTGCCCTTAATAGAGGGATCATGTATAACAGAAAAGAATCAGACTATGATCTGAGAAAGATACTCTACTATGCTACTCTGAGTTGTTTTAGTTTGATGAATATTTTCATAGGTCTTAACAGTGGCTCCTTAAGAGGATGATTGAGCCTTACCTGGATATTGAAAGTATGCATTAGACTGATCAGTTGAGAATCATATAGCTAAATACCCATATGAGTCCATGTTATTAATGTAGATGAAAAAATTAATTGACATTAACTTAAGGACTAATTGAGAATAAAATTGAAAGTTAATGGATGTCTTTCATCAAAATAAAAGTTTGTCGACCATTTTAATATATTTATAAAAGTTAATATACTAAAAATATTTTCCCTTATTATTATGTATATATATTGTTTATAAAATCAATCATTTACATCATTTTTTATATTATCAAATCGTTATACGTCATGAGACTCAAAATAAACTTAATGAAAGCTAATAACCTGCACATGTTTGATAAAATCAATCATTTACATCATTTTTTATATTATCAATCCAGTATCGGTCGGGGACTCAAAATGTTACGGATCTCAAAATAAGCTTACTAAAAGTTAAGAGATTGACTAAACTTTTTTAGCAAAAGAAATTGAGTAAATTGCGATCAATTTAAAACTTTTGGAACTAGAAATATAGAAATGAAACTTTTAAGTACCAAAATAATATATCGATATAACATAAAGTGTAAACTTTATGGAGTATTTTATATACCCTTATTTTTAAAAAAGTTTGCATTCTATATGATTTTTTTGTTAAATTTGATTTTTTTTTTTACAATTTTTGTCTAGGGCCTCAAAATTTTTTGAGCTCTTGCTCATATAAGAGGGAAATTGTATCACTTCCCCTCAAAAAGAAAGAAGAAAAAGACAAATAAAATTAAACTTATTGCTCAAAGCACAAATAGCCAAAGCTTACCAGAAAATGAGTAAGAAAAAAGAAAAAAGCATTATTAATGTGGAGAAAAACTTCGAGTACTCTCTAAAATACTGAGAGCTCAGCACTATTGTACACAATTTTTTAAAATATGTTCAACTCATTATCCATCAATTGATTAAAATTAAAATAAAAAAACAATACAATTTAGCTCCAAAAGTACTCAAATTATCCTACATGTATAAATTTTCAATCAAATCCTTGGTTAATTTAAATTGTTATGATTAAATACTAGATTTTTAATTTGACCAAAAAATTGAATTTATTTAATTAATTGATGAAATTATTGAATTTATCTAATTATTATTGATCAAACACAAAAATTTAAATTATTTAAGTTTTACAATAAATTGGATAAATTATATACATGTCAAAAAATTATATGGAAGGATACGGAGTCTTCCAATACTCTAAAAAGTACTAGAAGTTTGGAGTCTGGAATTTTTAAAAACAACAACTTTGTCTCTCAGCTTTTATAACTCTAGGAGTAATATCTCTATCTTGCACACCATCAAAGATTTAAAATTCGTATTTTAGAGGGAAGTGCAGTTTTGACCCTTTAGATATTTTGGTGACGTAGTTTATTTTCAATCACCCATACAAATTTGGGTTAATATCATAGAATTTATATTTTACCTCAAAATCAACTTACCCTTCAAAATTTTATTATCTTCTCTATTGCCCCTTCAATTTTTTTCATCCATCACAAACTTATTTTGACTATTAAATGGATGTTAATTTAGCACATGCACGACACATATTTTTTTTTCAATTTTACTATTTTCTTCAACCTTATAAGTTAGTAATTCTCATATTTTTTTCATCCAAACTCAGCTACCATTGCATCTCCATCTTCATTGATTTGTCAAAATTTTGACAAATTCCTCTCCAATTTCAGCATGTGTTTGGGTTTCATCTCCTTAATGTCCAATTTCAGTTTTCATTAATCATTTTTATTTTTCTTCTTCGTGAATAAATTGATCTATTTTTCTAATTGATTTTCTATCAATTTTTTTATATTTTTTCTTTGATTGAAAGTGACTTCATTAAGCATTTAAAATTGAGAAAACAAAAAGTGTTCATCATTCATAAGAAAATTAATTAGTAAGAAAAATGGAAACTATCACATGAGAGGGAGTAACTCGTTTTCTACTTTTAGCACTATAATACTTGGAACCTATATCCACTAATACAATATGTAGAAGTTCTATTTCTATGTGGGGGCGTTTTCCTAAAATATAATACATGAAAATAATGGTCCCTTTGCACGTCTATAATAATGGTCCCTGTCCAATTATGTAAATCAGAACATAAATGACAACAATGTTCAGAACCAAAAAACTAGACATTATGTTCAGAACCAGTAAAACAACATAATATAAAATGACAAACAAAACATGGTCCCCTCCAACTCAATATTATCGGGTATCTATGAGAAAATATATTTTATTGAAACCAAAAAAAATGTATTTTAATCAAGCACGTTGTCCCCGTTTTAGAAATCACGAAAAAATTCCCCCTATTTAAGAGACGATGATTACTTGAAATTTCCTTTATCAAAATGAAAGAATGAAGAAGAAGAAGGATATTACATGAAATCACCGGTTTGAAACCCTAGTTTTTCGGAAGCACTTCTTGGTAGAAAATCAATTAAAAAAACAGCTCAATTTATTCGTGAAGGAGAAAAATAAAAATGATTGATGACAACCGAAACTTAATCTTAAGGAGATAAAATCCAAACCGCTACTGAAACTGGAGGAGAATTTATCAAAATTTTGCCAGATCAATGAGGATGCATATGCAATCGTGGCTAATTTTTTATTAAAAAAATATGAGAATGAGTAGCTTATAAGATTGAAGAAAATGATGAAATTAAAAAAAAAATAGACATATGTCGTGCATGTGTCAGAATAACAATAATTTGACAGTCAATAAAATTTTATTATGAATGAGAAAAATTGAATGATCAATGAGGAATATGATAAAGTTTAGGTAGGTAAATATTTTTTTTGTCAAAAGGTAGGTAAGTTGAAGGAGTTCTAGGATATTAAATTTAATAATTTTATTCGCATTTGTAAGGGCAGATTTGAAATTTGAGCAACGATTCTATGCAGTTGAAACCTGATTCTTCCATCAATGCCAATTGCCAAATGCCCAAAATCCACCCAACCCCAAGGGCACTAACTCAATTTAAACAATAAGGGTAAATATGGAAACCAGAATGCCTATATAATTCAACTGAAGCTTAATTTTCCCTCCAAATTTTGTTGGGTACACTTGCGGCTTTGTGCGCGCAGCAGAAGCTTAAGAAACCCTAGAGCAAAAGATCCAGATAGAGCGCCATGGAAGAGGAAATCAGAGCTGAATTCAAAAGGAGTGGATTCACTCTCGACGACGAAGAAGATATTCTCAAGAAATGTAATTTCTGTTTCGTTCCCCGATTCTTATTCAATTTTTTTGCTTAACGTTGTTCACAACCTGAGAGTATTTCTTCATTTTCTTGCTTAGGTCTTACATTCTGCATTAATTACAATCTCAAACCCTCCGAACTCGTTTCCAGCTGGGAAGTCTACTATCTCAACAGGTAACTCGTATTTCTGAGGCAAGCTAGTTTAGTAGTTTAAGCTGCCTGATTTCCGAGTTAAAATCTGAAGCTCATAACTTCATTTCGCGATATTCTCTCAGTTATCAGACATAATACTATTCTTGTGATCATGATTGATTCATAAACACGTCGAGGATGTTCTTTTATTTCTCACTTTCAGAAATGATGGATTTTTGAATTTCTAGCTCTGCTTTAATCCTTGTTGAAAAATGATCGTGTAATAGACAATTGGACGGGCCAATAGTGAAAGATTCACATATGGATGGATTCTTACAGCACCTGCAAAACGAGCAAAAAGAAGCCGTTATAAAGGAGGAACCTGATTTGCATATTTATTCGAGCAAAGATGTGGACATGTAAGTGCTATTTTAATATTTTCTTCTTAGTGTTTAGAATTTACAGTTGTTGACTCGCATTGCGGTTTTGTTACATGAAGTAGTACAGTGATTAACAAAGGGGGCTTTATTTGTGAAAGAAACATGTGAGTATCAAAGGAAATAAGGACAAAAATGGAAACCGTTAATGGGAATGACGAGAGGTCCACTATATGATTATAATAGTGTGAGCAAGCTGCATTATCCTTCTCATGACTGACGTAGTTTGTTGGCATGCATATTTTTATCTTAGAATACTTGTTAACAATTTCAAAGAATAGTGCATAATGATGGAGAGATCTCATAGGATTTTGAATGATGAAGATGAAGATTCAAAAGAAGACATTCCTTGCACTCCAACAGGAAGATCGCGAAGTCTCTTTCCGGAGCCACCTGATTCAACACCTCACACATATGGGAGCATATTTTCTTCCGGAAAACCACTAAATCATGTTACACCCTTTGGGCAACGAACAGAAAAATTTGTTGTAAAGTTCAGCATCAATGGCATATCTGATACAACTATGGAAGAAAAGGAAGGTGGTGATCATGAGGATGATATTATTAGGAAGGTTCAGGCCCCAAAAATTTGTTCCTTGGTAGTCCACGATTCAGGACCTGAATTGCACTGTAGGTTCATGTATGATAGGACTAAAGACAGGGTATGTGCTAATGATGTTGATTCTTGTTTGTCACCTGTGTACATGTTGTAAACTGATGTAAGTTTGGTGATTCAGTTTAATGCTCTTGAAGGCCGAATTAGAAAGCACACTGCTGCACTTCTTGCGTCAGGGCTTTATGCGGAACCAATTGACCCTTCTGTTGCTTCAGAGGTTAGCTGCATTCCTCTCTATCTCTATCACTTATATACTTGTTGTACGCACTTCTGACACGTTTTGAGGACTGAGGACAAGCTATTATAGTCGCTTGCAGGGTTACAACTTTGATCTCCATATATAATTTGTCAATTTCTTTCGTTTGGTGATGTTTGACAATGCTACAAATCAAATGTATTCTTATTGTTTCAGAAAAGCACGTTTTCAGTTGGCATGATTTGCTGTGATGGAGAAGGGCATTTGAATGATAAGTCCACTTTGTTGCAGAGTAGGTAAAAAACATCCTCATCTTCCCTTTTAATATAGTTCATAAGCATCACCATTTATTTTCATTTCTTTGCTACTTATCTCTAATATTTAGCTTCTTTGTACGAATATATATTTTTACTGCTTGTAGTAAACTATGAACTGTGGAGGTGGAGATTTAGTATGCCGGTTCTAATTTACATAAAGCAGTAATAATCAGAAATTTGTAGGTAGATCAGGCCTGTATATCCCCTACTAACTGCTTCATGGTTTGCTACCATATGAGAGGAAGTTGGTTTTTTAAGTTTAATATGTGAGATACACCTACAGAGAGATTCTAATATTTGATAAAAGAACATCTAGATAAAAGCAGCAATAATCAGAAATTTGTAGATAGATCAGGCCTGTGTATGATGTCAGATAACATTGTCTAAGCAATGCTTATCTACTGGTTACTGAAATTTTCTACGAGGGAAACAGCATAGATTGTCTATGGCAGCAACTCACAATGGGCAATTTGATCCACGGCAACCTCTATTTCTGTATATTGGGCATGGATTACTATAAATTCTACACCGGTGGAAATTATCTTCTGTGGTATTCTCTTATATTTGGTTGTCCATAACAGCGTTGAGCATTCTGGAGGGCAGCGTGTTCGTTTAGAATTACAGAAACTGAACCAGTTTTCAATCTTTCCAGGCCAGGTACAGAAAATAGTACATAATGCAACTTGACATTGCAACTGAGATCTTAAAGCTAACTTTGTAGAATTGAGTTCCTGCAGGTTGTAGGAATTGAAGGGCATAATCCTAGTGGACACTGCTTGATTGCATCAAAGCTTATAGATTCCGTTCCCTTGTCTGCCCCTGCTGACTTGAATATGCATCCAGCAAAGAAGCAAGCCTCGAATCAGGAGATCCAGCCAATTGTTCGACCCTGTACGCAAGCCGAATTATCTATGGTATGTGAACTTTTAAGGGACATTAATATTGCTTGGTAGTCACTAACATCATCAAGTTATGCTAGGTCAGTTCATCATGCCTGCAATAGCTTATTTTGTTATATGGAATATAATGTGTGTTAGTACACATTCTGTAGTATATCTGAGTTATCAAATATTATGGTGATGATTCAAATTGGGAGTGGTAGGAGGGGGGGGGGGGGGG